>JANAVB010024199.1:7782137-7784637 GCA_029216955.1 Iris pallida | reverse complement strand
TGATAACTTTAGAGACCGTAGGTACTAGCACGTTGTTCGATGCAAGTGGGTCCAACGACAGACATCGTTTTGGCCCGAAATTATTGTTTGCTCCTGTGTCTAGAATTGGACTTGGATTGGCTATTCTAGATAATTTAACTATTTTGAAAATGTTGGTAATATCTGTTTCAGCATTAGAAGACTGTTGTGCGAGTTGACCGTTCGTGGCTCATTTGAGTTATTGGTAGTATCGATTTCCTCAGCTCAGGACAGCAGACGCGTACATTCTCTGATAGTTTTCATTGTCTTCATTGTCTTGTATCTACTATATCCGATTCAGTTGTATTATTTTACTTGATTCTCGACACTATGGTACATAGACTAGTATACGTCGGATCCTGTCATGAGATGTCATTCCTGGGTTACCGTGGTATATTGGTACTTGTTCGATCTTGTTTTCATGTACTTGTATAACACCGCTTTGGAGTGGGTTTGGTCCCCTGCTTTGAATCCTGTATCATGACGTGGTGTCCGAATCCATATACTATTTGGGGATGGGAGTTGTTGAGGTTATGTGATCATATCCATCATGTTATTCATGTGCTTGCGCTACCCTCACCGCACTTAGGTGTGTGAGATCCATTACTTCTTGTGCTTGCTTTCCATGTTGGTCCTAGACCATATATTATATATTATATATATATATATATATATATATATAGATATATATATATATATATATATATAGTGATAGCCGGGCCAAATGGATAACCTGATCATATGTGTCCCAAGCTGATCACATAACCTCTAATATCTCAAGACACTGTTTATATTTATATTGTTACATCAGATATTCCAGACTGTTTTACATTCCAATATTTTTATACCTTAACATGATATCTAGTTTTACATATACTGCTTACTTCCAGTCTTGACAATTCATCATGTATTTCATTATAATTGTCTCTTATAGTATTTATCAATTCACATGGAACTGCTGTTAGCGTTTGTACTTGCTCATATCCTGACAGATAACTCCCATTGATTTTTAGAATAACCGTGACCACGACTAGCATTGGGGAGACATGGGTATGCTGAGGTTAACCTAGAAGATTAGTTAGCTAGATTAGTGATTATATGTTCTTCTGTGGGACATTGTACCTTTCCTTCAGATGCAAACTTAAAAAATTTGTAAATTGACTTATTTTGTAAATGAGCTAATAAGATTAATATTAATAATTTTGAATATCATGGCTTTGACAGCTTTCTATCACCGACACCTGCTGCGTAGGATGGACTTGGCCACGTACTCGTATCCCGAAAAGCGGAAGCGGGTCGTGACAACACCATTTTTTATATCGGATGGTGATAACCATCAATTAATATATGTGCAAAAATTGATGCAATTTTTTCGACTGCCATTAGTATGTTTTTTAAACTTTTTATATTTGTTGACGGTCAATGGTTCTTTTAATCTACTAACCAGTAAACTTTCTCCAGATTTCTCCCGATCTCTAAAATGGTCCTCTCGCAGAACAACCCTAATTAACAACTCCTCTCTCCATCTCTTCTCCTCTCCTCCTCCTCCTTACTTCTGTAAACCCCCTGAAATTTCCTATGGATATTTTTTTGGATTTTAGGTGTTATTGTTTTTGGTATTGGTATTCGTACGCTGCGTGCGTATAGTATACACTAGATTTTATATTTCTTTATAAAATGCTTTTATAGATTCATATAAAGATAAGAATAAATATTTTTCGTTTCCTACATATGGAATGAATACGTTGATATAAATATTTCGCCAAGGTTTAAGGTCAAACTTTTATATTTAATTTCAATACTATAAAAAGACTTTTTATTTATACAAATATGTCATAGTTTAGGAATAATATTTTTTCTTTAAACAATATGTATCGCACTAGAAAAATAAGTTCTATATAAAAGTATCTGCATACAAGTGCATGAAATTATTTCATGTATATACGATTAAGTTTTTGAATTTTGTATTATCCTAATTTATTAAAATGGTATTTTGAAGTTATTCCCTATTAAGGTTTAATATTGTAATTTTTAAAATTATTATTAGTAATATTGACTATAGAATATATATAATAATTTGAAACTGTGCTAATATTTTAGTAGTTTAATAATTTAATTTAGATTAATATGAAATTTTATTCTTTAATAGCTTTACTGATAGATAAGACTTAGTAGATAAAGTTGGATTTTTGTAAAACACATTGGATTGTTTTTAAACAGATTAAA
Source organism: Iris pallida (assembly GCA_029216955.1). Lineage (NCBI taxonomy): Eukaryota > Viridiplantae > Streptophyta > Magnoliopsida > Asparagales > Iridaceae > Iris > Iris pallida. The sequence goes on along the minus strand of JANAVB010024199.1, from coordinate 7,782,393 downwards.
ATAAATATTAGATTATCTAATAGAGGATTGAAATTTCTAGTCCATATCGATCTAAGGAGTTCACCTCCTACATAAGGAGAGCCTACTTGCTTTTTCCATAGAATCCGAAACCCACAAATAGTCCACAAATACCCACAAATATCCGTGCATCGTGTCCGTGTCCTCCGTCCCATCCACTATATATTTTTACATATACATGGCAACCCCTTCGTGTCGACAATCCCGACACGATGTTCTACACCCTAGCCTACAGCTG
>JANAVB010024199.1:7417056-7782124 GCA_029216955.1 Iris pallida | reverse complement strand
CGGCTAACCCTACACACACACACCCACACACACACACACACAACACACACATATATATATACCGCACACACTTAACCTAAGCTAGCTGGACCCAAGAACCGAGACAGCCCCAATCAGCCACACAAACCCTCCTATACTACTGTAACCCGACCCAAAGGAGGATTTCACAGCCGAACCCCGCCAAAGGCCACACATGTACATATATAAGCGGGGAGAGAGAAGCTCGAGGAAACCCTAACCCTATCCTAATACCACCCGCGCCGACCCCAGCCCTTCACCCACCTGGGCGGCCACCCACCGACGGCCGCACATCGGCGGAAAAGTGCCAGGATCGCGAAAGTCGCACACGCGGAGCAAAAACAGGGCAGCAACAGTAGCACCGTGGACCCAACTTCGTAGTTAGATCTTGCAACGCTCGTCGAGCCTTTTGCGAACCATCTTTTCCGGTATGCCAACAACCTATACGAATTATCTCCTTCAATTAATTTTGTTTTTAAAACATCTAGATCGACCAGAAATCGATACAAAATTGGACGAAAAACTATTCCAAAATAGGACGGGGGATCAGTCCAAGTGCCCATGTTCGTGCCCCAATTTCCCACACCCGTTTAATATTTGTACAACCAATTATGTAGACAGGATTAAAGACAATATGTAGGAGCTCTGTAGTTTCTAATTTCATTAACTTTGTATGGAGAAATTTGCCCTAAAAATCGAGAAAACCCAAGTTTAAACTAATAGAATTTTAGAAAAATTGCCGATACGGCATGTGCCCCGACAAACCGGACGACGTGGTCAGAACCGAAAGCATCGAAGGTGCGTATCGACTCGCGGACGTGTGGGCTTTGACGGAATTCAAATTGGTTGCGTGTGCACGACGAATTTGATGCATATCCGTCAAAATTCCCGTATCGACCTTTTACAATTTGTCAATTACTTTGTGCACGATCGTCATATCGAGATAAAACTTGCGCCAACGGACCGTATCATTTTATGGTCCTGTATGCCAAGTTTGGACCGATTCTGAGAAAGACCGACCGGAATGCTATTTTGGCAGGCCCGCGACCCGATCCAACGGACGAATTTGTGCATGGCCCACCGGAATCCAACTTTGGACATGCAGTTGGGTTCATCTCATCAAATCGGACTAGTAGACATAGTTTGATAACTTTAGAGACCGTAGGTACTAGCACGTTGTTCGATGCAAAGTGGGTCCAACGACAGACATCGTTTTGGCCCGAATTATTGTTTGCTCCTGTGTCTAGAATTGGACTTATGGATTGGCTATTCTAGATAATTTAACTATTTTGAAAATGTTGGTAATATCTGTTTCAGCATTAGAGACTGTTGTGCGAGTTGACCGTTCGTGGCTCATTTGATGATTGGTAGTATCGATTCCTCAGCTCAGGACACAGACGCGTACATTCTGATAGTTTTCATTGTCTTGGTATCTACTATATCCGATTCAGTTGTATTATTTTACTTGATTCTCGACACGATGGTACATAGACTATACGTCGGATCCTGTCATGAGATGTCATTCCTGGGTTACCGTGGTATATTGGTACTTGTTCGATCTTGTTTTCATGTACTTGTATAGACACCGATTTGGAGTGGGTTTGGTCCCCTGCTTTGAATCCTGTATCATGACGTGGTGTCCGAATCCATATACTATTTGGGGATGGGGTTGTTGAGGTTATGTGATCATATCCATCATGTTATTCATGTGCTTGCGCTACCCTCACCGCACGTAGGTGTTGAGATCCATTACTTCTTGTGCTTGCTTTCCATGTTGGTCGACTAGACCATATATATATATATATATTATATATTAATATATATATTATATAGATATATATATATATATATATTATAGTGATAGCCGGGCCAAATGGAATAACCTGATCATATGTGTCCCAAGCTGATCACATAACTCTAATATCTCAAGACACTGTTTATATTTATATGTACATCAGATATTCCAGTACTGTTTTACATTCCAATATTTTTATACCTTAACATGATATCTAGTTTTACATATCTGCTTACTTCCAGTCTTGACAATTCATCATGTATTTCATTATAATTGTCTCTTATAGTATTTATCAATTCACATGGAACTGCTGTTAGCGTTTGTACTTGCTCATATCCTGACAGATAACTCCCATTGATTTTTTTAGAATAACCGTGACCACGACTAGCATTGGGGAGACATGGGTATGCTGAGGTTAACCTAGAAGATTAGTTAGCTAGATTAGTGATTATATGTTCTTCTGTGGGACATTGTACCTTTCTTCAGATGCAAAACTTAAAAAATTTGTAATTGACTTAATTGTTGTAAATGAGCTAATAAGATTAATATTAAGTAATTTTGAATATCATGGCTTTGACAGCTTTCTATCACCGACACTGCGGCGTAGGATGGACTTGGCCGTACTCGTATCCCGAAAAGCGGAAGCGGTCGTGACAACACCATTTTTTATTCGGATTGGTGATAACCATCAATTAATATATGTGCAAAAATTGATGCAATTTTTTCGACTGCCATTATAGTATTTTTTAAACTTTTTATATTTGTTGACGGTCAATGGTTCTTTTAATCTACTAACCAGTAAACTTTCTCCAGATTTCTCCCGATCTCTAAAATGGTCCTCTCGCAGAACCCCTAATTAACAACTCCTCCTCCATCTCTTCTCCTCCTCTCTCCATTACTTCTGTAAACCCCCTGAAATTTCACTATGGATATTTTTTTGATTTTTAGGTGTTATTGTTTTTGTATTGGTATTCGTACGCTGCGTGCGTATAGTATACACGAGATGTTTATATTTCTTTATAAAATGCTTATTTATAGATTCAGATAAATATAAGAATAAATATTTTTCGTTTCCTACATATGGAATGAATACGTTGTATAAATATTTCGCCAAGGTTTAAGTCAAACTTTTATATTTAATTTCAATACTATAAAAAGACTTTTTATTTATACAAATATATGTATAGTTTAGGAATAATATTTTTTCTTTAAACAATATGATCGCACTAGAAAAATAAGTTCTATATAAATAGTATCTGCATACAAGTGCATGAAATTATTTCATGTATATACGATTAAGTTTTTTGAATTTTTGTATTATCCTAATTTATTAAAATGGTATTTTGAAGTTATTCCCTATTAAGGTTTAAAATATTGTAATTTTTAAAATTATTATTAGTAATATTTACTATAGAATATATATAATAATTTGAAACTGTGCTAATATTTAAGTAGTTTTAATAATTTAATTTAGATTTAATATATGAAATTTTATTCTTTAATAGCTTTACTGATAGATAAGACTTAGTAGATAAAAGTTGGATTTTTGTAAAACACATTGGATTGTTTTTAAACAGATTTTAAATAAATATTAGATTATCTAATAGAGGATTTGAAATTTCTAGTCCATATCGATCTAAGGAGTTCACCTCCTACATAAGGAGAGCCTACTTGCTTTTTCCATAGAATCCGAAACTCCACAAATAGTCCACAAATACCCACAAATATCCGTGCATCGTGTCCGTGTCCTCCGTCCCATCCACTATATATTTTTACATATACATGGCAACCCCTTCGTGTCGACAATCCCGACACGATGTTCTACACCTAGCCTACAGCTGCCCAAGCCGCAGCCTCCTCCCTGTCATCACCCTTGCCGGAGTTCTCCCCTACTGTAGCCTCGTCACCATGGACTATCATCCAATCTTCTTCAACAGCAACAACCCCTCGCCATCGACCCTCTTTCCGACGCCACCACCAGCATTTATCCCTTCGCCAACCACCCAAATCCGCTACCACCGCCCGACCCCATCTCCGACACATCGTCACCACCACCATCGTCATCATCCTCTACCGTCCACCATCTGCAGTCGCAACCTGCCCCTCCTTCCCGTTCAGCACCATCGCTGCCGCCAACATCCATCACGACCACCACCACCAGAGCCCGCATCCGTCGCAGACCCGTCTCCACCATCCACACCACCATCACCACCGCCAACATCATCCCAACATCACCCCAAAAAACCCCCAAACATAATACCTCGCCGTGCCCCGCCGCACCATCAGCGCTGCGTCGTGGCCGAGGTCGAGCTCCAGTTCCGTGGCCACCTCCCATGGACTCTTCTCCTCCGTGCCTCGTCCCGGCGACAGTCGCCCACCGCCTATCGCTGCTCCTCCTCCAGCACGAGGTCGCGCACCGGCCACCTCGCCGCGAGCGGGCCACCCGATCAAGCCTTCGACCCGGATCGCCCACCGCGGTGAGCACCCCTAGCCGTTGGCCATCCATGGCCGCGCGCGCACGATCCCTAGTAAGGATCTCTCCTCCCGCTCCGTCTCCTCCTCTTTCTCCCCCCTCCCCGCGCAGTCGCCGCCGCGACGCACCGCTCGTCCGAGCCCATCCATCCGTCCTCTCTCTCCTTCCTCTCTAAATCTAACCCTCTTCTTAAAGAAGAGGGCTTCCTCTCCTCTAAAAATAAGCACAGCAGCTTACTGCTGCTGGTATTTATTACTATTATTATTATTATTATTATTATTATATTATTGTTGTTGTTGTTATTATATTATTATTATTATAGTATTATTATTATTATAATTAATTATTTGCTATATTATTAAGTGTATATATGTACTGTATAGCTAAATATATGTTATTATTAATATTCCTGTTATTAATAAAGTTTGTTGTTATTATTACTTTTTGCTATTATTATTTATCAGTATAAAGCAGAATATACATATATATGGTATATATTTGTTGGAATATATGGTATATATAAGAATTTGTATTTTTATGGTTATAATCATTATTTTTATTATCGATATTTCTAAAACTTATGTGTAATAAAAATAGAGACTTTGGCTCAACCTAAAAATATATTACCAAAATATTTTATGGTATTCTAAAAGGTGGGTTTTATTTATTTCCCAAATTTAATTTATAGTTTTGATCAAAATGATTTTTCTAGATTTTTGAATATTATTATTAATAAAGAGTAGTTACCAAATTTATACAATGATTTTCTAGTATTTACAAATATTTACCAAAGTATTATTAGACTAATAAATCTAGTTTTCAAACAAATAGGGATATTTTCTAAAGGATAAGTACGAGTATTATTCCGTGAATTCCCATTGGCTATCAAAATTTATCGTGACAAATCATGACTAATTTCTACTTCAAATTCCTCGCGACTTCAGACCTCTACCTATCGACCATGGCTGTTGGACAAACAAGACATGTCAGATCACCGCACCAGGCGTCGCTACCAGGCAAGACACCTTGCCTTACTGTTTATTTTCTTGCTCAATATCATGCATGCTTTATAATTATTTATTTCTAGCAAATATAAACTGTTATTTCAAAACTGTATGTAGATGCAAAATTACTATACCTTAGTTTTCTTTATGCATTTAGCCTAGAGTTAAGGGACCACCCTTGTGTGTGTCGCATTCATTGGCCTCGACACTTGTATGCCACGAAGTCGCAAGTTGCATATAGATGCGGACTTGTGTGCTGACTGATCATCGGTGCGTACAGGCCGTGCGTTAGGATATAACTGCTAATAGTTATGGATGTCTAGAAGACTTAGCGGTTATTAGGAATATCGTGATGTGGATACAGCACATGTAGTACATGGGGAGGGAGAAGACAGCTATTAGGCACAGGGGCTTTCACACGTTTACTTTTCTCTAGCTGCCATTAGTGACTCAGCCGAGAGCTAGTGTGTCGTGCATTTATTTATTTTCCTCTAGATGCCACTAGTACCTCGGTTGAAACGCTAATGTGCTGTGCATTTACTTTCCTCTAGCTGCCGTTAGTGACTCATCCGAGAGACTAGTGTGCCGTGCATTATTTATTTTCCTCTAGATGCCACTAGTACCTCTGTTGAAACGCTAACGATCGTGTTTCTAGTCTCGGAAGCCGTTGCGTGGAACGTTGTCTTCAAATTGTATTTTCACATCGAATGGTTAAGGACCTTTAACTGATTAGACATATGTATTTATCTGTTGAGCTAACTATATTCAGTTATGGCATGATATTATGTGTCTTGTTACGTCCTTCTGAAGACCTGGTTATCTTGCCAGGTTTGTGCTCTTGTCTTCCGCAGGTATTCTAGTCGAGGTCGTGATCTTCTCCATTTATTCGAAGATGACGTAATTTGGTTCCTCCTTGCTACTTCCACTTAGTCCTTTTATATATCATGTACTTCTTCCTTTTTATTTTGGTTGGTAGTGGATGTGTCTCCACCCAACATATTGTACCAAGATAATTTATTATATGATATCTTTTATTCCTTTATTTTGTGGTTGAGATTAGTTAGTTGTGGTTTACTGCATTTATAGCTTATGTATACATACAAGGCCCATGTACTTCGTATGTATACTGCTGGCATGTTTACGTACTTAGTCCTACGTATTTTGGGACTGGGGCGTTACATGTTTTGTGGTGGCCCATGCAGGTCAAGATAAATTGTTTGGTTACTTTACCGTACCAAGCAAGCATGCGTATAGGATTAGAGTCTAGGATCTCATCCACATACTTGACCGCCTTCTCGTTTGACTCCTCGATTTGTATCTTGCTTGATCCCTTTTATCGTGATTCAGGTCCTTCTTTCGTGCTTGATAGAGATTAATAAGGTAACCCATACTAGGTGGACATGACCCATTATCCCATCACCCTACTAGTTTAACTCTTATAAGTTGGGTAGAATGCCTTACGACCTAACCTTTCTTATAACCTTAACCAAGTCGTAGACAAGTAGACGGTAGGACGACTGTATAGGTATCAACATAGAACATGACCTAGATTTTAAGGACTTGACCAAACTCTACTTTCCTTCAATCTTAATCTCACGTGACTATGGGTTTTTTTTATCATCTTGACTAAACGTTGCTATTATAGCCTAGTTTTACAAGTTTAACCGTTATCAAACTTGTTCAAAGACACATGCTATTGAGCGCGCGCTCACTAACATATTGTCTAGTCAGAACCGGTGCATGATGGTCTGATCAACCGAGTGCACTTTGGTTCGCTTTTACCTATCGTTCTACGTGGATGGAGACATAGTTAAACTTGGTCTCTAGAGTCTCATCCACGACTGCCTTGGCAATTCTCTTTTGAATTAATCATGTCGCCTTTGGACCATGTATTCGTATTCGATAAATAGCTTCTTCAAACTCTTAATAGTCTTTGTCTTTCACTTATTTTGGAATGACAAAACGCTCGTACTTGATATCCCCTTAGTTGCCACACCATTTATTGCCAAGAAAGTTAGCCATCGACCAAGCCATGCGACTACAATCTTGTCTCAAGTTATTCGCCCTTTCCTTTGACCCTCAAACTATTCCCTTGACCATCTAATCGTTTGGAACTTAGGAATGACTAGAAATGTTTTCTTAGTCGTACCCCTAAACCTAGATGACTATCTTTTCCAAGGGACCATGTGCCCTTGTTCTCAAATTATTTTACCTTCATTTCCAAAACTATTGATCTTTTACTTACGTTAGTTAGCGACCTCACCCATAACCATATCCATGATTTATTTTCGTCACTCTAAATACGTTTGTGTTAAACATCGTCTCATTGCCTCGCATAATGATTTGATCGTGTTCCGTATCGATATACCCCTGTACCTTCTCAAACCCCCTACTTAATCTTAATTTCGAGGACGAAATTCTTGTAAGTTGGGTAGGATGTAAATCCCCTAAAATTTCACTATGGATTTTTTTTTTTGATTTTTAGGTGTTATGGTTTTTGTATTGGTATTCGTACGCTGCGTGCGTATAGTTTACACGAGATGTTTATATTTCTTTATAAAATGCTTATTTATAGATTCAGATAAATATAAGAATAAATATTTTTCGTTTCCTACATATGGTGAATACGTTGTATATAAATATTTCGCTAAGGTTTAAGTCAAACTTTTTATATTTAATTTCAATACTATAAAAAGACTTTTTATTTATACAAATATATGTAATAGTTTAGGAAATAATATTTCTTCTTTTAAACAATATGTATCGCACTAGAAAAATAAGTTCTATATAAATAGTTTCTGCATACAAGTGCATGAAATTATTTCATGTATATACGATTAAATTTTTTGAATTTTGTATTATCCTAATTTATTAAAATGGTATTTGTAGTTATTCCCTATTAAGGTTTAAAATATTGTAATTTTTGAAATTATTATTAGTAATATTTACTATAAGAATATATATAATAATTTGAAACTGTGCTTAATATTTAAGTAGTTTTAATAATTTAAATTTAGATTTAATTTATGAAATTTTATTCTTTAATAGCTTTACTGATAGATAAGACTTAGTAGATACAAGTTGGATTTTGTAAAACATATTAGAATTTTTTTAAACAGATTTAAAATAAATATTAGATTATCTAATGGAGGATTTGAAATTTCTAGTCCATATCGATCTAAGGAGTTCACCTCCTATATAAGGAGAGCCTACTTGCTTTTTCCATAGAATCCGAAACTCCACAAATAGTCCACAAATACCCACAAATATCCGTGCATCGTGTCCGTGTCCTCCGTCCCATCCACTATATATTTTTACATATACATGACAACCCCTTCGTGTCGACAATCCCGACACGATGTTCTACACCTAGCCTACAGCTGCCCAAGCCGCAGTCTCCTCCCTGTCATCACCCTTGTCGGAGTTCTCCCCTACTGTAGCCTCGTCACCATGGACTATCATCCAATCTTCTTCAACAACAAACAACCCCTCGCCATCGACCCCTCTTTCCGACGCCACTACCAGCATCTATCCCTTCGCCAACCACCCAAATCCGGCTACCACAGCCCGACCCCATCTCCGACAGATATTCACCACCACCATCGTCATCATCCTCCACCACCGACCATCTGCAGCCGCAACACTGCCCCTCCTTTCCGTTCAGCACCATCGCTGCTGCCAAACATCCATCACGACCACCACCACCAGAGCCCGCATCCGCCGCAGACCCGTCTCCACCATCCCACACCACCATCACCACCGCCAACATCATCCCAACATCACCCCAAAGAAACCCCCAAAACATACCTCGCCGCGCCCCGCCGCACCATCGACGCTGCGTCGTGGCCGAGGTCGAGCTCCAGTTCCGTGGCCACCTCCGCCTGGACTCTCCTCCTCCGTGCCTCGTCCCGGCGACAGAGTCATACGCCCGCCTATCGCTGCTCCTCCTCCAGCGCGAGGCCGTGCTCTGGCCACCTCGCCGCGAGCGGGCCACCCGATCAAGCCTCCGACCCGGACCATCCACCATGGTGAGCACCCCTAGCCATTGGCCGTCCATGGCCGCGCGCGCACGATCCCTAGTAAGGATCTCTCCTCCCGTTTCGTCTCTTCCTCTTTTTCCCCCTCCCCGCCGGAGCAGCCGCCGCCCGACGCGCCGCTCGTCCGAGCTCATCCCTCCGTCCTTTTCTCTCTCCTTCCTCTCTCTAAATCTAAACCCTCTTCTTAAAGAAGAGGGCTTCCTCTCCTCTAAAAATAAACACAGCAGCTTACTGATGCTGGTATTTATTACTATTATTATTATTATTATTATTATTATTATTATTATTATATTATTATTATTATATCAGTATTATTATTATATTTAATTATTTGCTATATTATTAAGTGTATATATGTACTGTATAGATAAATATATGTTATTATTAATATTCATGTTATTAATAAAGTTTGTTATTATTATTACTTTTTGCTATTATTATTTTATCAGTATAAAGCAGAATATACATATATATGGTATATATTTTGTTGGAATATATGGTATATATAAGTATTTGTATTTTATTGGTTATTATCATTATTTTTATTATCGATATTTCTAAAACTTATGTGTATAATAAAAATATAGACTTTGGCTCAACCTAAAATATGTATATTACCAAAATATTTTATGGTATTCTAAAAGGTGGGTTTTTATTTATTTTCCAAAATTTAATTTATAGTTTTGATCAAAAACGATTTTTCTAGATTTTTGAATATTATTATTAATAAAGAGTAGTTACCAAATTTATTCAATGATTTTTCTAGTATTTACAAATATTTACCAAAGTATTATTAGACTAATAAAATCTAGTTTTCAAATAAATAGGAATATTTTCTAAAGGATAAGTACGAGTATTATTCCGTGAATTTCCATTGGCTATCAAAATTTATCGTGACAAATCATGACTAATTTCTATTCCTAATTTCTCGCGACTTCAGACCTCTACCCATCGACCACGGCTGTTGGACAAACAAGACATGTCAGATCACCGCACCAGGCATCGCTACCAGGCAAGACACCTTGCCTTACTGTTTATTTTCTTGCTCAATATCATGCATGCTTTATAATTATTTATTTCTAGCAAATATAAACTGTTATTTCAAAACTGTATGTAGATGCAAAATTACTATACCTTAGTTTTCTTTAAGCATTTAGCCTAGAATTAAGGGACCACCTTTGTGTGTGTCGCATTCATTGGCCTCGACACTTGTGTGCCACGAAGTCGCGAGTCGTATATAGATACGAACTTGCGTGCTGACTGATCATCGGGGGATACAGACCGTACGTTAGGATATAACTGCTAATAGTTATGGATGTCTAGAAGACTTAGCGGTTATTAGGAATATCGTGATGTGGATACAGCACGTGTAGTGCATGGGGAGGGAGAAGACAGCTATTAGGCGCAGGGGCTTTCACACGTTTACTTTTCTCTAGCTGCCATTAGCGACTCAGCCGAGAGCTAGTGTGCCGTGCATTTATTTATTTTCCTCTAGATGCCACTAGTGCCTCGGTTGAAACACTAATATTTCGTGCATTTACTTTCCTCTAGCTGCCGTTAGTGACTCACCCGAGAGACTAGTGTGCCGTACATTATTTATTTTCCTCTAGATGCCACTAGTACCTCGGTTGAAACGCTAACGCGCCGTGTTTCTAGTCTCAGAAGCCCTTGTGTGGAACGTTGTCTTCAAATTACATTTTCACATAGAATGGTTGAGGACCTTTAACTGTTTAGACATATGTATTTATCTGTTGAGCTAACTATATTCAGTTATGGCATGATATTATGTGTCTTGTTACGTCCCTCTGAAGACCTGGTTATCTCGCCAGGTGTGTGCTCTTGTCTTCCGCAGGTATTCTAGCCGAGGTCGTGATCTTCTCCATTTATTCGAAGATGACGTGATTTGGTTCCTCCTTGCTACTTCCACTTAGTCCTTTTATATATCATGTACTTCTTTCTTTTTATTTTGGTTGGTAGTGGATGTGTCTCCACCCAACATATTGTACCAAGATAATTCATTATATGATATCTTTTATTCCTTTATTTTGTGGATGAGATTAGTTAGTTGTGGTTTACTGCATTTTATAGCTTATGTATACATACAAGGCCTATGTACTTCGTATGTATACAGCTGGCATGTTTACGTACTTAGTCATACGTATTTTGGGACTGGGGCATTATATATTTTTGTGGTGGCCCATGCAGGTCAAGATAAATTGTTTGGTTACTTTACCGTACCAAGCAAGCCTGCATATAGGATTAGAGTCTAGGATCTCATCCACATACTTGACCGCCTTCTCGCTTGACTCATCGAGTTGCATCTTGCTTGATCCCTTTTATCGTGATTCATGCCGTTCTTTCGTGCTTGATAGAGATTAATAAGGTAACCCATACTAGGTGGACATGACCCATTATCCCATCACCCTACTAGTTTAACTCTTGTAAGTTGGGTAGAATGCCTTACGACCTAACCTTTCTTATAACCTTAACCAAGTCTTAGACAAGTAGACGGTAGGACGACTGTATAGGTATCAACATAGAACATGACCTAGATTTTAAGGACTTCACCAAACTCTACTTCCCTTCAATCTTAATCTCACGTGACTATGGGTTTTTTTATCATCTTGACTAAATGTTGCTATTATAGCCAAGTTTTGCAAGTTTAACCGTCATCAAACTTGTTCAAAGACACATGCTATTGAGCGCGCGCTCACTAACATATTGTCTAATCAGAACCGGTGCATGATGGTCTGATCAATCGAGTGCACTTTGGTTCGCTTTTACCTATCGTTCTACGTGGATGGAGATATAGTTAAACTTGGTCTCTAGAGTCTCATCCACGACTGCCTTGGCAATTCTCTTTTGAATTATTCATGTTGCCTTTGGACCATGTATTCGTATTCGATAAATAGCTTCTACAAACTCTTAGTAGTCTTTGTCTTTCACTTATTTTGGAATGACAAAACGCTCGTACTTGATATCCCCTTAGTTGCCACACCATTTATTGCTAAGATAGTTAGCCATCGACCAAGCCACGCGACTACAATCTCGTCTCAAGTTATTCGCCCTTTTCTTTGACCCTCAAACTATTACCTTGACCATCTAATCGTTTGGAACTTAGGAATGACTAGAAATGTTTTTTTAGTCGTACCCCTAAACCTAGATGACTATCTTTTCCAAGGGACCATGTGCCCTTGTTCTCAAATTATTTTACATTCATTTCCAAAACTGTTGATCTTTTACTTACGTTAGTTAGCGACCTCACCCATAACCATATCCATGATTTATTTTCGTCACTCTAAATACGTTTGTGTTAAACATCGTCTCCTTGCCTCGCCTAATGATTTGATCGTGTTCCGTATCGATATACCCCTGTACCTTCTCAAACCCCCTACTTAATCTTAATTTCGAGGACGAAATTCTTGTAAGTTGGGTAGGATGTAAATCCCCTGAAATTTTACTATGGATTTTTTTTTTTTGATTTTTAGGTGTTATTGTTTTTGTATTGGTATTCGTACGCTGCGTGCGTATAGTATACACGAGATGTATATATTTCTTTATAAAATGCTTATTTATAGATTCAGATAAATATAAGAATAAATATTTTTCGTTTCCTACATATGGAATGAATACGTTGTATATAAATATTTCGCCAAGGTTTAAGTCAAACTTTTTATATTTAATTTCAATACTATAAAAAGACTTTTTATTTATACAAATATATGTAATAGTTTAGGAAATAATATTTCTTCTTTTAAACAATATGTATCGCACTAGAAAAATAAGTTCTATATAAATAGTATCTGCATACAAGTGCATGAAATTATTTCATGTATATATGATTAATTTTTTTGAATTTTGTATTATACTAATTTATTAAAATTGTATTTTGAAGTTATTCCCTATTAAGGTTTAAAATATTATAATTTTTGAAATTATTATTAGTAATATTTACTATAAGAATATATATAATAATTTGAAACTGTGCTTAATATTTAAGTAGTTTTAATAATTTAAATTTAGATTTAATTTATGAAATTTTATTCTTTAATAGCTTTACTGATATATAAGACTTAGTAGATACAAGTTGGATTTTGTAAAACATATTGGATTGTTTTTAAACAGATTTAAAATAAATATTAGATTATCTAATAGGGGATTTGAAATTTCTAGTCCATATCGATCTAAGGAGTTCACCTCCTATATAAGGAGAGCCTACTTGCTTTTTCCATAGAATCTGAAACTCCACAAATAGTCCACAAATACCCACAAATATCCGTGCATCGTGTGCGTGTCTGCCGTCCCATCCACTATATATTTTTACATATACATGGCAACCCCTTCGTGTCGATAATCCCGACACGACGTTCTACACCTAGCCTACAGTTGCCCAAGCCGCAGCCTCCTCCCTGTCATCACCCTTGCCGGAGTTCTCCCCTACTGTAGCCTCATCACCATCGGACTATCATCCAATCTTCTTCAACAGCAAACAACCCCTCGCAATCGACCCCTCTTTCCGACGCCACCACCAGCATCTATCCCTTCGCTGTCACGACCCGTTACCCAAATTATTGGGCCGGGCCGAGCCATGTCCAGCCTACGCTTGTTAAAGCGTAGTAAGCTGTTCTAAGAATAAACAATAAAGGATCTAAGCTGCTAACAGTTCTAAAATCACATTTAAAGGTTCATCACAACACAGCATCTATAAGCGAAGGTAAACAAGTACAGACTAAATAATACACTTCCAAAGTATCTAACTGGAGACAAAGTCCAGTATCCAAATATAAGTACAAACCAAAGTCTAAGTCTCAAAACACATAAAAATATCTAAGCAAGGTTTTCCACTGGGGCCTCTTCTGGAGCTAAGGCCAGGTCCTCAATATCAGTGCCATAATATGTATCACATAGCATTTTCTCCTCGAAATGTGAACCTACAACGTTATCATGTTAGGACAGGAGCAAGTACAACCTCTACAACTAAAGTACTGAATATATAATGAAAGAGATGTACAACAAGAAACATGGTGTGATAAGTCTATAAAACAGGAAATACTGGAAACATGGCCTCATGGTACAACTGGGATCACAGTATCATAGTAACATAGGGAACATGGCATATCTTGATTTATTCAGTTTTAAATACATTTCATCATGGCAATACATATTCATTTTAAAGTTTAAAACTGTAGTAGGTGAGTGATCAGTCAATAGGTAAAATAGGATATACAGTGGTACATATCAATTTTCTGAAGTGTACATACGTACACTTAACGGCATCGGTGTACATCCATACACAAATACGGGACCAGACATATGACACAGATACATATAGAATGTAACGGTGCTCGGTAAATACATACGGAGAAGGGGGTCATGATCACGTACACTACTAGCAGTTTTCCCTTAACCTGTTTTTATTAACATGCGAGTGATCCGAGAACAGTATAAAACATGTGAAAGATACTGGAAGCAGTATAAGCATGGTAGGTACTGAGAGCAGTATGAAACATAGTGGATATTCAGAGCAGTTTAAAGCATGACATATACTGAGAACCAGTAAGAAGCATATGAAGATATAAGAATTGTCCTAAGCATGTACGGTACTGTAAGTAATACAACATGTGAAGATTTAACTTGCTACCTCAAGGATCAGTGTTTTAACAGGGTTAATATATGTTCTAGCATTAAAAGTCTAATTTGGAGTGACACTATATCCAAACTAACTTCTAGGGTCTTTACACTAGTGTAAGGGGAGGTCCAATACTATAATAACTCAAAACGACACAATTCATTGCAAGTCGTAACTATGCAATAATTAAATCAAACTGTACACTGTGTTCCAACAATTTTTGAGATAGACAAAAGCTCAATTATATATAAAATAAAGTACCAAAATGATCCTTGTTAATTATAGAAATTTATAATAATTTTTCTGGAATTTATAAACCTTCATAAATATTTATTAAAAATCAGCAAACACATGTATCCTGAAAATGAGTTCCGTTTTCCCATTTTTATAAAATACCAAAAGTACTGATTAAATGCTGGAAAAATTATAATAAATTAGCTAAATTAACATAGTATTTAAATAAATTTTTTTCTAGATTTTTATAGAAATTAAAATATATATAAAAATTCAAAAACAGAAAGTAACAATTTTTGGAAAAATAATTAATTATAAATCAAGGATGATACATAAGCAAAATCTACGGATGTTGTCGGATGATAAAATAAATATCTCTAACGTGTCCAAAACGGTCAAATTAGCTAGAACAGTCTACCCATAAGTCCAATTTAGACACAGGGGCAAAATAGTAATTTCGGGTCAAAATGATGTCCGTCGTTGGACAAACTTTGCACCGAAAAATGTGTCAGGATAGAAGCCTACAAAACCTAGCAAATTATATGTCCACGAATCCAGAATGATGATGCGAACCCAACGGTATGTCCGAAATAGGATTCCGATGTGCCGATCTCAAAATGACACGTTGACGCGGACATTTGAAATCCAGTTTGCACCGAAATGCGTGCTGGAGCAAATGTCTTCAAAACTCAGCGAATTATATGTCAACGAGTCCAATATGATGATACGAACTCAACGGTATATCCGGAATTGGATTCCGATGAGCCGATCTCAAAGTGACGCGTTGACTCAAAAAGTGGGACCCACTTTGCACCGAAATGCGTGCCAGAGTCCACGTTCTCCAAATCAAGCAAACTTTATATGAAAACATGCCAGAACGACGCCACGAGTCTACTGGTAGTGTCATAAATTCAATCCGGAGTCCCGGGTTCAAAAAATAGAATTTAACAAGTGCAAATTAAAGAATTCGGATGGCCAACTTTGGCGTCGAATTCGACCAACCAAATGTGCTTATAATGAAACAAAACTTAAAGGAGGCAGGAAGAGGGTTATACCAGCTGCGCACAGGAACTGGTAGCGCGCCAACCAGAGCTGCGACGGCGGAGTTACGAGCTGACGAAGTAGGCTCCACGAAACTGTCCAAAAACAATTCAATTTAAAACGTCAACTTGGTGGCCAGTTTTGAGGTATCAAACGACGAAATTAACGGACAAAAATTGAGGAGAGTGAAGATGGATATACCGAGATTGAGATGGAGCAAAGAGTTCGCCGATCCAACGGTCGGATTGACCAGAAAATCCACGCAAAGTCGCTGCGACGGGACACAAATTTTGAGTTCCAAACTCGCGCGCGCCGACGGGATCTCGTTCAAAACGCACGAATCGTGTGTTTCACACGTCGGGGAGGCCGGAGACTCTCCCAAGGTGGTCGCCCGGGTTCGCCGGAGGTGTGGGGAGCTTGCGGGGGCGGGCCGGCTACGTGGTGGCGTACGGCCATCGCCGCATCCGCGTGCGCATGCGCACTGTGCTACTGCCGCTTGCTGTTGCGGCTGCTGCTGCGGAGCGGGGGTGGCGGTTACCGGTGGGGGGCCGCGGTGCTGCGTCGGGCACGGCGGGTGGAGGGGGGGTAGCTGTGCGGTGGTGGTGGTGAAGTTGGTGTTGGTTATGAAGTAGATGATGGTGGTGTTGGAGTGGAGGTGGTGGTGCATGATGATGATGGTAATGGTGATGGAGGGAAGAAGGAGGAGAGGGAGGAGGAAGATGGAGAGGAAGGAGGAGCTCGGAGAGGAGCTCAGGGAGGTGGTCGGCCAGGAGGAGTGGGGGTTGTGGTGGTGTTGTGTGTGTTGAGAGAAAGAGAGAGAGATGTATGTGTGTGTGTGTATATATATAATATAAAGAGAGAGAGAGAGAGAGAGAGAGAGAGAGATATTATTTGAGCGAGAGGGGGAGAGGAAAAAGGAGGTCGGTTTTGAGGGGGGTGCTCCTGCTGTGAGGTGGAGGTGAGGGGGTGAGGTGTGAGTTTGAATAATAGGAGAGAGAGAGTGTATATATTTTTTTTTATATATATAGATATTTGTAAAGTGGAGCGATGAAGAGATATTTTCAAAATAGGAGAAATAGGGAAATTATGTGGGATATTTGGGCAGTCATGAGAGTACAACAGGGAGCTTGGGTTCGGGTTCAGTCGAGCCGGGTCGGGTCAAAATCGTACAGGGTGCAATAATGGAATTAAATATGTATTTATGATCACGGGCAAATAAATAATATGCGGGAACTCAAATAAATGGAACACAAGTTTCATGTGGGTAGTAGGCTTCATGTGGGCCACGTCCATACTTTGGGTCGACTATGTTGGATCGATGTCGGGTCCCGAAATTAAATTGGAAATTAAATCAGGTTTTACGGTAGAAAATAAATCAGCCTAAATTGACCCGAAAGTTGTACGAAGAAAATGAAGCACAAAATGGAGTGCCTAAGTGGGACACGAAGGTCATGGGTGAAGAGCGTCTTGAGTAGATCATTCATGAGAAGTTAGTTCTGAGAAAACGACTGGTCTGGTGCTCCTAAATTAAAAGTCACGGTAACGTGCAAACGAAGATCAAAGATAAAAGTGGGAACAATTATTCAACGATTAATTGGTCTAAGTTGACCCGAAATTGTGTGATACAAAAAGAGCACAAGGGAACGAGTTCAAGTGGGACTTGATATATCAAAACGAAGATAGTCTTGTCTACTTCAAAACCCATGAAGAGAGTTTACAGAGATTGGCATCCCTGACGCTCCAGAAGTCAAAGTTACGGAAATGAACATTAATGATCAAAACAATTAAATAATAATATTTATTGAAAATAATTCATTTAGAAAAATAAAAATAAACCCTAAAATTCAAGGGGCTTATATCCTACCCACTTACAAGAATTTCGTCCTCGAAATTAAAAATTACCCAATAGGTCAAACTATAACATGTAGCTGCTCTGGCTACAATACTCAATCTGCTACTCTTGTAATCATCTGTCCTGTTTCTCTTTACAATTTTTTTGGTTCAGGTTCAACAAAGTCCTTCTATCATAAAATACGTCATACATCCTTTAGAATCTTTCATACTAACATGGAACATTTATGTATACCCTAAACTATAGGTCATTCTCTGGGTATGTTTATAAGCCTAAAATGCTTAATCATCAACCATATTTTCAACCTCAATTGTAAATACTTGATTTCCTTATCATATCCTAAGTATCCATATTCTATCAATCCACAGGCCCTTAGCATTATTTGTCGTCAATCCTTTCCTACAGCTTTTCCTTGAAATCATACGTTCAATTCTTATTCTTGGCGTAGAGCCTTCTTCATTTTACTCAACAAGTCCTCCGAATATAAATCCTCGATTTCAAAACTCCCGATTTATTAATTACCAATGTATATATGTCTTTGCCTCGTTCCTTGTCTTTTTAATTGATATCTTTCCGATCTAGTACGCAATATCATATCTCATTCTAACTTATTCTATATCAATCCACATATCGATCTACCCTCTAATAACATGTAATTAGCTATAGATAACCAACCAAAATTCTACAAATGCTAAATCCTCAATTTGTAAGTACATGATTCGGATCCTCATTCTGTAATCACAACAATATAATATCTCATTATTCCATCTTAGATACCATATCATCAAGTCATACTATCAATACAATCGTTCTTAATGGTTTCCAAGTCTACTACAGTCAGTCACCCATACTTGTCCTATAAGCTTAATCTAACCAATCCCTAGGAAAAGTATTTATCACAATCACACAATACATTTATAGTTATACTACAGAATCAGTTTAACAAGGTTTGGCTATTTTGGTCGCCTATGAAATAGAAGGTAACAAAGCCTAAGACTAGGTCAAGCAATCCATAACAGTGTCCAAACAAGTTAAAGGGTCAAGCAAGATAGAAAAGTTTATTTGAATATCTCCAAGAATGGTACGAAGACAACGAGATGCATAACGAGAAGAATTATCCAAGAGGTTAACGAAAAAGAGTTTAGTCAAGTCATAGGAAAGATGGAACACAATAATAATTATGTTCAAAAGATAACATGAAAGCAATCCTATTGGAGAGTCCTAGAGAACCTATAATCCTAGTTGTAGATATAGATAGAATAGAGTTAATCAAGACAGAGAAGAATGATGATAAGAATTTAATCTTGCTCATTCGGTCATAACGAAGTGAACCAAGCTGAGATATGATCTGATAACCATACACGTCTTCCTGAAATCATGTTGCCAGAATTTTTGCCCCACCAGTAAGCTTAGATGCAACAAACGATAGAGTCAAAACTAAGGTATACATCTTCTAATCATGTTATCTAGAATTCTCGCCACGCCAACTGGTATGGCTGCGAGAAAAATCTAAATTCTATAACTAGGATAAGTATATCCGAAATCAGGCTCTATGTTTTTGTCATACCAGCTAATATGGCTGCGATAAATTCTAAACTCCATAACTAAAGCAGACATTTACCTTATCAGGATATATCATAATTCAATCCACCAAATTTATCACGATGCAAGATCAAAGTCAACAACGAAAATCAAGAATTAAATTCAACAACGAATTTAGAGGAGAGCAAATAAAACAGGTAAAAACAGATTTCTAGATAAGATTAGAGTAAGATCCTCAGGGGTCATCCCAAGGGTACTATCATGGTCAAAATTGTAACCCACTGAATTTCAAACAAGATACTAAATACAGTTAACGGTCCTATGCTGTGATGAGTTTTCCTATGTTGCAATCCTAGAAATCCTCTAGATGTTCTAAATGTTATTCCTAGTGTTATCAAGTTGCCCTAGATCCTAATTGCAGGCATGCTTGGTACAATAACGTAACCAAACAACTTAAGTCTGGACCTGCATAGGATGCCACTAAAAACATGTCACGACCCGTTACCCAAATTGTTGGGCCGGGCCGAGCCATGTCCAGCCTACGCTTGTTAAAGCGTAGTAAGCTGTTCTAAGAATAGACAATAAAGGATCTAAGCTGCTAACAGTTCT
The DNA here is from genome assembly GCA_029216955.1 of Iris pallida. Classification (NCBI taxonomy): domain Eukaryota; kingdom Viridiplantae; phylum Streptophyta; class Magnoliopsida; order Asparagales; family Iridaceae; genus Iris; species Iris pallida. The sequence continues at coordinate 7,761,890 of JANAVB010024199.1, read as the reverse complement.
AAAATTACATTTAAAGGTTCATCACAACACAACATCTATAAGCGAAGGTAAACAAGTACAGACTAAATAATACACTTCCAAAGTATCTAACTGGAGACAAAGTCCAGTATCCAAAAATAAGTACAGACCAAAGTCTAAGTCTCAAAACACATAAAAATATCTAAGCAAGGTTCCCCACTGGGGCCTCTTCTGGAGCTAAGGCCAGGTCCTCAAAATCAGTGCCATAATATGTATCACATAGCATTTCCTCCTCGAAATGTGAACCTACAACGTTATCCTGTCAGGACGGGAGCAAGTACAACCTCTACAACTAAAGTATTGAATATATAATGAAAGAGATGTACAACAAGAAACATGGTGTGATAAGTCTATAAAACAGGAAATACTGGAAACATGGCCTCATGGTACAACTGGGATCACAGTAATATAGTAACATAGGGAACATGGCATATCTTGATTTATTCAGTTTTAAATACATTTCATCATGGCAATACATATTCATTTTAAAGTTTAAAACTGTAGTAGGTCAGTGATCAGTCAATAGGTAAAATAGGATGTACAATGGTACATATCAATTTTCTGAAGTATACATACGTACACTTAACGGAATCGGTGTACATCCATATACAAACGCGGGACCAGACATACGACACAGATACATATAGAATGTAACGGTGCTCGGTAAATACATACGGAGAAGGGGGTCATGATCAGGTACACTACTAGTAGTTTTCCCTTAACCCGTTTTTATTAACATGTGAGTGATCCGAGAACAGTATAAAACATGTGAAAGATACTAGAAGTAGTATAAGCATGGTAGGTACTGAGAGCAGTATGAAACATAGTGGATATTCAGAGCAGTTTAAAGCATGACATGTACTGAGAACCAGTAAGAAGCATATGAAGATATAAGAATTGTCCTAAGCATGTAAGGTACTGTAAGTAATACAACATGTGAAGATTTAACTTGCTACCTCAAGGATCAGTGTTTTAACATGGTTAATACATGTTCTAGCATTAAAAGACAATAAATGAGTTTGTAGATGTACTTGCCTCGAGCAAAGCAAGAATACTAGTACAAAAATATAGATGTCCGGTGTCCTGTCAATAATGATACACAATCTCAGTTCTAAGCTATGTTCAATACTACACTAGTGGTGAAACACGACTCCTAACTGGACACTAACTAAGTGGGTACCTAGCATAAAAGTCTAATGTGGAGTGACACTATATCCAAACTAATTTCTAGGGTCTTTACACTAGTGTAAGGGGAGGTCCAATACTATAATAACTCAAAACGACACAATTCATTGCAAGTCGTAACTATGCAATAATTAAATCAAACTGTACACTGTGTTCCAACAATTTTTGAGATAGATAAAAGCTCAATTATATATAAAATAAAGTACCAAAATGATCCTTGTTAATTATAGAAATTTATACTAATTTTTCTAGAATTTATAAACCTTCATAAATATTTATTAAAAATCAGCAAACACATGTATCCTGAAAATGAGTTCTGTTTTCCCATTTTTATAAAATACTAAAAGTACTTATTAAATGCTGAAAAAATTATAATAAATTAGCTAAATTAACATAGTATTTAAATACAATTTTTTCCAGATTTTTATAGAAATTAAAATATATATAAAAATTCAAAATCAGAAAGTAACAATTTCTGGAAAAATAATTAATTATAAATTAAGGATGATACATAAGCAAAATCTACGGATGTTGTCGGATGATAAAATAAATTTCTCCAACGTGTCCAGAACGGTCAAATTAGCTAGGACAGCCTATCCATAAGTCCAATTTAGACACAAGGGGCAAAATAGTAATTTTGGGTCAAAATGATGTCCGTCGTTGGACACACTTTGTACCGAAAAATGTGTCAGGATAGAAGCCTACAAAACCTAGCAAATTATATGTCCACGAATCCAAAATGATGATACGAACCCAACGGTATGTCCGAAATAGGATTCCGATGTGCCGATCTCAAAATGACACGTTGACGCGGACATTTGGAATCCAGTTTGCACCGAAATGCGTGCCAGAGCAAATGTCTTCAAAACTCAGCAAATTATATGTCAACGAGTCCAGAATGACGATACGAACTCAACGGTATATCCGAAATTGGATTCCGATGAGCCGATCTCAAAGTGACACGTTGACTCAAAAAGTGGGACCCGTTTTGCACCGAAATGCGTGTCAGGGCTCATGTTCTCCAAATCAAGCAAAATTTATATGAAAACAGGCCAGAACGACGCCACGAGTCTACTGGTAGTGTCAGAAATTGAATCCGGAGTCCCGGGTTCAAAAAATAGAATTTAACAAGTGCAAATTAAAGAATTCGGACGGCCAACTTTGGCGTCGAATTCGACCAACCAAACGTGCTTATAATGAAACGAAACTTAAAGGAGGCAGGAAGAGGGTTATACCAGCTACGCACAGGAACTGGTAGCACGCCAACCGGAGCTACGACGGCGGAGTTACAAGCTGACGAAGTCGGCTCCACGAAACTGTCCAAAAATAATTCAATTTAAAACGTCAACCTGGTGGCCAGTTTTGAGGTATCAAACGACGAAATTAACAGACGAAAATTGAGGGGAGTGAAGATGGATATACCGAGATTGAGACGGATCAAAGAGTTCGCCGATCCAACGGTCGGATTGACCAGAAAATCCATACAAAGTCGCTGCGATGGGACACGAATTTTGAGTTCCAAACTCACGCGCGCCGACGGGATCTCGTTCAAAACGCACGAATCGTGTGTTTCACACGTCGGGGAGGCCAGAGACTCTCCCAGGGTGGTCGCCCGGGTTCGTCGAAGACGTGGGGAGCTTGCGGGGGCGGGCCGGCCACGTGGTGGCGCACGGCCATCGCCGCATCCGTGCGCGCGTGCATGCGCACTGTGCTACTGCCGCTTGCTGTTGCGGCTGCTGCTTGCGACGCGGGGTGGCGGTTGTCGGTAGGGGGCCACGGTGCTGCGCCGGGCACGACAGGGGGAGGGGGGTGGCTGTGCGGTGGTGGTGGTGAAGTTGGTGATGGTTATGAAGTAGATGATGGTGGTATTGGAGTGGAGGTGGTGGTGCATGATGATGATGGTAATGGTGATGGAGGGAAGAAGGAGGAGAGGGAGGAGGAAGATGGAGAGGAAGGAGGAGCTCGGGGAGGAGCTCAGGCAGGTGGTCGGCCAGGAGGAGTAGGGGCTGTGGTGGTGTTGTGTGTGTTGAGAGAAAGAGAGAGAGATGTATGTGTGTGTGTATATATATAATATAAAGAGAGAGAGAGAGATATTATTTGAAAGAGAGGGGGAGAGGAAAAAGGAGGTCGGTTTTGAGGGGGGTGCTCCTGCTGTGAGGTGGAGGTGAGGGGGTGAGGTGTGAGTTTGAATAATAGGAGAGAGAGAGTGTATATATATTTTTTATATATATAGATATTTGTAAAGTGGAGAGATGAAGAGATATTTTCAAAATAGGAGAAATAGGAAAATTATGTGGGATATTTGGACAGTCATGAGAGTACAACAGGGAGCTTGGGTTCGTGTTCAGTCGAGCCGGGTCGAGTCAAAATCGGACAGGGTGCAATAATGGAATTAAATATGTATTTATGATCACGGACAAATAAATAATATGCGGGAACTCAAATAAATGGAACACAAGTTTCATGTGGGTAGTAGGCTTCGTGTGGGCCACGTCCATACTTTGGGTCGACTAGGTTGGATCGATGTCGGGTCCCGAAACTAAATTAGTAATTAAATCAGGTTTCACGGTAGAAAATAAATCGGCCTAAATTGACCCGGAAGTTGTGCGAAGAAAATGAAGCACAAAATGGAGTGTCTAAGTGGGACACGAAGGTCATGGGTGAAGAGCGTCTTGAGTAGATCATTCATGAAAAGTTGGTTCTGAGAAAACGACTGGTCTGGTGCTCCAAAATTAAAAGTCACGGTAACGTGCAAACGAAGATCAAAGATAAATGTGGGAATAATTATTCAACGATTAATTGGTCTAAGTTGACCCGAAATTGCGCGATACAAAAAGAGCACAAGGGAACGAGTTCAAGTGGGACTTGATATATCAAAACGAAGATAGTCTTGTCTACTTCAAAACCCATGAAGAGAGTTTACAGAGATTGGCATCCCTGACGCTCCAGAAGTCAAAGTTACGGAAATGAACATTAATGATCAAAACAATTAAATAATAATATTTATTGAAAATAATTCATTTAGAAAAATAAAAATAAACCCTAAAATTCAAGGGGCTTACATCCTACCCACCTTACAAGAATTTTGTCCTCGAAATTAAAAATCACCCAATAGGTCAAACTATAACATGTAGCTGCTCTGGCTACAATACTCAATCTGCTACTCTTGTAATCATCTGTCCTGTTTCTCTTTACAATCTTTTTGGTTCAGGTTCAACAAAGTCCTTCTATCATAAAATACGTCATACATCCTTTAGAATCTTTCATACTAACATGGAACATTTATGTATACCCTAAACTATAGGTCATTCTCTGGGTATGTTTATAAGCCTAAAATGCTTAATCATCAACCATATTTTCAACCTCAATTGTAAATACTTGATTTCCTTATCATATCCTAAGTATCCATATTCTATCAATCCACAGGCCCTTAGCATTATTTGTCGTCAATCCTTTCCTACAGCTTCTCCTTGAAATCATACGTTCAATTCTTATTCTTGGCGTAGAGCCTTCTTCATTTTACTCAACAAGTCCTCCGAATATAAATCCTCGATTTCAAAACTCCCGATTTATTAATTACCAATGTATATATGTCTTTGCCTCGTTCCTTGTCTTTTTAATTGATATCTTTCCGATCTCGTACGCAATATCATATCTCATTCTAACTTATTCTATATCAATCCACATATCGATCTACCCTCTAATAACATGTAATTAGCTATAGATAACCAACCAAAATTCTACAAATGCTAAATCCTCAATTTGTAAGTACATGATTCGGATCCTCATTCTGTAATCACAACAATATAATATCTCATTATTCCATCTTAGATACCCTATCATCAAGTCATACTATCAATACAATCGTTCTTAATGGTTTCCAAGTCTACTACAGTCAGTCACCTATACTTGTCCTATAAGCTTAATCTAACCAATTCCTAGAAAAAGTATTTATCACAATCACACAATACATTTATAGTTATACTACAGAATCAGTTTAACAAGGTTTGGCTATTTCGGTCGCCTATGAAATAGAAGGTAACAAAGCCTAAGACTGGGTCAAGCAATCCATAACAGTGTCCAAACAAGTTAAAGGGTCAAGCAAGACAGAAAAGTTTATTTGAATATCTCCAAGAATGGTACGAAGACAACGAGATGCATAACGAGAAGAATTATCCAAAAGGTTAACGAAAAAGAGTTTAGTCAAGTCATAGGAAAGATGGAACACAATAATAATTATGTTCAAAAGATAACATGAAAGCAATCCTATTGGAGAGTCCTAGAGAACCTATAATCCTAGTTGTAGATGTAGATAGAACAGAGTTAATCAAGACAGGGAAGAATGATGATAAGAATTTAATCTTGCTCATTCGGTCATAACGAAGTGAACCAAGCTGAGATATGATCTGATAACCATACACGTCTTCCTGAAATTATGTTGCCAGAATTTTCGTCCCACCAGTAAGCTTAGATGCAACAAACGATAGAGTCAAAACTAAGGTATACATCTTCTAATCATGTTATCTAGAATCCTCGCCACGCCAACTGGTATGGCTGCGAGAAAATCTAAATTCTATAACTAGGATAAGTATATCCGAAATCAGGCTCTATGTTTTTGTTATACCAGCTAATATGGCTGCGATAAATTCTAAACTCCATAACTAAAGCAGACATTTACCTTATCAGGATATATCATAATTCAATCCACCAAATTTATCACGATGCAAGATCAAAGTCAACAACGAAAATCAAGAATTAAATTCAACAACGAATTTAGAGGAGAGCAAATAAAACAGGTAAAAACAGATTTCTAGATAAGATTAGAGTAAGATCCTCAGGGGTCATCCCAAGGGTACTATCATGGTCAAAATTGTAACCCACTGAATTTCAAACAAGATACTAAATACAGTTAACGGTCCTATGCTGTGATGAGTTTTTCTATGTTGCAATCCTAGAAATCCTCTAGATGTTCTAAATGTTATTCCTAGTGTTATCAAGTTGCCCTAGATCCTAATTGCAGGCATGCTTGGTACAATAACGTAACCAAACAACTTAAGTCTGGACCTGCATGGGCCGCCACTAAAAACATGTCACGACCCGTTACCCAAATTATTGGGCCGGGCCGAGCCATGTCCAGCCTACGCTTGTTAAAGCGTAGTAAGCTGTTCTAAGAATAGACAATAAAGGATCTAAGCTGCTAACAGTTCTAAAATCACATTTAAAGGTTCATCACAACACATCATCTATAAGCGAAGGTAAACAAGTACAGACTAAATAATACACTTCCAAAGTATCTAACTGGAGACAAAGTCCAGTATCCAAATATAAGTACAGACCAAAGTCTAAGTCTCAAAACACATGAAAATATCTAAGCAAGGTTCCCCACTGGGGCCTCTTCTGGAGCTAAGGCCAGGTCCTCAAAATCAGTGTCATAATATGTATCACATAGCATTTCCTTCTCGAAATGTGAACCTACAACGTTATCCTGTCAGGACGGGAGCAAGTACAACCTCTACAACTAAAGTACTGAATATATAATGAAAGAGATGTACAACAAGAAACATGGTGTGATAAGTCTATAAAACAGGAAATACTGGAAACATGGCCTCATGGTACAACTGGGATCACAGTATCATAGTAACATTGGGAACATGGTATATCTTGATTTATTCAGTTTTAAATACATTTCATCATGGCAATACATATTCATTTTAAAGTTTAAAACTGTAGTAGGTGAGTGATCAGTCAATAGGTAAAATAGGATGTATAGTGGTACATATCAATTTTCTGAAGTATACATACGTACATTTAACGGCATCGGTGTACATCCATACACAAATGCGGGACCAGACATACGACACAGATACATATAGAATGTAACGGTGCTCGGTAAATACATACGGAGAAGGGGGTCATGATCACGTACACTACTAGCAGTTTTCCTTTAACCCGTTTTTATTAACATGCGAGTGATCCGAGAACAGTATAAAACATGTGAAAGATACTAGAAGCAGTATAAGCATGGTAGGTACTGAGAGCAGTATGAAACATAGTGAATATTCAGAGCAGTTTAAAGCATGACATGTACTGAGAACTAGTAAGAAGCATATGAAGATATAAGAATTGTCCTAAGCATGTAAGGTACTGTAAGTAATACAACATGTGAAGATTTAACTTGCTACCTCAAGGATCAGTATTTTAACAGGATTAATACATGTTCTAGCATTAAAAGACAATAAATGAGTTTGTAGATGTACTTGCCTCGAGCAAAGCAAGAATACTAGTACAAAAATATAGATGTCCGGTGTCCTGTCAATAATGATACACAATCTCAGTTCTAAGCTATGTTCAATACTACACTAGTGGTGAAACACGACTCCTAACTGGACACTAACTAAGTGGGGACCTAGCATAAAAGTCTAATGTGGAGTGACACTATATCCAAACTAACTTCTAGGGTCTTTACACTAGTGTAAGGGGAGGTCCAATACTATAATAACTCAAAACGACACAATTCATTGCAGGTCGTAACTATGCAATAATTAAATCAAACTGTACACTGTGTTCCAACAATTTTTGAGATAGACAAAAAGCTCAATTATATATAAAATAAAGTACCAAAATGATCCTTGTTAATTATATAAATTTATACTAATTTTTCTGGAATTTATAAACTTTCATAAATATTTATTAAAAATCAGCAAACACATGTATCCTGAAAATGAGTTCTGTTTTCCCATTTTTATAAAATACCAAAAGTACTTATTAAATGCTGGAAAAATTATAATAAATTAACTAAATTAACATAGTATTTAAATACAATTTTTTCCAGATTTTTATGGAAATTAAAATATATATATATTAATTCAAAAACAGAAAGTAACAATTTCTGGAAAAATAATTAATTATAAATTAAGGATGATACATAAGCAAAATCTACAAATGTTGTCGGATGGTAAAATAAATATCACCAATGTGTCAAGAATGATCAAATTAGCTAGGATAGCCTACCCATAAGTCCAATTTAGACACAGGGGCAAAATAGTAATTTTGGGTCAAAATGATGTCCGCCGTTGGACACACTTTGCACCGAAAAACGTGTCAGGATAGAAGCCTACAAAACCTAGCAAATTATATGTCCACGAATCCAGAATGATGATACGAACCCAACGGTATGTCCGAAATAGAATTTCGATGTGTCGATCTCAAAATGACACGTTGACGCGGACATTTGGAATCCAGTTTGCATCGAAATGCGTGCCAGAGCAAATGTCTTCAAAACTCAGCAAATTATATGTCAACAAGTCCAGAATGACGATACGAACTCAACGGTATATCCGGAATTGGATTCCGATGAGCCGATCTCAAAGTGACACGTTGACTCAAAAAGTGGGACTCGTTTTGCACCGAAATGCGTGCCAGGGCCCACGTTCTCTAAATCAAGCAAACTTTATATGAAAATATGCCAGAACGACGCCACGAGTCTACTGGTGGTGTCAGAAATTGAATCCGGAGTCCCGGGTTCAAAAAATAGAATTTAACAAGTACAAATTAAAGAATTCGGACGGCCAACTTTGGCGTCGAATTCGACCAACCAAACGTGCTTATAATGAAACGAAACTTAAAGGAGGCAGGAAGAGGGTTATACCAGCTGCGCACATGAACTGGTAGCGCGCCAACCGGAGCTACGACGGCGGAGTTACGAGCTGACGAAGTCGGCTCCACGAAACTGTCCAAAAATAATTCAATTTAAAACGTCAACTTGGTGGCCAGTTTTGAGGTATCAAACGACGAAATTAACGGACGAAAATTGAGGGGAGTGAAGATGGATATACCGAGATTGAGACGGAGCAAAGAGTTCGCCGATCCAACGGTCGGATTGACCAGAAAATCCGTACGAAGTCGCTGCGATGGGACACGAATTTTGAGTTCCAAACTCGCGCGCGCCGACGGGTCTCGTTCAAAATGCACGAATCGTGTGTTTCACACGTCGGGGAGGCCGGAGACTCTCCCAGGGTGGTCGCCCGGGTTCGCCGGAGGCGTGGGGAGCTTGCGGGGGCGGGCCGACCACGTGGTGGCGCATGGCCATCGCCGTATCCGCGCGCGCGCGCACATGCGCACTGTGCTACTGCCGCTTGCTGTTGCGGCTGCTGCTGCGACGCGGGGTGGTGGTTGCCGACGGGGGGCCGCGGTGCTGCACCGGGCACGGAGGGGGGGGGGGGGGTGGCTGTGCGGTGGTGGTGGTAAAGTTGGTGATGGTTATGAAGTAGATGATGGTGGTGTTGGAGTGGAGGTGGTGGTGCATGATGATGATGGTAATGGTGATGGAAGGAAGAAGGAGGAGAGGGAGGAGGAAGATGGAGAGGAAGGAGGAGCTCGGGAGGAGCTCAGGGAGGTGGTCGGCCAGGAGGAGTGGGGGCTGTGGTGGTGTTGTGTGTGTTGAGAGAAAGAGAGAGAGAGAGATGTATGTGTGTGTGTATATATATAATATAAAGAGAGAGAGAGAGAGAGAGAGAGAGAGAGAGAGAGAGAGAGAGAGAGAGAGAGATTATTTGAATGAGAGGGGGAGAGGAAAAAGGAGGTCGGTTTTGAGGGGGGTGCTCCTGCTGTGAGGTGGAGGTGAGGGGGTGAGGTGTGAGTTTGAATAATAGGAGAGAGAGAGAGTGTATATATATATATATATATATATATATATATATATATATATATATATATATATATATATATATATATATATATATATATATATATATATATATATATATATATATATTTGTAAAGTGGAGAGATGAAGAGATATTTTCAAAATAGGAGAAATAGAAAAATTATGTGGGATATTTGGGCAGTCATGAGAGTACAACAGGGAGCTTGGGTTCGGGTTCGGTCGAGCCGGGTCGGGTCAAATCGGACAGGGTGCAATAATGGAATTAAATATGTATTTATGATCACGGGCAAATAAATAATATGCGGGAACTCAAATAAATGGGACACAAGTTTCATGTGGGTAGTAGGCTTCGTGTGGGCCACGTCCATACTTTGGGTCGACTAGGTTGGATCGATGTCGGGTCCCAAAATTAAATTGGAAATTAAATCAGGTTTCACGGTAGAAAATAAATCGGCCTAAATTGACCCGGAAGTTGTGCGAAGAAAATGAAGCACAAAATGGAGTGTCTATGTGGGACACGAAGGTCATGGGTGAAGAGCGTCTTGAGTAGATCATTCATGAGAAGTTGGTTCTGAGAAAACGACTGGTCTGGTGCTCCTAAATTAAAAGTCACGATAACGTGCAAACGAAGATCAAAGATAAAAGTGAGAATAATTATTCAACGATTAATTGGTCTAAGTTGACCCGAAATTGCGCGATACAAAAAGAACACAAGGGAACGAGTTCAAGTGGGACATGATATATCAAAACGAAGATAGTCTTGTCTACTTCAAAACCCATGAAGAGAGTTTACAGAGATTGGCATCCCTGACGCTCCAGAAGTCAAAGTTACGGAAATGAACATTAATGATCAAAACAATTAAATAATAATATTTATTGAAAATAATTCATTTAGAAAAATAAAAATAAACCCTGAAATTCAGGGGGCTTACATTCGCCAACCACCCAAATCCGGCTACCACCGCCCGACCCCATCTCCGACACATCGTCACCACTACCATCGTCATCATCCTCCACCGCCGACCATCTGCAGCCGCAACACTGCCCCTCCTTCCCGTTCAGCACCATCGCTGCCGCCAAACATCCATCACGACCACCACCACCAGAGCCCGCATCCGCCGCAGACCCGTCTCCACCATCCTACACCACCATCACCACCGCCAACATCATCCCAAAGGAAACCCCCAAAACATACCTCGTCCTGGCGATAGATTCGCACGCCCGCCTATCGCTGCTCCTCCTCCAGCGCGAGGCCGCGCTTCGGCCAACTCGCCGCGAGCGGGTCACCCGATCAAGCCTCCGACCTGGACCGCCCACCGCGGTGAGCACCCCTAGCCGTTGGCCGTCCATGGCCGCGCGCGCACGATCCCTGGTAAGGATCTCTCCTCCCGCTCTGTCTCCTCCTCTTTCTCCCCTCCCCGCCGGAGCAGCCGTTGCCCGACGCGCCGCTCGTCCGAGCCTATCCCTCCGTCCTTCTCTCTCTCCTTCGTCTCCCTAAATCTAAACCCTCTTCTTAAAGAAGAGGGCTTCCTCTCCTCTAAAAATAAGCACAGCAGCTTACTGCTGCTGGTATTTATTCCTATTATTATTATTATTATTGTTATTATTATTATTATATTATTATTATTATATCAATATTATTATTATTATTATATTTAATTATTTGCTATATTATTAAGTGTATGTTTGTACTGTATAGCTAAATATATGTTATTATTAATATTCCTGTTATTAATAATGTTTGTTATTATTATTACTTTTTGCTATTATTATTTTATCAGTATAAAGCAGAATATACATATATATGGTATATATTTTGTTGGAATATATGGTATATATAAGTATTTGTATTTTTATTGGTTATTATCATTATTTTTATTATCGATATTTCTAAAACTTATGTGTATAATAAAAATATAGAATTTGGCTCAACCTAAAATATATATATTACCAAAATATTTTATGGTATTCTAAAAGGTGGGTTTTTATTTATTTCCCAAAATTTAATTTATAGTTTTGATCAAAAACGATTTTTCTAGATTTTTGAATATTATTATTAATAAAGAGTAGTTACCAAATTTATACAATGATTTTCTAGTATTTACAAATATTTACCAAAGTATTATTAGACTAATAAAATCTAGTTTTCAAATAAATATGGATATTTTCTAAAGGATAAGTACGAGTATTATTCCGTGAATTCCCATTGGTTATCAAAATTTATCGTGACAAACCATGACTAATTTCTACTCCTAATTCCTCGCGACTTCAGACCTCTATCCATCGACCATGGCTGTTGGACAAACAAGACATGTCAGATCACCGCACAAGGCGTCGCTACCAGGCAAGACACCTTGCCTTACTGTTTATTTTCTTGCTCAATATCATGCATGCTTTATAATTATTTATTTCTAGCAAATATAAACTGTTATTTCAAAACTGTATGTAGATGCAAAATTACTATACCTTAGTTTTCTTTATGCATTTAGCCTAGAGTTAAGGGACCACCCTTGTGTGTGTCGCATTCATTGGCCTCGACACTTGTGTGCCACGAAGTCGCGAGTCGCATATAGATGCGGACTTGGGTGCTGACTGATCATCGGTGCGTACAGGCCGTATGTTAGGATATAACTGCTAATAGTTATGGATGTCTAGAAGACTTAGCGGTTATTAGGAATATCGTAATGTGGATACAGCACGTGTAGTACATGGGGAGGGAGAAGACAGCTATTAGGCGCAGGGGCTTTCACACGTTTACTTTTCTCTAGCTGCCATTAGTGACTCAGCCGAGAGCTAGTATGCCGTGCATTTATTTATTTTCCTCTAGATGCCACTAGTGCCTCGGTTGAAACGCTAATGTGCCGTGCATTTACTTTCCTCTAGCTGCCGTTAGTGACTCACCCGAGAGACTAGTGTGCCGTGCATTATTTATTTTCCTCTAGATGCCACTAGTACCTCGGTTGAAACGCTAACGCACCGTGTTTCTAGTCTCGGAAGCCGTTGCGTGGAACGTTGTCTTCAAATTGCATTTTCACATAGAATGGTTAAGGACCTTTAACTGATTAGACATATGTATTTATCTGTTGAGCTAACTATATTCAGTTATGGCATGATATTATGTGTCTTGTTACGTTTCTCTGAGGACCTGGTTATCTCGCCAGGTGTGTGCTCTTGTTTTTCGCAGGTATTCTAGCCGAGGTCGTGTTCTTCTCCATTTATTCGAAGATGACGTGATTTGGTTCCTCCTTGCTACTTCCACTTAGTCCTTTTATATATCATGTACTTCTTCCTTTTTATTTTGGTTGGTAGTGGATGTGTCTCCACCCAACATATTGTACCAAGATAATTCATTATATGATATCTTTTATTCTTTTATTTTGTGGATGAGATTATTTAGTTGTGGTTTACTGTATTTTACAGCTTATGTATACAAGGCCCATGTACTTCGTATTTATACAGCTGACATGTTTACGTACTTAGTCCTACGTATTTTGGGACTGGGACGTTACAACTTCTCCTCCTCCTCTCCTTCTCCACGCCGACTACGGCACCGACCCTGTCCACCTCCACATCTTCCTCGACCTCTTCCCCAATGTTTCTCTCTCCGTCGATGCCGCTCTCAAGGGCTTCTGCCGCATCGTCCGCTTAATCGATGGATTTCGATGGAAGCAAGTACACTTTCGATGTTCACTAATAATTTTTTTAATTTTTCTTATGTTTTACTTTCAAACTTTTGGTGAGTTTCAGCAGAGGCCTAATTTGGGTCGACATCCCGATTCAGGAAAGGGGGAAGGGGGTATAATTTGGGTCAACATCCCGGAACAGGTCCACTTTCGACGCATGACCTAATTTGGCTTGTATGGTTCCTATAGTAGAAGGGGGTATAACTTGCCCTTTTATTTATTAACTTTCATATAGCACCTTGCTGGCTTGTATAGTTCCACTTTGTTTTTGTGGTGGTAAATATTTAGAGTTGGTAGTATTATATTCTAGAATTGGTAAGAAGTATGCCATTTCATTTCCATGAACACGGGTGATTTAATGTGTTTATTTGTACTTTATTTTTCTGTTGAATTTAATCTTGTTTGTGGAACACTTTGATCTTGTGATTTGTTGAAAGAAAAATTAGTATAGATTAACTTGACTCTACTATGAAATTTAACCGGAATTTCATAGTTCATACAGAATTTGCGCAGTTAAATTCCCCTTAACTGGAATTTCCATCTGAAAAGTAATAATGGATGCAGATATGTGCACGGAGGAAAATACCTGAGGTTGGTAATGCTACTTCACAGTTCATACAGAATTTGTGTTGAAATATTTGTGTTTGCCAAAATAATTTAGCTTTTTATGACCAACCCATGCACCAACCATCACCACACGATTTCCAGGATTTTGAACAGATGTTCAATCTTTAAATATGGAAAATCTGTCATATTTATTGATTTGATCTCTCAGAGAAAGATGCATTCACACTGTCTAGCTTTATGGTCAAAACACATGGGTGGCTCTGTGCTTTTGAAAAGCTGATCTTATGATCACATTTTCTTGAGCAGGTCTCTAGGTTAAGAGGGGAACATGTGAAGACCACATTTTCTTAAAAACGCTCAGGGGTTTTCTGTATTTACTCAAACACCTTTAAGTTAAATTATAGTTTTTGTTCATATTTCTTCCTGTTTTATTTAACACAGAATGCTCAAATTTGTGATAATATTTTGACGATCAACTTCCAATATGATATTTTGAAAGTTTCTGTACAATGAATGGAGAGGCATATTTGGATGGAGTTTTGATCTCGATTCATTCATTGAGAAAACTGGGAAGGAGCCAAGGCCATGTTCAGTGAGATCTGTAAGTTGTTTCAAATACATGCATGCCTCTTATAGTACTATTTTTCTTAAGTCGTTATATATGACTATGTTAACTGCCTTATGAGGATAGTTTCTCTTGTAAATAGATTAATTCCTAAGTTGCATTCCAACAGCTTACTGAAATTCTCTAGTACCTTGCATTCCAACTGCTTGCCGAAATGCCCAAGTAAGACTTATATTATGAGGAACACAATGGATCCAGTTTCTTGAACATAATGAATTATTTGTAGCTTCTAAAACCTTCTAGTTAATCTGATTTGAAGAAGTTTATTTCAAATGTCAATGGGAAATGGTGCTCTTACATGCGTTTTACCTTTTTCGGTCTCTTTTGTCCGGGGAAAATGGTAAAGCCTGGGAACCCTACGAAGTTTCGTTTACTTTTCGGCCAAAATGTTGGTAGAAACAACAAATGATGAATGTCTCAACGTGGAAAGATATATTTATAAAACAAATCTTTCACTAAATAATCTTAGAATAGTCCATAGTGTACCAAAAAAGGAGCTGACTCATGTTTCGGACTTTTCAGGAATTCCAGTTTCGTTGGACCGAAATTTATTAGCCCCTTATTTCCAATACTCCCCATATTGTTGCAATGGGAAGCGTGCACAATTTGGAGTTACATTTTTTTTTAGTTTATGATACTCCTCAAGTCAAGCGTGGTTGGTAATCATGCTCAATCTTGATCTATAACATAAAGTTCTAGTAAAGTTTTCTCGAAGATCAAAAAAAAGATCAATTTGTCTTTTAATTGTTAAGTATGTGTTTGGTTCTGATGTTCTATTACAGAGAACTCCCATGGGTATCCTTATAGCTGTGTGATTCTCCCACCTGTGTATGAAATGCAGCGGCCTCTGAAGGATACAAACACTTACATTTTGGAAGCAATGGGGGAACTTGATTTCTGCAGGGCTTTCTTGATTCTAAGTTATGCTGGAAGGTGAGTTTTATGGTAGAATTTCGTATAGATTTTTTTCTTGTTTAGAAAACATGAATGTATATTGATTGGCATGGAGCTATTTATAGTGAAATTAGATTATATTCTTAAATGGGCATTCCAGCTATAGGACACTAGATACTGCACAGGCACATGTTTGACACATGTTGCATACACTCACTTGCACAATCCCCTCACTGAACATATGTACACTGCTGTGCACACCAACTGTACAACACATCAACTCATAGTTCCTGCATTTGAACTCAAAGCTACTAAGTTCCTACATTTGAACTCATTAAAGAGTAAGAGTAATCTCCTCTTATTCGTTAGTTAATTTTCAACTAATTTTGAGTGATCTAACTAGATCAAATTCTTTGCCAAAGAAGGCTTGTTGAACTAACTCCTGGAATTGGGGCAGTTTGAGTTAAGAACATTAATTGGGTTTAATGTTCTGTAATTAAGAATGACCTTGCAAATCTGTAACAAAGAAAATACTTATAATTTCTCTGTTCTTTGTGTTGAGTAGCAGCAGCTTCCTGACAAAGCGCTTTCACGTATATGGCCAACTATTCAAACCATCATCTTCTAAGCTTTTATTCAATTGTCCGACTTGAAGCACGGGACTTAACTTATAAACGTCCGTCGTATATGCACGGGACTTCATTACAACACATCACTTTCTCATTACAACCCACACCGTTTCAATTGTCCGGCTTGAAGCAATTGATATGGTTAAGATTATTTACATAGAATTTTCCTGCTGGTTCACTGAAGTAACGACCCTTGGATTCTTATATAGAAACTTCTTGAGTTGGGAAGAGGAAAATGGCAGCATGAGGGACTCTGCAGAGCTTGAGAAAATATCTTGGGGCCATCAAGGACACCACTACCATGTCCATTGCCAAAGTGAACAGTGATTACAAGGTGAGAATATTATTTATCCACGACTGTTTCTAACAGAAGTATTGACCTTTTTTCTACAATTTTTTCCATTGTTCTTGATTGTTGCCATTGGTTCTTATATCTTATCTAGGAACTTGATGTTGCGATTATAAGGGCCACAAACCATGTCGAGCGTCCATCAAAAGAGAAGCACATAAAAGGTCAGTGGCATGTCCGGGTTTCTTTGATCATCACAGCTCTTTAGACATTTTGATTACACTTTTATAAAACTGTGTCCGACCAGTGTAAGTTTTATAGTTAAGTTGGTTTGTGGTCAATTGTTTGAGACATATGTAGCTCAAGACTGGATCTTTCTTATTATCCGTTCATATATGTGAACTTTATCCGAAAGAGAATCATAATTCCAAGGTGGATATTTTGGTTGATCAGCTCTCATTCTTCAAAAGCATCATTTGAGGCTGGGATTTCCATAGCCTATAAGCTAACATTCTTCAATTGGTTGGTTATCTGTATCATTTCATTCGTGACTAGCTTGTACCCTTGACCTTTTCTTTTAGATTTTTAGGTACCATCTAAGTTCTGTATTTTGCAATACTCTCACTATGGAACAGTGCTCTGACTACATCACTGTTACATTGTTACCAACGTAATCCAATCCTGAGCACAGAAATATACAAAATGGTCCTATTTTTTATCTAGTTCAGTTGAATGATGCTTCTATTGTGTTGGTTTCCTAAACCCTGTAGATACACACACGGATACACTCCTCTGAAAGAAGTGTCAGTAGATGCTTCAAGGAAGTGTCATTAGATACAGACATGGATACACTCCTCTGAAAGAGTATCCATGCACCATAGATACACATAATAATATTAACAATGTTTATATGCATTTTCTTACATACTATAGTAATATTATTATAGTTAATTTCTTTTTTACTCTATAAGAGAAATCAAAGAAGGAATAAATATGGTAATATGTCTTTAATAGCTTGCAAGTAGCATTATACCTTATTGTTTCTTTTACAATCACTAGGGACTGAGTATCAGAACTACTTGATTTTGGAAGGTGAGCTTCTCAATGTGAACTCTCTAGAATATTTCAATGCACCAAAAATTTCTCATATTTCTGGGACAAGTGATTAGAAACATAATTAATCACAAAGCTGTAGAACAAATATTAGCATATTTTGGACAGATGGTTACAAAAGGATGTTCATTGTCTGTAACATTCGCGAGAAATATTACATAAATGCATCCCATTTTTAGGATTATTGGATGATTGACTCTTTAATTCATACACCATTTGTCATTTGTCATATGAGCAATAATTGGCACCTTAGATAGGGTAAAGATGCTACAATTTGGCGTATATTACACACATTTCCTGTCTTGACAATAAAGTACTATTAGAGCCTTGCAAGTTGATATATGTATGTAAAGTATCTTGATGCATCAACTAGTGTTTCTGCATCCACTGACAACACATTGAAGCTTTGGGATCTATCTACAAGTTCATCAAGATTAACGTACCTGTTGTTCTCTTGTTTTCTTCTAACTCTTAAATGCAAGGATGTAGTGAAAATCAAAGGAATTATTCTAGATTAAGAGCATAATATTTTGGGTTGTCTGTCAAATAGGCTTAATTTATGTACTTGTGTTAGGGAGTGGCATGCAGTTCAATATCTTGAGATATGGATTTGTCTCTGATTTACCTGTAAATTATTTTGGACCTGCATTGGGCCTTGTTATGGTTAGACTTCTGGTTTCAACTTGAAGTACATTAGAATTAAGTGACATGCTGATTAGTAATTATCATGAAAACAATAATCTAAACAGGTGATTATACTCTTTATTTTCTCTAGTATATTGTTATCTTGTTTTCTTGTTGGTCAACAAGCTCATTAACATGAATTGGTAATTTGTGCTCTTGTTCTTTCAGGAACTACATGAAAAATGAAGGTGCATGCTGTGAATATGTGAATGATGTGAATATTGGGAAGGATGTGCGCTGGTCGGGTTTGCAACTTATTTTGGTTTCATTTGTATGATTATCACAGTTTGGATGTTTAAGATGTATGGAAACTACATACAGATGTTTGGATATGTTTTGTGGTTGGACAAATGTTGGATGTTTGTGGTTGGACATGTTGGAAGCTTTTGGTGTATAAACAATACAGTTTGTTAATATAAAAATTTGGGTTTTATAGTAATTTAATATATGTATATCTTCTGGATTGATATTATGTGTGTGTTTGATTAATAATATATAATTCTCGATGGAATTTTGGCAAGTTTCTCTTGACGGTATTTTTGTTAGCTTCTTTTGACGGTTGTCAAACGTCAACATTTAGTTCAATCATGCTGCATAAGGACTTTACATTGACGGTTTCTTGACGGCTAATAGCCGTCATCTAGACTGGAGTCAAGAAATGTTTTTACCTACATTGACGGTTTCTCCAATCTGCTATCTTGACGGCTAAAAAAAGTCAAGAAAAGTATTTCATATGACGATAAAAAACCGTCAAGAAAAGCGATGCCAGCGATCGTTAAGAAAAGAGGGGGACTTT
This sequence comes from Iris pallida, assembly GCA_029216955.1. Taxonomy (NCBI): domain Eukaryota; kingdom Viridiplantae; phylum Streptophyta; class Magnoliopsida; order Asparagales; family Iridaceae; genus Iris; species Iris pallida. Next base: position 7,742,742 of record JANAVB010024199.1, on the reverse strand, counting down.
TCTTGACTCTGGCCTACTTGACGGATCCGTAACCGTCAAGATAACCCTTTCTTGACGGAGAAAAACTATCAAGAAAAACCTTTTTTCCTTGTAGCGCCTGCCATCACATGGAGGCCAACTTACTCATTAGAGCGACCAGTCACATCCGTACACCTCGAGGTTCAGCAGAGATGGTAAGGGCCTGTTTGGTTACCATTTATAACTCAGTTTTCTGAGTTATAAATGAAACCCTCCCTCAAGTTATGTTTGGACAGCTTCACTCCAAACATTACATCCGGAATTTTTTTTCAAAAAGTCACTTTTAAACGTAGCTTTCCCGGAGTAGAAAAAACCTCTTTTCTCAAAGCTATTTTCCAAAACATGCGGGACCCACCCCCACCTCCACCCCCAACATCCCCCAAGTCCCAAAGCTCCTCTCTCCTCTTTCTCTGTCCTCTTTTTCTCTTCTCCAAAAATGGAGACCTCCATGGCAGCCTGAGCACAGCGGCTCAAAACGTGGAGGCCTCGTTGTCGAGCACAGCGGCTCCAGCCTAAAGGTGGAGGCCCGCCTCGTCGAGCCGGCGGCGGTGGAGTCCCTCCTCGTCGGAGACTTCTTCGGGGCTCGTGCGAAGGCCGGGAGGTGGACGTTGTGCTCGCGGCGGCGCCGCCGACTCCCAAAGAGGGGGGAGGTCGAGGGCCGACGACCGCATGGACAAAGTCAAGCCACCTCGTCGGAGACTTCTTCGATCCTATTCCTTTCCCGTCTCCCTCGATGTCGTTCCCTCCCTCGAGATGGAGACGCGTCGGGGTCGACGAACGCATGGACAAAGTCGAGCCACCGTCCTCACCAGCACCATCCCCGCCTGGACGAAGTCGAGCTCAGGCCGCCATGCGCTCGGATCCTCCCGCCTCGAGCTCATCTCCTCCTGCCTCGCGCTCGGCTCCTTCCGCCACGCGCTCGGCTCCTTCCGCCACGCGCTCGGCTCCTCCCGCCTCGAGCTCGAGTTTTGGGACGATGGGTATTTCGTTCTACTACGAGCAGGCGGCGGTGACGAGTCCTTCTCCGCTCGACTGCGAGTTGGCGGCGGTGACGAGTCCTCGTCGAGAGCTGTTGGGGACACAAGAAAATGTCAGAAAAAAAGTTTGGACACAGAAATAATTTGTTGGACACAAAATAATTGCTGGACACGGAAAAAATGTCAGATATGGTGGACACGAAAAATATCTGTGGTGGACACGAAAAAGATATGTAATGGACACGTGTGTCAGATACAAAAATTTGTTAGTTGGACACAGAATAGTGCGAACACAATTAAAAAAAATTATTTTCTAAAAATATTTTACCAAACAGAATTTTTATTTTATTATTCTTAAAATCACTTTTCAGATAAAAGTAACCAAACGCAAACTCAAAATTTTTCTACTCAGAAAACAACTTTATAACTTACTTTCAGAAAAGTGTTTCCAGAAATTTTTTTCAGAAAACATATCCAAACGGACCCTAATCCACCGCCCCCGTAGTTCCTCCGCAGTCTCCACCTCCACCACTTGTTCCATCTATCACCATGGACGGTGCTGAGCTTCTTGGAATCTTTCAGTGACTCATCGATTCCCATACGGAGCAGGCTAATATTTTTTGTGACAGTTTGAGAGAGGCTCTTCAGATTAGAGACGCTACCCGACCCCGACCAGGAACTTCCAAGGACTTCATGAAACTTAGGCCCTTGCAATTCTATGGGACCGAAGGGATTCTCAACGCTGATGAGTGGATAGAAAACATAGAGCGTCTTCTTTGGATGGCTCGAATTCCTGAGAATTTGACGATTGAGTCAGCCAGCATGCAACTATTTGACATCGCCTGGACGTGGTATCGAGATGAGCCCCAACTTTCCGTACCTGATGTGACTTGGGCAGAGTTCAAGGGGTCATTCAAGAAGAAGTTCTATCCCGATGTAGCTCGAAAGGCTTTAAAGAGTCAGTTCGTGAGACTAGAGCAGGGAAAACTCACCGTCAACGAGTATACCGCAGATTTTAGTCGCCTCAGCCATTTTGCAGAGCACATGGTCAGCACCCCTGAAAGTCGAGCTCGAAGATTCAAGAAAGGATTATCTTACGAGATTCGTCTTGCTGTCACTACCAATCGAGCCACTACCTATGAGAAGATCTTTAAGGTAGCACAATAAGTAGAAAGAGAATTAGAGCCAATGCCAAAGAGATCGAGATACATACGGAGGAGGTAGCAGCCAATCGGGACCAGCAAAATATTCTAATGTTCCAGGGAAGACTTCACTGCAGTAGTATCATCAGCAGCATTGTTCCTAGCACCAGCATCGGCAGTTTCGTTCACCTGGTAAAGCCCCAGCATCACAGCAGCATAATCAGACTCAGACAACTACTACTTGCTCATATTGTCGAAGGCCAGGACATCATTTTGATACATGTCACAAAAGATTAGGACAATGCTTATAGTGTGGATCAGCTACGCACCAGGTGAGAGATTTCCCCACGAAACCACCCTTCCGAGGCCCAACACCTACTTCGGGAGGACCAGGAGGACCACTCGCGACTCAGCAGAGGGGCCCACCACTTCCAACTCAGCAGCAAAAAATTGCTCAGCACCAGCATGTTTGCAAAAATAAAAGTTTTGATACAAACTAAGAAAAGAAGAAAAGTACAAGAGTATAATTGAATTCTGGAAAAGTACAACTATAGAAATTTGATCAGAAGACGATTACTTTATCCCTTGGACTATGTGATGTTGGAGAAAATGAACTCTTGAACGTGCTGCAGCAACTTTGTCAGAAGATTGTGATCATTCGTAATACTTGGAAAGTGATTTTGAACTCTATTTATAGAGTTTTGAGATAACGTTAAGTAGTTATCTTGATTGGCGCGTAGGTTTATTCTGTACTGGTTGGCGTGCAATCACCCAATCGTACGAACGGTTGGCTTAACTGCATAAGATGTGTGGCATTCTGTGAGAGAAGTGCGCTTGGTCGTAAGTAGTATTGCGTATGCGTTCTTCGAGATTAGTGGCATGTGCGCCACATCATCTAACTGCTTTTAGATGATAGTTAACTGATTGGCGCCAGTACATGAGTGGCACGATCTATTGATTGGCGCCAACTGTTGATTGGTGCCAACTGTGAAGAGCTTAATCACTTTGCACCAGTGATGAATGTCATGGAGAAACAAACAGCTGTCATTATGACAAGTCTGACAAAATCTTCTCGAGCTGCGCGCTCGGGATTCGAAAGGATTTTTATCGAGTATCGTATTATCAGTCATCATGAATGACAACCCAGCTCTTCAAGAAGACTGCTACGTGCGATCTGATGGTGGTACAAATTGACGATGGGCGCTATTGGGCACTGGGTGCCATATGATGAATGAGTTCCAGCGCAATCTGTAATGGCATTATGCAATATCTTGCTATTTTTTAAGCTTTTACAAGCCCCCTTCAAATTTTTCAAATTTCAAAAATTTTGAAATTTGAAATACTTTGAATAAGAAGCATTCTCGTGCGACTAACGCGCCTAGAATCTCAACAGACCCGTATTTCGTGCGCAATTCGCGCGACTGTTACGTGTGAGCTTAGGCTATAAATAGCCCTTTGAGAGGAGAGAGAGAGTTCTTTCTTTTAGAAATTTTCTTTCTCAAACTTTCTTCGTCTTCTTCTTCCTCTCGATCTTTCAAAGCTTTCCCTCTGAACAAATGGCCCCCAAAAGATCCGCGGTCGAGAAAGGCAAGAAAGTGGCCGGAGCCACGTCATGCGTGCCATCGTTGAGGGTGTTGCAGCATGTGTCACCGTCGGCGAGGGGCGAAAAAGCCAACCCCGCTCTCGAAGGTGAGAAGTTAGTCGGGGAAGAAGATGAACAGCATGATCGGCGCCATTCGATAGTTGGCGCAATCTGATAACTCGCGCGAACTATGGTCGGTGTCAATCTCCTCTCTCAGGGTGTTGATTGGCGTCGCGCTATTCACAATCTTTGCCACCTCTTTCAGAGTATTGGTAAACAAGCAAAATGTGTGCCCTTTGTTTACTCAAAGTGCACCGCGCCATGCACAATCTGTCATGCCATGTCGCGCTAATTTAGAATTATCATGACATGTTGCACAAATAAAAAACTGTCATACTGTGTGCACCAATTAGAGACTAGCACTCTGCTATTGCAAGATTTGTGCAGAGTTAAAATCACTTGGTTTTTTGTTATAATAATCTTTCATGATTCTAACTTTTGTTTTCTTTTGCCTTTCCGCAGCGTCTATGGTGACGCCAAAAGCTGAAGTCGACGTTAAGGAGGAATTGCTATCTCCTTTCGTCAAAGAGGAACCGATGACTATTAAGGAAGAAATATTTCCTGAAGTCGAAGTTTTCGTAAAGGAAGAGCCGGCTTCGGAAGACAATAGTACCGAGAGCTCTAATCACCCAGCTCCTATAGGGGATCTCGATCAGTTAGGGCCTTCATACGCACAATGGTTGAGGGAGTGGTACCTGCCCCAGCATGGCCATCCTCAGGCAAATAAATAAAAACATCTTCCTTGTCTTCAAAGTTTTTCTGCTTTGATATAGTTTTTTATATGCTCTATGATGTAGTTTGCTTTACTTTCTCTGCAAGTGTAGTCCTTTACTCCTTTTTATGGAGAAAGAAATAAAGAACCTTTCTTTTTGGTCATTTTTGTGATGTTTTCTTTTTGAAATAATATTTATCAGTGACGAGTCATTGATACAGATAGTAGAATTAAGAGGTAATGTGGACGTGAATTCGTATATCTGTTGATTATTCTTAAACCAACTAAGGCTCAAGAATAGGATATATTTTAAAATAACTGGGTTCCAAAAGATGATGTTTGTGAAGATATATTGTGGTAGATATTATGGGTTAATATTTTGAGGATGTACCATAAGATATGGTTAGAATCTATTAGGAATTTTTGAGGACTTGTTATCTATGGGTTTATTCATGGCAGAGTGAATAAAAGATAATAATTCAAAGATTTGCGTATGTACAATATTTGTCAGAAAATATAATACATACTTTCAAACATGATATTTCTTGAAGAATTTGTCATTGATAGGCATCATAGCTATTCGACCGTCTATCCCGGTCAGCTGATAAGCTCTGTAAAAGAAAACTTTGTTTATGACGTATGGACCTTCCCACTTTGGCTCGAACTTGCACTTGCTCATGTGTGTCATAGTCATAGAACGTCTGACAGTAAGGACTAGCTCGCCTTTTTAAAAAGTTTGTACTTTGACTTTGTAGTTGAAAGCTTTTGAGATTCGGGCTTGATATAGCTCAATGTGCTGTTGAGCTAGGAGCCGCTTCTCATCGAGTGCTTCAAGCTCTTGAAGTCGAAGACGATTTTTGTTTTCCACCGTTAACTCGTTGGCAATAGCTATCCTCAAGGTTCGAATCTCTAACGGTAAGATAGCTTCGCATCCATACACCAGAGAGATGGCTGTACAGCCAGTTTGGGTACATACAGTGGTGCGGTACGCCCATAAATATTTTCCAAGCTTTTCACTCTAGTGTTTATTGGCAGAAACAAACTTTTTGAGGAGCTTAATAATTATTTTGTTGAATGCTTCTGCTAAACCGTTAGCCGTAGAATTATAAGCTGTAGAAGAAATGTTGTTGATCCGAGTGTCGTTGCAGAATCGAGTAAATACTTGACTCACGAACTGAGGTCCATTGTCATGGATGATTCTTCGAGGAACTCCAAATCGATAAATGACATGATGCCTGATAAAGCTGATGACACTGCTAGTCTTGACTTTGGCTAGGGGAATTACTTCTGCCCATTTTGAGAAGTAATCGGTTATAGCTAGGATAAACTGATGTCCTTGAGATGATGACGGATTAATAGGACCGACGGCATCTATGTTCCAGGCTTCAAAGGGCCAGGATGCTATAGTAGGATGCAATAATTCTGATGGTTGATGGATAAAATCTGTATGGATCTGACATGCTCTGCATTTCTTTGCATATTCAATTGCATCTGCCACCACAGTAGGCCAATAGTATCCCATGCGTTTGATACGATCTTCCAACTTAGGACAGGGCTGATGTGTACCGCAGACACCGTCGTGAGCTTCACGTAGTATCTGTTTTGCTTCATCTACCGCAAGACAGCATAAGAGCACGCCATCAAAGGATCACCGGTAGAGTGTCTTGGACAAGTGATTATAATAGAATCGGAGTGACCGACGATGGATTGTCGTAGCTTCTTTAGGGTCTTTCGGCAAGATGTCATGCACTGCGAAGTCAATTAAAGGAGTTCTCTAGTTTTCGCTAGTAGTGCCAACCTCACCACATTACTGAATCCAATGTTAAAATTATTCTCAACACAGAATAATTCTCGATTGTCGATGACGATTTACTGTTGCCTTTTCATAGGAACAACTAATACGGCTGCTAGATTAGCAAGTACATTGGCTTCGGTATTGCATGCTCGGCTTACATGCTCAATAAAGAAATCTTTGAATGACATAGCTAGTTTAACTGCTGCTTCTTGATAGGGGATGTGATCTTGGTGTCGAACCTCATATGTACCTCTAACCTGATTGACAATCAGTTTAGAGTCTCCGTATACTTCAAGATAGTCGATATCTAGCTGTTTAGCTAACTGGAGACCAATAAGCAAGGCGTTGTATTCAGCTACATTGTTAGTGCATGGCTCGTCCAGAGAATAGACTCTTTGAATAGTTAGCCCTTCTGGGGATACCAGGATAATTCCTACTCCAACGATAATGATACCGTTGGGTCCAATTCTAGATGCACCATCAAAGAATAGACGCCAAGCGAGCATTCCTTCTAAGATCATGTTGGAATCTAGAGTTTCATCAAGAATTTCGTCGTAAAGTTTTTAAGTTTCAGGAACCGGATGAGCAGCCAAGAAGTCAGCTAGGGCTTGACCCTTAACGGACTTTTGTGGGACATAGACCATATCATACTGTGCTAGCAATATCGCCTATGTAGTAAGTCTGGAGTTGAGTGTGCTGGGGTTTTTCATCAGAACTCTCAGAGGATTGACTCTGGAGATGACATAGATGGTTTGTCCAGTGATGTAATAACACATCTTCTGGACAGCGAATATTAAGACTAAATATTCTTTTTTAACCAGACTGTATCTGTAGAAGCATGGAATTTCAGGAACGGAAATCCTATGCGCCTAACATTACATGCGCCAGGGAGCTCAAATGAAGTACTTGGCACAAGCAAACAGCAAAAGCAAAGACATTAAAAGAAGATTTTTATTTCATATAAAAGTCTATTACATGTCTAAAAATACAAAGAAGAATTTCTACAAAGAAAAGATCCTAAGTCTACAGCTAGGCGCATTAACCTCCATGCGCTCTCAGTCAGGCGCATTTCTTCAGCGTCTCAGTCAGGCGCATCTCTTCAGCGTCACAGTCAGGCACATCTCTTCAGCGTCTCAGTCAGGCGCATCCCTTCAGCAGCTCAGTTATGTGCATCCCTTCAGCGTCATGCGCATCATGAAGTCTCAGCATATGCGCCTTACTTCGACCCGATCAAATGCTTCGACTAATGAAGCATTTATTGAGCAGAACAAGGGTGGACGATCAACCCCACCCTAGTGGGAGGAAGAGCTCTCCTCCGCGGCAAAAGGAGGCTTTCAACACAACCAGAATGGGCAACACCCACTCTGACAGAAGAAAGAGCCTCCAAAGCCCAAGAAAGATGATCGGGGCACCGTAATTCTGATCTGCGGCTCTTCCAGCATAACGGAGATGAGACTCGAGCATCCCGATCTTCGGATGCAACAGGCACCTTCCGTCTGCCTCAGAAGCCCTCGACTCCGACTTTCGGATGTAACAGTCACCTTCAAGTGTATGAACGAAGACAAGTCGTCGCATCTTCACCCTCGGGAGCATCTCATCAACAGAATGTGCTCGAGCAAACAAGTTCATTTTGGGAGGACGTGAGGGAACAAGAAGCAAACTCTCTCCTTTCCTCTATTTATAGGCCGAGCAAATCAAACCCATGCGCCAAGTGGCGGGCTCTCCGAATCCCGTGCAATAAATTTGCATTTATGGTGATGAACCTGACGCTTCGAATTTGGCCAAGTCAAAAACGGCTATTTAAAGCACTCGAGGAACGCAACAGTCAAACCAATAAAGGCACGTCATGCAAACGGATGCACCGGCCAGACACCGTGCATCGTACAGACGCGCCCGTTCCAAAGCGCCCCGTAAGGATGCACCCAACAAAGCACAGATCCATACGTCCTGGACCCATGCGCCCATTTCGGCTCGTCACCCATCAAGCAATTAATGCTCAAGTGACAGAGTTGGCAGCACGTCCCCCGAGGACTGAACACTTAGCAGCTATTTCAGAAGACAGCATCGCTGACGTCAATATCATCATTTACTTTCCTCAGGCGGTTACAAGCCACGTGGCCGCCCTACCGTTTTGCATGCGCCTCTGCAGCCATGCACCCAAATCTCTGTATGCACCTCAAAAGCCATGCGCCTGAGACTTTTCTCTGATCCCTAAAGACAGAGGTCAAGTCACTACTGAAGCCCCACATGCGCCTCAAAAGCCATGCGCCCAGACTGGTTCGTGACTCCTAAAGGTTACAGGCCAAAGTCTACTCATGCGCCCAATCCTAGGTGCATCCTATCAGATTACTCTCCACCAAATTCGAGATCTTTGAGCTACGGATATGCGCCACGTGCCTTTTGACTCAGTTCAACCGATGAAGAGGTGCTAATCACCCAAGATCTCAGCAACCGAAAGATTTTCTCCGTTGCTACGTGTCAGCTCTGCCGTAGCCCACAAATGCAACAAGAAGAGTTCAACTCCTCAGTCCGAGCGCGCCGCCCATGCGCCTCCATCAGCAATTATCACGTGGCATCCCCACAAATAGGCGCATCCTACATATGCGCGTATGAGCAGCCAACCTGCTGCTTATAAATAGAAGGATCATTTCCTTCTTCCAGGAACATATACACACACAAAGATACACAGAGACTGTCAGAGATCAAGACACACAGTCAACTAAATCATCTGAGTTTACTCCCAGAGATCGGAAGAGACACTCAACATCTTCTTTCTTTCCGTAAGCTCCAGCACCCAGAGCAACTCAGACCTTCAGAGAACCGAGAACCGTCGTCAGATCGTCAACGGAGTCAACGTATTACCACTCGCTCCATCAGCACAAAGGACCCAAATAAACAAAAGTGTACTCCTAGGACTACATCTAAGTCCTACATTGTAACACTGTTCTGTTTGTATTGAAATTGCATCAAAAGATTTTAATGGCAAACAAGCTGGCGACTCTGCTGGGGACCTCTTTCTCCTCCGTCGAGAAAGCTATGTCACAATCCGATGACGTGAAGGTGGGCTCCTCCCACAAGACGCTGGTCGTACGCCTCAATCAACAGGCGTATGAGGAGTTCATCTCTGAAGACAGCGCAAGTCCTTCGAAGCGTCTGCCTAAGCCGAAGAAGACTCGCCAAGTCTGGGTATGCAAGGTCGATGCCTCTGGCTCCACCACCGAAGGGGATGTGCCGGTGTAGCCTACCCTTCCCGCTGACGTACTCAGCAGCCAAGATGCGCCCACCGCCGTAGCGTATCTCTCGGAGAAACGTGGGGCCGACCACATTTCCCAACCATCTTCCTCTCAGACGAAGAAGATGCGTCGACGGAGCAGGGGCGCAGCTAATGCCCTGCGCAGTAACTCTGATGTGCCACAGAAGGTCTATGTCTTTGACAGACTCACTCGCTATCGTGGCGAAGAGAATTTGGACTCTGAGTACTATGCATCCTAGCGGGCTGGTACGAAGAAGTCCAAGACGGCACGGGCCATGCGCCTCAAACGTGCTATGCCAGTGGCAAACCAGAAGCATGCGCTCACGATCATGCGCGCTGCTGATGGTAAGCTGTATAAGGTCAACTCGGGTATTTCTGTGCCAGAAACGAGCCGACCTTCAAAGTCCTTGTCTCACTTGGATGTATCTGCTGCGTTGGCAACCAAGTCGAACAAGGCAAACCCTGTGGTCTTGAACTCCCGCACCTCCATTGGTTGTGCACCTGAGGTTCGTTCAAGTCACTTTAAATGTTGTGCCCCCACTACTGATCTGAGCGCATGTTTTACGTTGGATCAGGGGACGCAGCATTCACTTGACCACCTCGGCGCTTGGCCTTGCCATACGCCTGATGGGGGTGTGAAGGTGGCACTCTCACTTGACCACCCCGGCGCTTGGCCTTGCCATGCGCCTGATAGAGGTGCGAAGGTGACACTCACCTCCAACGATCTGCGTAACGTGATCACTCACAAACGTCGATCAGGAGAGTCAACTGACAAGCACAATGCGCCTTTCACAGGGCACACCTGTGCTGTAGTCACCATCAACTGCTATTGCAAGACAGCGGTCCCACCAAGGCAGTCGGTGTTCCAGCGGCTGCAATTATCAACCTCTCCAACATCGCCTCGGGAAGAAGGTGTCAGCTGAAATGGAGCTGGAACTACAGGTTGCTTCTTGCAACATAGTCTACAACTCCCCCTCAATTTGGAAGGCGACTGGCAGCTCCTCGGCTTTGTCCTCATCCAAGAACCAGCCGAGGAAGACCGAGACAATTGTCCCGTCCTCAGGAGTGTTTGAGGGCACTCGGGGGAGAAAGAAAATCTCAGAAGAGGCTGGAGGTAGTCAAGCCCCTAAGGATCTGTGACCCGAAGACGAAGAAGTCCTCCAAGACAAAGCTGGAGGTAGTCAGACCCTTGCTGATACTTCTTCCGAAGACAAAGGTGATCTCCAGAACATAGCTGGGGGTAGCCAAGACGAAGCCCAGGGGGAAGTTCCTCTTCTACAAGAGAGCGAGGCCGAAAGCGAAGCCTCAACTGATCCATCCACTTCCAGTCGTGTCATGACGGTGTACATGACGGGAGCTGGTGATGCGGAGTCAGATGCGCTGCCAGCAGATTTCGTCCAGCGCATGGATACCTTGGAGGGAGGACTCAAAACCCTCTCTGCCTCCATGCAAACACTGACTCAAGCAGTGTTTGAGATACGGTCAGCTTTGGCTAGGGCACCGTCTACCGGTCCTGACCCAGGGGCCAATAGAGAATCAAGTGTACCCCTTCAACGGGTATCCTTGGATACAGATCGCCACGAGGCACCTCGGATGTCGAAGCCGTCAAATGCTCAACTCCAGGCTGTACCACCATCTTCGATTCCCAGCTCCACAGAAGACATGATGGAGATGATCAGGGACTTACGAGAGCGCTTCAAGTCGAAGAATAGACAGAAGGAGCGCCAGAAGATGGGGATCCCCCAACCATATTCCCTCGAATAGAACAAAGTGGTTTATCCTCCCAAATATAAACCGTAAACTTTGATGCCATACGACGGAAAGGACTCTCCGCACCGCTATCTGACATACTTCCAGTCTCAAACGGGACATCTTCTAAAGGAAGACGTACTTCTCACCAGCATATTTGTCGGGGCACTGAAAGGAGTGGCTTACGACTGGTACTGCAGTCTCCCCGACAACTCCATATCTTTCTTCGACGACTTGACACGTCTCTTCCTCGATCGTTTCTACGACGGAGGAAAGGACATGACAATGGCGTCTCTTATAGAGATACGTCAGAAGGAGAAGGAAACAGTTCGAGCATTCATCGAACGGTTTCGACAAGCCTGCTTCAGACTGCCCCCGGGTATGCCAGAACATGCACTCCTCTCCTCCTGCAGCAAGAACATGCTGCCTGCGATCAAACTCTGGCTCAACTCCACTCCTCCTCCCGACTGGAGTTCCTTGATCATCGAGGCCGAAGCAGCAGAGAAGAAGGCGTCTAATGCTCGTCTTCTGGGAGTCAGTTTCCCTGCCTTTGAGGATAAAAAAAATGGCCTGCAGCCAACAATCTTGGACGAGAGTCGAAGGGGAAGCAGGCGTTGACTGTCAATGCCTCCAAAGGTGCATTCGCACCCACTCAGAAGCCTCCACTTGCACCAAGGCCAAAGGAGGTTTATTCTTTCAATGATGAAGACACCCTGCAACTCTTCGAGATATTGAAGCAGGGTGACAAGATTAAGTTGTCGGACCCGAAGCGTCCCGACGAGGTTGGGAAAGTGGACAATCTGAGGTACTGTCACTACCATCGGTTTTTCGGACATCCAACTAAGGACTGCTACGTCCTTAAGAACTATATCCAGCGCATGATCAATGCGGATGTCATCTCCGTCGACTACGAGAAAAAAATGGTCTCGGCCAACCTGGTGTCACTCCAATTTGGCACCTTACCGCCAACCACAACACAAGATGGCGTCGTCCCCATCCCAAAGGCGACAATGGAGGTGGTCAATCTACCACCTACTCGTGACGACGTGAGTGGACTCATCCCACTCACCACATCGCGGGGAGAGATCTTATGGGTTCACCCCAATTTTGTCTCCGAGGTTACTCAATCGGAGCTACGTTCTGCCTCCAAAACCAAGGGCAGGAAGATCAAGTCTTGCCGCATGGTCTCTTCCTCCACAGAAGAGGCTCTTCCTGTACAAACCCGTTCGCTACTGAACGTCCAACCCGACGAAGCTGCCGTTGAGGTGGTGCCTCCCTGTACTGCCCCTGCTGTCGAAGAAAGAGGTCCATCTAAGCCTTCAGCGGCCAATAAACAGAAGCATGTAGAGGCCCGTTTCGACAGGCCTTTACGAAAGGAGAATGCTTCGGGGCTAGCCAAGCCCCACAACTTCGACATACTGGCACAACTTGCCAGTACTCCTGCCCGTCTGTCTCTGTTTGAGCTTCTCCGTCTCTCCAAGGACACTCGTGAAGCTCTCTGTGAAGCCCTGAAGGATGCTGAATCCTTCATTAGTCAGGTCAAGCAGCCTGAGGATACCCCGACCACATGTGCGTACTGCTATTGTACGGATGAAGTTATCCCCAACATAACTTTCATCCAACAAGACATGCTGCTCAAGCACAACCGACACAACAGGCCACTGTATTATACAAGGTATGTCGGTTCCGTCAAGGTGAAGCGGATTCAGATCGATCCAGTGTCTTCCCTCAGCATCATCCCGAAGACGCTACTCTCAAAATTGGGGATCCTAATGTACCGTCTGGTGCCTTCCAATACTATAATCAGTGGCTTCAATGCTAGCAAAAGCGAGCCGCTGGGCAAAATACGGCTGAAGTGTCATATCGGTAACCTCCGAACCGAGGTGACTTGCTATGTCGTGGACGCTGACGTCAACAACAACCTCCTACTGGGTCGTCCATGGCTGCATGAGTAAATGGTGGTGCCATCTACACTCCACCAATGTATGAAGTATGTGTCCACCAACGACATCATCCGGACAGAGTTTGCGGACATTGACCCTTTCAAGGGGGTCGAAGCCTACTTCACTGATTCTACCTTGTACAAGTCGCCCGACGAAGGGGAAGCCAATGATGCTGACGATGAAGCAGAAACAGCAGCAGAGCCGGACATCAAGCCTGAGATGATTCCCGATGCTCCTTTGAAAATTTGACTCAAAGGGAAGCCGCCTCAGATGCTGCCTCCCATGACCATCAAGCTACCTGGAAAAGCACCAACTTCTCTACTAGAACACCTACTGAAGCTCCCTTGAAGATACGGCTCAAGGGAAAGTCACCTCAAACATCGGCTCCCCTTGTGGCAAAACTACAGGGGAAGGCACCAATCACTGAAGGCACAGTTGAGGCACCTCTGAAGGTGCGTCTTAAAGGCAAGCCTCCGCAATCATCCGTCTCATCCAAGCTGCCGGAGAAGGCCCACATAGCCCTCTCGGACTCCAAGGACAAAGCTGCGATGGACTTTCCCGATCCAACCCCAGTACTCACAGATGAAGAGCTAGGGGAGTATATATCTGCTGATGTAGATGCACCCTCTCTGGACAAAGTAATCCCGCGGGATAAAATCTCGTGTTTCATCAATAATAGAGTGTCTTTTAATTATTCTAGTCTTCCACATTGGAATGCCATGTATACATTAGATAACGTTCTACGATCGTTGCAAACACAAATAACGACCGTCAATCATGTAAATCGAGTAGTCCCGTCCCAAGGGGTCTATTTTGTAGTCCCACCGCGGAATCGAGACGAAGAATCCATCATCTTTGGCAAAGTCGAGCGTCATCAAGACATTCTGCCACTCGAACAAGAACCAGATACCGGTAGAATACAATTCTATCGGTACACGGACAAGGTAAAGTACCTCATCCAAAAGATGGGTTACGATCTGAAAAGCAACAAAGGCCTGAACTACGTCAAGGGTCGACGTCTTCCTCTCCGGCTCCCAACACCTAAAGGAAAGCCGCAGGATTACTATCATCGAACTCGACGAGGGGTAGGCTATGTAACACCACCGTTAACTCCAGAGAGTTCGGAGGCGGAAGAAGTAGAACATTCTCATTCGTCCGAAGCATCAACTTGGGATTCCGATACCACTATCGGCTCAGTCTTCAAGAAGGTGCTATCAGTCAACATGGCATCTGCACAATCTCAAGAAGATGAAGGCGAAGACCAAACGTCAGAATTCTTCGAGGAAGAACCTTGGGCTCAACGCCTAGGAGCGTAGTGGGAGTCTCGTTTTGAATTATGCGAACCCCCTACCGAAGACAAAGTCGAGCAGATCGACCTTGGGGATGGATCTTCTTCCAAACACATCTTCGTCAGCAAGAGTTTAAAGGGACCAAACCGGAAATCTTTAATCCAACTGGCTAAAGATTATATCGACGTCTTCGCCTGGAGCTATGAAGACATGCCCGAACTTGATCCTCAGATCGCGATGCATAGGCTTAACATCTTACCTGATGCCAAGCCTATAAAGCAACAACAGCGACGTTTTCGCCCTAACATCATGAACGCTATCGATCAAGAAATGGAGAAACTCCTGACCATCGGGTTTATCCGTGAAGAACAACACCCGGATTGGGTGGCCAACATCGTCCCTGTCACCAAAAAAAATAGGAAGATACGGGTCTGCATCGACTTCAGAGATCTCAATGCTGCTTGCCCGAAAGACGAATTCCCGCTTCCGATCACTGATATGATGATCGATAATATATGTGGCTTCGAACGCATGTCTTTCATGGACGGGTATTCGGGCTACAACCAGATTAAGATGTTTCCCGATGACGCAAAACACACGTCGTTCAGGACGCCGAAAGGGGTTTTCTGCTACACAGTGATGCCCTTCGGCTTGAAGAATGCTGGTGCTACATACCAACGAGCTATGAGTACCATCTTCCGTCGACATCTTCGCAAAATAGTCGAATGCTATGTTGATAATATCGCTGTCAAGAGCCGTCTCAAAGGTGATCACCTACAAGACCTAAAGACAGTCTTCGATCTCATGCGAGCGTTTCAACTTAAGATGAACCCCGCTAAATCCTTTATTGGGTTTTCTAGCGAAAAGTTCTTGGGCTTCATTATCACGACGAAAGGCATTCATGTCGATCCCGAGAAGACCAAGGCTATCCTTGACATGGACCCTCCGAAGAATCTCCGAGAACTTCGAGGCCTGCAAGGGCGCCTTGCATACATCCGAAGGTTTATAGCAAACCTTTCCGAAAAATGTCAACCCTTCATCCAGCTCATGAAGAAGGGAGTCTCTTACGTCTGGACAGAGGAATGCCAGAAAGCTTTCGATGATATCAAGGCTTACTTGACGAGCCCGCCAGTCCTGGTGGCACCCATCGCAGGCAAACCATTTCTCCTCTACGTCCGTACCATGGATCATTCCTTTGGCGCTCTGTTGGCTCAAAACAGCGATGCGGGCTATGAGCAAGCTATCTTCTACTTCAGTAGGACACTGATCAGGGCCGAACACCGGTACAACCCCGTAGAAAAGGAGTGTCTGGCTTTGGTGTTCGCCATCCAGAAGACTCGCCATTATGTCTCGGGTCAGACAATTCATATCATCTCCCGAGTCAATCCACTGAGGGTTCTCATGACGAAGCCAGGATCATTGAACTCCCGGCTAGATACATGGGCGATCCTGTTAACGTCGTATAACATGGTGTTCGTTCCACAAAAAGCCGTCAAAGGTCAAGCTCTGGCCGACTTTTTAGCTGTGCACCCCATCCCAGAGTCCTCCAGACTCTATGAAGACATCCCGAATGAGGTCCAAGAATCAAACGTCACCGAAGAAAGCTCCGTCTGGCGGATGTTTTTTGATGGCGCTTCAAGAACAGGCCCCAAAGGCCAAATCATCGCCGGAGTGGGAGTAGTCTTGGTCTCCTCCGATCAGCTGGTCATCCAGCGTGCTTACTCCCTTTCGAAGCCGTGCTCCAACAATGTTGCCGAGTACAACGCTCTCATCATGGGACTCCAGCTGGCGCAACAGCTGGAGGCGGATCATCTGGAAGCCTACGGTGACTCAAAACTCGTCGTTAACCAGATCAGAGGGCAATACGAAGTTCGCCATGAAGATCTGGTTCCTTACCATAAAGTTGTATTGAACATTACTTCAACCTTCACCAAGTTCTTCATAGAACATGTACCCCGGTTACAAAACCTAGAGGCTGACGCTCTGGCTGACCTCGCAGCCTCGTTGGCAGCATCCTTCGAGACTCAGTACTACGTCACGGTAGTTGGTCGAGACTTGGTCTGTCCTAAAAACAACCTGTCCTCACAAATGGCCCATGCCATGTCAACAAGTGCTGGTATTAATATTCGAGACTGGAAGTTCCCGTTCATCGACTTCGCTGTCTACGGAATTCTTCCAGAAGACCCGAAAGAAGCCGTCTCAGTCAGGAGGCGTTTCCTTCGATTCTATTACGATACAGCTACTAAAATGCTGTACCGACGTTTCTACGATGGACTTCTCCTTCGATGCCTGTCCAACGAAGATGCAGCCGAAGCCCATCGAGAAGCTCATGATAGAACTTGCGGGGCTCATCAACCTGGGCCTAAGTTGCAGGATCGACTGCGACGCATGGGTTACTACTGGCCGACCATGGCAGCCGACGCTGTCGACTATGCTAAGAAGTGCCATGCTTGTCAGCTTCATGCCGACTTCATCCATACACCATCGGAACCACTACATCCTACGGTCGCCTCTTGCCCCTTCAAAGCTTGGGGCATGGATATTGTAGGACCTATCACCCCTCCTTCATCGAGGGGACACCACTTCATCCTAGCCATCACCGACTACTTCTCCAAATGGGCAGAAGCAGTTCCGCTGACGGAAGTGAAGAGCTCTAGGGTGATCAGCTTCATTAAGCACCATGTCATCTACCGTTTTGGGGTACCCCGAAGGATTATCCACGATAACAGTCCACAGTTCATTAGCCATATTTTTAGCAGATTTTGTGACAAGAATTGCATTCAGAACGTGGCATCGACCGCCTACAATTCGACAGCAAACGGATTGGCCGAGGCGTTCAACAAGACTATCGTCAAGCTACTCAAAAAGGTCGTGTCATCCAACAAACATGACTGGGACGAAAAGTTCGACGAATGTCTTTGGGCCTACCGCACAACGGTACGAACCCCGATAGGCAACACACCATTCTTCTTGGTCTACGGAAGCGAAGCGGTACTGTCTCTCGAGATCCAGATACCCTCACTCCGTGTAGCGATCACAAATCAACTCACAGAAGAAGACAATCAACGTCGCCGTCTGCGAGAATTGAAGGCACTTGACGAAAAATGTCTCCTAGCTCAACAGCGCATCGAACTCTATCAAGCCCGTATATCACAGTCTTTCAACAAGAAGGTCAAGCTGAGGACTTTCCAAGTAGGCGACCTGGTTCTGGCAGTCAAGAGGCCGATGGTGTTGACTCATAAGACACCAGAAAAGTTTGAGCCCAAGTGGGAGGGACCTTTCATCAAAGAGATGGTATACTCAAACGGTGCTTACAGCCTCGCCAAACCCAATAGGGACTTATTCATGATGCCCATCAATGGCAAGTTCCTAAAGAAGTACTACTCTTAACATCCTTCAGACATGTACTTCTATCTCCACCCAACAAGGGAGTCTGCGGACCCAATCATCATGTCTCACGTACACCTCCCTTCCATAAAATCTTACGCTTCCGGAACCCAGCTGTTCCGTGGCGTTCTATCCTCAGTAGAAGAACAACCACGTCCACATTACCTCTGAGTTGCCCTTCTACGCCCTGTAAAGCATAATCTGACACCATGAAGGATTATGCTGCTTATCATGTTTACCACGTCCATATTACCTTTGAGTAAACATCCTGTATAGACAACCCCCGCGTTGCCGTACATTGATCGCAGAACTTCCATGTCCATATTACCTCTGAGTAGTTCCGCGTATCTCCCCAGAGTCACTCCTACCACGTCCATAACACCTCTGAGTAGGAAGATTCTGACATTTGAACCACATATTTACCACGTCCATATTACCTCTGAGCAAATATGTTGGTTCTCTCAAACTTATCATCTGTACCTAACAACCAAGGTGCGCAAAAGATAATAGGTCCACACAAATCATCAAGTTCATGACAACGAGAATGAACACATCATAAAACTCCTTATTTTTTATTTAAAAGTAAAGGATTACATCCCCAGCAGGAGTTGCAAATTACACAAAATAACAAAAAGAAAGGAGGGACTACAATCCCTAAGCATCACCGGGATCGGCTGAAAGCTCTTCGATCCGACGCTTCAAATCTTTCGCCCGAGCCTCTACAGTCGCCAGAACTCGGCATTTGGCTTCTTGATACATCATTTCTATGGCCTCAGGGGAAGTGTCGTCCTCATACTTCTCGTCCAATTGCTGCCGCTGCTGGGCCAAGGAAAGAGCTTGTCGGGTGAAAGCTGCTTCCTCCTCCTTAGATACTACATGTTCAGCCTGGACTCGCTCAGCATCTAACAAAAGTTGGGCCAGCTGATCTTCAAGGAGGCGAATCTTGGCATTAACCTCCGCTATACTGGCGTCCAACGCAGCTCGCAACTCCACCTTCTCTTGTGCAGATTGAGATAGCCTCTCCACTGCAGCCTCAGCTTCGACCACCTCGCGCTCTCAGACAGCCACAGTGACCTGATAAGTTGACTCAATTTCAACGATCAATTTCTCCTTTTCTGCCTCTATCAGAACGGAGAGATCATTTCGCTGGATACTCTGAAACTCGAAAAGAAGCTGGTCGAGCTCGGCCACCGATGCCTCCAGAATCTCGGCCACGTGGTCATGGCCCTGGTAGGAACGTATCAGACCAATGTGAGGGAGCACCATGGTTTTTGCCATCGCGAAACTCCCATTGGCGTTCATCACTGCCGATATGCCCCTTTGCAGCATCTTGTACACCGCCTCAATGATAAACTTCACATACTTATCCGCCTCCGCCAGCACGTGCGGTGTCATAGCCGAAGTTGGAGGAGCTGCTCTAGATGGCGGACCTGCAGAAGATCTGCCGACCTCAATCTGCGAGGTCAGAATCTCAACTTTCGTGGACCCTCCCTCGTCAGAGACTTGAACTCCGCTACTAGCCCGAGGTGCCAAGAGGACAGAAGGAGCTAAGTGGGGTGTCGATATCGTTCCCCAAGTCGAGGAAGCAACAGAGGGTTCCTGTACCAGCAAGTCCTTGCCCTTTCCCGTCTCGGAGGGACCACCAACATCCGGAGTTGCCTTCTCCACCTCCGAGGCACGATCTGTGACCAACGCAGGACCTTCCTCCTCTAGCGAGCTAGCGGGATCAGCACCCGTCTCCTGGTCGGGCACTTCCTCGGGGGTCGGGCTTGGCAGACGAGTCTCACCTCCCTGATCAAATCCCTCCGCGGAATTAAAGTCTGCTGCTACTTCAGGGGCGACAGCCAGCTCGGCTTCTGCAGCTGGGTCCGGGGTAGGGCTCGACAATAAAATAGCCGACCTCTCTTCATGTTGGCGAGGGGAGGAACCAATCCTCTCCTCTGTTTCAATCACACCTGCCGTCCTTACGGCAGGCTCATCAACATCTGGAGGAACGTCATCAGAAGAAGACGAACTCCACTCTTCCTCCTCTTCCGGAGACACAACTTCTACTGGGACCTCGACATCAGAGATCCCTACATCAGCTTGGACTATCCTGGGGACTGCTGTACCTCCAGCTTCCCCCTCAACACCATCTAGAGACACCAAAGTCCCCACACAAACGGCCATCATCTCCTTGTCCTTTTCTTCTAGGACTTGGATCTCTTTATTCGTCGAAAAATATTCCTCGTACGGTTTCGAACCCCAAGGAAGTTTGGAAACCACATACATCTCGTGCAGAGCCAACCCCAGCTCCCCTACTGGAGTAAAAAAGGTGCCAGTCTGGGAGTTGAACATCTCCAGGAGCGCAAGGAACATGGGCTTGTTGATATCGATGCCCCCCTGCGTGGCACGAAGAGCGGCAGTCAGCCCAATCGCTTTGAGCTCAGTTTTGAACTTTGACAGAACCCAGAGGGTCAACTCATCCCACTTCAACACGTGACGACACCACCCCTCAACTCGAAAACCTCCTTTCGGATACGTGATCTGCGATGTCAGCATCCGACTTGCAAAAGTTGAAGCCCCAAAGGCAAAGGTATCAGGAGGAACGACACTGTAGAGGCTCCCAGGGTGCAAAGTTCGACAACTAAATGAGGCCCCGGCTCACGAGGCGGCCAAGGTATCCCTCTGATTTGAAGTAACATTAATACGAAGGGTACCCCTACTGCCCCTCCTTGAGAAGGAGTAAGCTCCCATGGCATCCTCCTAATGGAAGCCAAACGACAGAAAGCCGTCAGCGACAATTGACGCTCAGACTGCCACATGTACAGGGTTATACCCTTCGTCGAGAAGAACCAATCCTCTTTAATCTTCAATATCTTTGCCTCAGCAGAGGTCAACCGGTCACCGAACAGAAAGGCGGGCTTCAAAAAAGTCACGTTCTCGAATTCAGCTAATTTTAGTCTGCCACTCTCCATCATGTTCTAGAGAAAAACGGGCGACTAATCCCGGATTTACAACATCCTCTCAGGAGGGTGGTCCTGCATGATAGCAGCCCACGCTGGATTAGCAATCTCCTCATTGAAGTCAATCCCTATTTGGCAGAAGGAAGCATCCAAAAGGACTTCGTTCAGCAAAGGGATTGTCATTGACACTGACACAAAACAAAAGTCAGGCAACAAGAAGAGAAAAAGGCTTAAGAGAATGACGGAACATTTGGGGCACGTTCAAAGCTTCTGCGCCTCATCAGGGCCCAAAAAGGCCCATATGCATCGAAGCCTCGGCGCATAATCAAGATAGAAGTCCATGCGCGTCAGCGGGATAGCCTCGGCGCATAATCAGGACAGAAGTCCATGCGCGTCAGCGTGATAGCCTCGGCACATAATCAGGACAGAAGACCATGCGCGTCAGCAGTAAAGCCTCGACGCATAATCAGGACAGAGGTCCATGCGCGTCAGCGGGATAGCCTCGGCGCATAATCAGGACAGAAGTCCATGCGCGTCAGCAGTAAAGCCACGGCCCATAATCAGAACAGAAGTCCATGCGCGTCAGCGGGATGGCCTCGACGCATAATCAGGACAAAAGTCCATGTGCGTCGGCAACAAAGAGTTAGGGCATAGCAACAGGGTGCAACTCATCCGTGTGTGCACCAAACTCGTCTAAAAATGTCAAGAAGCACTCACCCGTCACCACTGGCCGGACGTCGGCTGGAGCCGCAGCAACGACGGAGGAATCCTCCTCATCGAACTCTACGGCCTCTTTTCCTTTGCTTCGTCCTCGGTCAGCACCACCGCGAGGAGTTTTAGGAGCCATTTCGAAAAAAGAAGATTAGGGTTTTTGGAAGAAAAAAACTCTAAAGAAGAAGACAGCAAAGAGAGGAACAACTCCCTCTCTCTCTATCAGACGCCTATTTATAGGCTTGGGTGACGTCAACCGCCGTTTAGGGTTCTGTGAAGTGATAACCGTGGATAGTCCAAAAGATCATCATTAAATCTTTTTCATTTATCCCGAAGCGTTATCATTTGGGCATTTAAAACTGGGAAAAGCATGCACCCCAAAACAGTTATGCGCCCCGGACAGTCATGCGCCCCAGAGAAGACACCACCATGCTTCTTATTCAAAGTATTCCAAAACTTGACGAAAAGTTTTGAAAACTTTGAAAGGGGTCTTGTAGAAGCATGGAATTTTAGGAACGAAAATCCTATGCGCCTAATATTACATACGCCAGGGAGCTCAAATAAAGTACTTGGCATAAGCAAATAGCAAAAGCATAGACATTAAAAAAAGATTTTTATTTCATATAAAAGTCTATTACATGTCTAAAAATACAAAGAAGAATTTCTACAAAGAAAAGACCCTAAGTCTACAGCTAGGCGCAGCAACCGCCATGCGCTCTCAGTCAGGCGCATCTCTTCAGCGTCTCAGTCAGGCGCATCTCTTCAGTGTCTCAGTCAGGCACATCTCTTCAGCGTCTCAGTCAGGCGCATCCCTTCAGCAGCTCAGTTATGTGCATTCCTTCAGCGTCATGCACATCATGAAGTCTGAGCATATGCGCCTTACTTCGACCCGATCAAATGCTTCGACTAATGAAGCATTTATTGAGCAGAACAAGGGTGGGCGATCAACCCCACCCTAGCGGGAGGAAGAGCTCTCCTCCGCGGCAAAATGAGGCTTTCAACACAACCAGAATGGGCAACACCCACTCTGACAGAAGAAAGAGCCTTCAAAGCCCAAGGAAGATGATTGGGGCACCGTAATTCCGATCTGCGACTCTTCCAGCATAACGGAGACGAGGCTCGAGCATCCCGATCTTCGGATGCAACAGGCACCTTCCGTCTGCCTCAGAAGCCCTCGACTCTGACTTTCGGATTAACAGTCACCTTCAAGTGCATGAACGAAGATAAGTCGTCGCATCTTCACCCTCGGGAGCATCTCGTCAACATAATGTGCTCGAGCAAATAAGTTTATTTCGGAAGGACATAAGGGATCGAAAAGCAAACTCTCTCCTTGCTACTATTTATAGGCCGGACAAATCAAACCCATGCGCCAAGTGGCGGGCTCTCCGAATCCCGTGCAATGAATTTGCATTTATGGTGATGAACTTGACGCTTCGAATTCGGCCAAGTCAAAAATGGCTATTTAAAGCACTCGAAGAACGCAACAGTCGGACCAATAAAGACACTTCATTCAAACGGATGCGCCGACCAGACACCGCGTATCGTGCAGACGCGCCCGTTCTAAAGCGCTCCGTAAGGATGCGCCCAACAAATCACAGATCCATGCGTCCTGGACCCATGCGCCCATTTTGGCTCGTCATCCATCAAGCAATTAATGCTCAAGTGACAGAGTTGGCAGCACGTTCCCCGAGGACTGAACACTTAGCAGCTTTTTCAGAAGACGAAGCATCGCTGACGTCAATATCATCATTTACTTTTCTCTGGCGGTTACAAGCCACGTGGCCGCCCCACCGTTTGGCATGCGCCTCCGCATCTATGCGCCCAAATCTCTGTATGCACCTCAAAAGCCATGCACCTCAGACTTTTCTCTGATCCATAAAGACAGAGGTCAAGTCACTACTGAAGCCCCGTATGCGCCTCAAAAGCCATGCGTCCAGACTGGTTCGTGACTCCTAAAGGTTACATGCCAAAGTCTACTCATGTGCCCAATCCTAGGTACATCCTGTCAGATTACTCTCCACCAAATTCGAGATCTTTGAGCTACGAATATGCGCCACGTGTTTTTTGACTCAGTTCAACCGATGAAGAGGTGCTAATCATCCAATATCTCAGCAACCGAAAGATCTTCTCCATTGCTACGTGTCAGCTCTGTCGTAGCCCACAAATACAACAAGAAGAGTTCAACTCCTCAGTCCGAGCGTGCCGCCCATGTGCCTCCATCAGCAATTACCACATGGCATCCCCACAAACAGGCACATCCTACATATATGCGTATGAGCAGCCAACCTGCTGCTTATAAATAGAGGGATCATTTCCTTCTTCCAGGCACACATACACACACAGAGATACACAGAGACTGTCAGAGATCAAGACACACAGTCAACTAAAGCATCAGATTTTACTCCCAGAGATCGGAAGAGACACTCAACGTCTTCTTCCTTTCCGTAAGCTCCAGCACCCAGAGCAACTCAGACCTTCAGAGAACCGAGAACCATCATCAGATCGTCAACGGAGTCAACGCATTACTACTTGCTCCATCGGCACAAAGGACCCAGATAAACAAAAGTGTACTCCTAGGACTACATCTAAGTCCTACATTGTAACACTGTTCTATTTGTATTAAAATTATATCAAAAGATTTTAATGGCAAATAGTATCGATGTTCAGCACCGATCATGGTGCGACTGAGATAGTAGATTGCTTGCTCATGGCCTTCATTGTTCTTTTGGGCTATGAGGGCACAAGAGAGTGATCCATTGCTCGAACGTACATCAGGAAGGGTATTCCTGCGATCGGAGGAACTAGGACTGGATGGTTCGTCAAGTACTGCTTAATGTCCTCAAATGCTTGCTGACATTCGTCAGTCCAAACGAAAGACACATTTTTTTATTAGTTAAGTGAACGGTCTACAGCGTCCAGAGATATTTGAGATAATCTCCTGATATACGCAAGTCGTCCCTGGAATCCTCGTAGCTCTTTTAGGTTGCGTAGAGGACGTATCTTTTGAATGGCTTTGACTTTTCGAGGTGAACGTGTATACCCTTATAGGTAATAACGAATCCGAGAAATTTGCCACTAAAGACTCCAGAAATGACTTGGTAGGGTTTATTTTGAGTTGATGCTGATGCTTTAGATCGAAGATAATCTTTAAGTCTTAGATGTGATCCTCCTTTAGACGACTCTTGACAGCAATATCGTCAATATAGCATTCGACTTTTTTTCGTAAATGCTCAGGAAAAATAGTAGTCATAGCCCGCTGGTAGGTGGCACCAGCATTCTTAAGACCAAATGGCATGACTGTGTAGTAGTAGACTCCTAGAGGAGTACAAAAAATGTATGCTTTTCATCTTCGGGGTTCATCCTGATCTGATTATATCCAGAGAACCCATCCATGAAAGACATTCGCTCGAATCCGTAGGTATTTTCAATCATGACATCAGTGATTAGGAGAGAAAACTCGTCCTTGGGACAGGCTACATTAAGGTCCCTGAATTCGATGCAAACTCAGACTTTTCATGTTTTCTTCATAACTGGGACGACATTAGCCACCCAGTCGGGATGTTGTTCCTCCCTGACAAAGTCGCAGGCGATGAACTTCTTGACTTCAGCTTCTATAGCATCCATCATATCAGGTTGGAATCGTCGCTGTTGTTGTTTGACCGGTCTAGCATTCGGCAAAATGTTAAGTTTATGAGTAGCAACTTGAGGATCTAATATCGATATATCTTCATAGCTCCATGAACACATCAATGTATTCTCTAATGAGCTGGATCAAGTCTTGTTTATCTGTCTCAGGGAGACTTTTGATGTTAAAGATCGTCCTTGGAGAGGTTTTATTTCTGACGTCGATTTGGATTAGCTCGTTTTCAGTAGGTGGTTCATGTTGTTCGAAACAAAGCTCCTATTGAGTATATATCCTTTGTGCCTAAGGCTCTTCCTCATAAGCTTCGGTAAAGTCATCATTATCCTCGTCTTCTGGAAATTCAGTTGTCACCATATTGACAGATAGAGTCAGTTGATAAACTTTCCCTATGCTGGTGTCTGAGTCCCATGAAGCAGAATCGGAAGAATGTGATCGAATCTTTTCGTCTGATTTAGATCTATCTGGGGTTGTGTTCGGTGTAATCTAGCATAACCCAAGTCTGGTCTTGTTATAGTATTCTGATGACTTTTCTTTCGGAGCAGGTAGTCGGATTGGGGTGCGTCTACCTTTGCCTCCATTCAGTCCAGACCCAAAATTGTAATACACTTTTTGGATGATGTTCTTGGATTGCTGACTATAATAACGTATTTATATTCTTCCACGATTGTCATTTTTAGAATCACTGTCAACAATAGTTGGTTACGTTCTCTGCTGAAGAGAATCTGATGCTCATCATCGTTCCATGGAGGAACTACAAAGAATGAACTTTGTACCGGTTCGTACACGATCTCATCTTGGAAAGATTGAATTGTTCCTAAGGTGAGAGGTTCGAATTTGTTCATAATTTCTAAGTAATGATGTGCATAATAATTGACATCAATATACTGCGAAGGAGACACTGCTTTATTGATATTTTCTGTCTTAACAGTTACAACAGCATTTGTGACCTTGGCTATAGATTCTGCCAGGTCGACAACAAGAGGAGGAGAAAGAGAAGTAGTATAATTGTTATGACGAAGGTCGATAACAAGAGGCTCAGGAGAGGTTAGTTCTCTTTACTCCACTTTTTCAGTAGGAGGAGCAAGAGTGGTGGTTAGAATCTAAGATGATAAAGGACGAGAGATGCATCCTTTCACTGGAATCAGCAAAACGTTGTTCGAGTCATCTTTTTGGTCTTTCTCAGTGTTCATGGCCAGTACGACCTTTATGTACTCTTTTTTATACATTCTAGAGCATGTATAGTAGGCCTCGACACCTCGAAAAGGATTGAGGTCAGCTATTTCCTTCTTGATCTCTCATTATAATCAACATATTTGAAGCATTGATGGAGTGTGGATGGCACAATATTATGTTCATGCAACCACGGCCTTCCTAGTAATAGATTGTAGGAAACGTAATTGTCAATCACATAGCAGGTGACTTTTGTATAGAGATCGCTGATTTGGACTCTCAGGCGGATCTTTTCCAATGGTTTACTCTTTTCAGAGTTGAATCCGAGAATAGTTGTAACCGTTGCTGAGAGACCATAGACTGAAATCTTTAGAGAATCCAGCAAAGTCTTAGGAATTATGCTGAGTGCAGACCTGAGGTCTACGAGAATACGATCCACCCTCATAGTGTCAACGTACCCTGTGAAGTAAAGGGGTCGGTCGTACCGATTGTCCTCCAATAGCATGTCATCTTGGGTGAAGGTGATATTCGGCATGATTTCCATCACACTATGACATTGAGGGCATGCTACAGGTTCTTCATCTGACTTCTTGAGATGTATAAGATAGGCATCAACTTGCATCAGAGCTTCGCTTAATGTTTTTTGAGTTTCCTTCGAGAGACGAAGGAGTTCGAAGATTGATAACCTTGTCGGGGTATTGACTAATTGAGCTAATATGTCAAAATTATATGGCTTTTGAAGACCCTACAGCGGAATCTTCTACAAGTTCTTGTCAAAATGAACCAGCTGCTTGTCTTTATCAGCTGTTGTCGGCTTAGGAGGACCCGAATCAGCTGGTGGAGCTGATTTTGTAAGAGTATCAGAAATATGAGGAGTGACAACTTTATTCTCTTGACCATCTCGGTAGTCTCTAAGGTAGAGTCTACCAGATCTAGTACAGGTCAAGACTTCTTCTTCGGAAGCGGGTGAAAGAGAAACCATATTACAGGTCTTTATTCGTACTTTGCTTTTGGTGGATTTCTTTGTCTGCTGGAGAATTGTGTGATCTGTTCTGAATTCCAGTCTAACACGAGACCTGTTGTCTTAAAGTTGTAAAGATAGGTGTATCGGAGACCCCTTTACATTGTTCAAGCCTAGGGATTTCTGAAAGTTATATCCCATCTTTAACATCAGTTCACGAGATTGCTGGCTATGTCGTTGGAATTCAGGCTGGTAGTTGACCTCTGATATTGACATAGCAGTCTCTGAAGAAGAAGAAGATATAGATCCTGCCGGAACGAAAGTAGTATTCAAAGAAGGAACACGACCGTCAAGTGAGGAGTTCTCACTTGAAACCATGTTGCATGATTTGTACTTAGCTGACTTCTTTGATTTGTTAGAAGAAATAGATGTTTTATGTTCAAATTCGCTAACGAGGTCTGGATGGACCCACATGATCTCTTCTTTAGCTGTTGACATTGGAACCAAACCGTCATTTTGTGCCAGTGGGAGGTTGACAATCTCTATAGTTTCTTTCGGAATCGGGATAACAATGTTGGGAACTAACTGAGGAGCGAAGTCTCCGAATTGTAAAGAGGAAACATTGGATGCCACCGTCTTCTTATCCTTTCGGAGGGTAAATTCTTTGGCGTTGATTAGCTCAGATCTTTCCTTTGAGCACATAGCTCTCCCTGGTTCGATACCCTAGAAACCTGTGATACACGCAATACTTAGGATTATCAGTCTTACCTACTTCATCTGGCCATTTGATTTTCGACAATTGAAGTTTATTGCTTTTGATCGAGAAGTCGAAGATTCTCATGACATCATCGTCGTCGAAAGAGTACTCTTCCTTAGGTCGTGGTGCTGCCCTCTGTGGAGGTATTTTTGTTGTAGGTGCTAACTGACCTACGTTGATTGCTAAGGCTTCTTTGCCTTTACGATTGTTTTGGTGGCAACCGGTGCTGGTAGCGGGATGCTTATCTTTGTCAAGATTAGGCATCGAAATGCCTAGTTGCTTGAATATCTCAGCACTGTCTTCGGCTGCTCTAGCACTTACTATAAAGGAACCCCAGTCTTGAAACAGTGTAGGTCCCGTCCACATGCTAATGATAGGTAACTAGTTTGATTTGTATGTATCCATCGTCAATGCGTCTGGAGTACCTAGAGGCATTTTGAGTGCCTCACGTCGGAAGTGCTCAATGAAATGTTCAGCGGTTTCATTGGGCCTCTTTTTGATTTTGGTAAGGGCTGACATGGTCATGTCGTGAGTCCCTTCATAGAATCGTTCTAGGAACATTTGTTTCAATGTTGCGAATGTTGTTATGCAACCGTCTAACAAACTTCGATACTAGTCGTAAGCAACTCCGGCTAAGCATCCGATGAAAACTCTGGTAAGTAGAGCATCGTTCTGCTGAAGATGGTCGTTCATCATCTCAAAGTTATTGATATACCGACTCGGTGATGTACTGCCATCGAATAACATTATGGTTGGCGGCTTGTATTTAGAGGAAATGGAACTTCCTTCCACTCTGCAAAATAGGGTTGCTTGATCCCTAATTTTTGTAAGCCTTCTTTCTGCTTGAAAGCTTCAAACTGATTTCACAGAAACTTGACTGCCTCGAGAGGGTCGCCTGATGCTTGAGGAGCCACAGACTGATTCGAAAGATTGGGAGGTGGAACTGCGTAATAAGCACCACCCCCAGCACCAGAATGACTTGGAGTAACCTGTGTTTGAAGGTGTATGACCTCCGGAATAGTGGTATTTAGAGGAGGATGTGCTCCAGGGCTAGTGTTGATGGGCATCGTACCTGTTGCATGTTCTTGGGTTAGAATTACAACCGGTGGAACAGCATGTTGTGTCATAATGACTGTGTGCATGCTTGCAACCATGTCAGCCATGGCCTTTAGATTAGTTTCCAGGGCGACGATTCTTTGCTCCTGGCTAGCAGAACTGGAAGCATCTTGCTCTTCGTTTGTCACGTAGGCAGACACTTCTCTGGATACAGAAGATGAACTGGTAGATAGGATAGTCTGAACAGAATCTTCGCTGTCAGCATCAAAGTCTAGCAGACTGCTACCCCCGGAGTTGGAATCGGGAAGATTCTTTTGACCGAGGAAGTCTCGATTGGAATTAGGAATATTCCTTTGACCGAGGAAGTCTCGGTTGGAATTAGAAAGATTCCTTTAATCGAAGAAGTCTCGGCTTCTGGATCTTGTGTTTTGGTAGACCCTTCACTAGAGTCTGGGATCTGACTACGGATTTGTCGACCTAAAGGTCGTGATGAATTTTGCCTCGAGCGTTTTCCACCCCAGTATGACTAGATACCATATTAACAAAAGCAAATAGCAATTCATATCTTCATCTACCAAGATCACATTGGGAGATTGAGAGTGATCGGGAGAGCGAGAGTAGTTCAAATAGTTGAACACCACTCGTTTTGCTAGCTTACAGCAACGCTTGATGTCAATTTCATGTGAATGCTAGCGACGTTTGTCGTATGTAAATATATCATTGCCAACTATCAAGATCATTCTAGGAAAAATAGGTTAATTCAAACGGTCAAACACAGACTGTTTGGCTGTCTTGCAGCAGCACTTGATTATGATTTCATAATGTTGGTTACAGTGATGTTCAGTCTGTGGAGTCATCACTTTATGAGATGCACCCGCCATCTTCCGCTTTTGTACAAAGAGTTCGTAGAGATCAGGAACAGGATAAAAAGAAGAAGGATGTAGACTTTGCATTATTATATTAGGAATATGATGTCTATTCCTAAGCTTTTGTGTTCCCTGTATGAAAATGGCATTACTAAGTTCATTAGCATAGATGAGTGGATTCTGGCTCTTGGAAACCTTCACTATGCACAAATTAGTAATTGGCACCGACTGTACTAGAGTCTTTTGGCGCACTATTTGATTCGTTTTTGTCCGATGCCTCTTGAAATAGGCACGCATATCAGCATCTGGCGCCATTTGATTGTTGGTTTGAGATACTTCCACTTTTTCTTGCTTTGTTCTTGATATGCGCAAAGTAGGAAGATTATGGCACTGGCCTGATTGACCGGAACAACCTGGCGCTAATCAGAATGTTGTGGGGTAGGCAAGATGCCTTGGTGCTCTGTGCGCATTATAACAGCGTATTTGGCACGGCGCTTCTGGCAGAAGGAAGTGAATTCTGAATAGAACTTACTTTCTGGGAAGTAGAGTTCTTATTTAGAGATGTAGCTTTGGCACTGATTGGTGCAGAGGCGCAATCAAGTAGGTTTTCCTTCGAGTCCAAGACTGGGGAAGAGTGGGGAATGGCCATAGGGCGCTTTCCCTTGTCTTGAGTAGCAGCAGCAGCAATTGGCACGGTATTGGATTTTAGAGTACAAATGGCGCGCGCCTTGCTCTTGGCAGCAGCAATGGTGGTGCGCTTGGCAGAAGCATGCTTGGCACCCCCGGTGCCAATCAGATGTTCATAAGAAACTTGGTCGAATTCGACGACCAGGTCTCCTGCGTCGTGTCGACCGACATAGCATCACATTAAGTTGTCACCTTCTCATCGGAGGAGAAAGTCATCCCTAGTAGAGTCGCTAAACAAAAGTTTTGATACAAACTAAGAAAAAAAGAAAATGTAATGCCCCAGTCCCAAAATACGTAGGACCAGGTATACGAATACATTCCAGCAACACTTCACCAATGGGCCAAGCTACACAACAAGACCATTAGTGAAATACTTAAGCTATAAATTATAATAACACCCAAAAATATAACACAGTCCACAGGTATATACATCTAATCACATCCACAGAGTCCGCAAAGAGATCAAGAATAAATAAGGAAATGTCTCAAATATCCAGCAATAAAAGTAACGAAGTCTGTACGGGTAAAATATCCTGAAACTATAGAGATAGAAACAAAGTACAAATCAACTACAAATCCGATGAAAAGAAAATAACATAGCAAGACTAAATATGAAGGTAACATGATCACGAGAAGTCCTCTAGCACTATCTCGTCCTCCTGTGCCGGTACGCCTCCGGTGTCAGCTCCCGAACCGTAAACCTCCAGATAGTCTTCAGCTTCGTCTAAGCCTGGAAATAGCCAGGTCCTCAGAGGACTAGCAAGGTGCATAATATATATGCCAAGGTACAGAAATAAAAATATGAACTAAGGCAATCTATTGTCTACGTCTATGTGCTATGCAAGTGAGATACTTTTCTAGAATACCAGACCCCTTCCACTAAGGCTCACTAGAACGTCAGCAGGGTATTGTCCCCAGTACCTGTGTCATGGCACCAAGGACAATCAATTCTCGACAGTGATAATCCCTTACTCTGCTACAGAGATAAAGGTCACTAAACAACGGGCCACACGAAAATAGGTCTGATATTGTAGTCAAGTTCTCCCCAATCCCCATGTCTAGAGTCTAGCAATGTCAAGTCTGTACAGTTATCTTGAAAGTAAAAACAATACTGATAAAGAAATCTAGAATGCTAACACTAGGTCAATACCACGAATAGTCATGTAAACCTCGCATCATGAATATGTCGGTGTCCTGTGGTCAATCGTGTCAATGGACACGTCAGTTTGTACGTAATGCCTAATGTCAATACTCGATGTCACTATCATGACATCGGCACCCGTCTATAAATGGACACTAAGTATCAATGTCCTACGTCATGCAATGCTAATCAAAAAGAACTAAACAAAAAAAACAGAAACGAATAATCTGTAACGAAGGCAAGGCACGCTTGCCTGTAACTGCTGTCTGCGGGTAGCTGGCCAGTCCAACTCCGGTGTCCTTGTCGATCCTCCCAAGCTCACATATAATAATACACTATATTTAATATTCTATATCAACATACCATATCTAAATTATATGAGTATCGATGTCTCCTAGTTGCCATAACGTTGTTACTACACTGCATCTATTGTATAAGTATATAAGGTATCAAATCCTCTCGTAAATACTTTACAATTATAAAAAAATAATATATTTAAATTCTAAAATTTATCTATAAATATTTATATATTGCTATAATTATATTTTGAATAGGGGAACCCTTTTATAAGAGGTTTTATGTCATTACCACATATGACTTTCTCAATTCGACACATTAATTTAGTCCCGAAACAACGACTAAATAAAATTAATAAATTCTGTAAAAATCCTAGAAATTATTTAAAATAGTACTTATAATGTTAAACCTTGCACAACATAAAATTTAATATGAATTCATGGAGTTTTGACACTTTTGGACACAAGGAAAACATAATTTTTTGGAGTTCGGTGACACGATAAATGTCATGAATTTTTAAAAATAGCAAGGGGATGTTGAGAGGGACGTCCAAGTGGTGGTGGTTAGTGCAAAAATCGAGGAGAAATTATATTTTGTGAAGAAAGGGGGGGTCGGCTGGGGTTTCGGGTTTGGAGTGGTGGCTGCTAGGTTTGGGGATGGAGTAGTAGGCGTTTATGAGAGAAGGGGATGGTTAGGGTTTGATAGGTATATATATATAATAGGTTTTCTATTTTGGTTAGATGTTTGACCAAGCCAAATATATAAGGGAATATTAAATATGGTTGCAATTAAACCTCTAAAATTCCCTTAAATATATGTATACTTATTTTTGGTACTCCTAGTTAGGCTCTAACTAGTAGGGTTGACTAGGTTAGGGTCGAAGTAGCATTACTAGTCAAATTGGACCCGAAAATCAATTTAATGAGTCTCATGTGCCATTTGCAAATAAGTAGCACATGAGAATTCGATTGGATGGTACACCCTAGGCATGTGCATTGTAGACTAAAAATGGATCAAAACCATATATTGGGTCATACGGTTTCGATCTATGTCAAGTCCTAAAATCAATTTAGAAGTTTGACCTAAAATTATGATAAATAATCAAATCTAAGTTGAAACGAATGTTGGAAAACAAATTTGGATAGGACATGTGTCACGCCCCGCTCCCGTAGGAGGGATCGTCTTCGCTAAGGCGTGATGCCGTACGAGCCTAGATTGTGCTCGTGCAATGCAGTTTCATAACGGCCGATTACAGCGGCTGCGACGAGGTCGTCGCACAGAAGTCCCAAGCAGAAATATTGAAACATGCAGCAAAAATTTAAAGGCAAAACACAAGTTACTCAAAAGTGCTCTTTATTGATATTGAACAATAAGATTACAATAGGGCGCAAGGCCATGATTACAAGTCTCTCAAGCTCACTTTTCTCTCATTTTATAAGTCACTCTGCTCTCTCTCATCTCT
The DNA here is from genome assembly GCA_029216955.1 of Iris pallida. NCBI lineage: Eukaryota > Viridiplantae > Streptophyta > Magnoliopsida > Asparagales > Iridaceae > Iris > Iris pallida. Next base: position 7,709,139 of record JANAVB010024199.1, on the reverse strand, counting down.
CGATACAATACTGAAGCCAGCGGAAGCTTCGGAAGGCAATGTCCATACATTATGTCCCGTATAAGTCCTGACTTCACGCGACCGTATGCCTCGAGATGCCAAGGAACTCCATGCCTCGACGCATCCAAGCGAGCTCCGTGCCATCGGCTTCTACATGTTCCTGCACATAGAAACTTGTGGGTGTCAGTACTCAACTGTACTGGTGGAGTGAGCTTCTCGTCCATCCATACAAAACCGACACGTTCATTTACTTTGTGCAATACAAGTCCCTTTACGATTGTCTTTCTAGTCTTGCCTTAGGATCAGTTTTAAGACGTAGACGTCTGACCAAACCGATGTGCCACGACATGGTCGTGCTATAATGCCAACGTGTATTTCGATCGAGGCAGTGCCTCATCGCTTATGTAATTGACCGAACTTCAACTCGGGACGGCAGGGTCGTGCCATGACATCTACTTGTCTATTCTAGTTTCCAATGACGTCAATGAGACAACTTGTGCAGGTCGTGCCTCTAGACCTTGCTTAGACTTGTTCGTGCTTCAAGATTGAGGCCGTGCCTCGTAACTTATCAAGACTTATCCATGCTACCGCCTTGCGGCCTTCCTGTTCGACTCATAAACTAACTTAGACAAGACTTGTGAAACATAGTGTCGATTTCATGAACATCCCGACGCCAAGTATCGTGCCAAGCACGGTGCCTATGTTGCAGCCCAATCTTAGGCCCAGATATTGTGTTACCGACTGGACATGCATTCAAAGTTCTAGACTCAATCCAAAGGCATACATGCGGTTTACCGCTATTCTGCCGACCCATCTATATGAGTGGTCACTAGCACTGTCAAGCTATCTTGGACTGGCTCGAGGATATCGGCCCATCCCTCCGCGGGTAGCTAGCCCCGAAATTGCCGAATCTTCCATACGGTTATCCAGCATCCTACCTTGAGCCGTAACGCGCTTGCTCCGGGCCGACAAGATCCCGACGCCCCGACGATCATTCGAGAAGACTACACCTTGTCGACAAGTTTTCCAATGACCATGCAGACTAAACTCGATCTACCAAGTCCTTTCTTACCCTAAACATGCTTTTCCAAGATTCTTATCGAGATTTCCAAGTAGCGGGACCGATCTCGCAGGACTATGCAAACGTGTGTCTATGGATCCAGACTATGCCACGTGCACCTATGGAACCAGACTATGCCACGTGCATCCCTTGAGACTCCCAAGTAGCGGGACCGATCTTGAGTAAACTTTCTTATCGAGACTCCCAAGTAGCGGGACCGGTCTCGCATGAAGTTCCTTATCGAGACTCCCAAGTAGCGGGATCGATCTTGCGTGAACATGCTTGTCGAGCCTCCCAAGTAGCGGGACCGGTCTCGGCGACAACCAGTCGCGTGGACTTCCTTTGTCCGTGGCATGCTTGTCACTAAACCCATCGTGGCTCGTGCCTTAGACATACCTTGTTCTCTAGGCGACGCTATCGCTCAAGTCATATACTTTATATGACGAGCCTTGATCTCGTAGGACTATGTGACTTGACAACCGCAGCCAATAGGAGACCGTGCTAGAAATGGCTTTGATAGCCCAGCACAACACTTGTCTAACTTATTCGGGCAACGACTCGACGAGCAAAGGCTACGTCGAGCTTCGAATCGAGAGAACGGGCCGTGCACGCGTTCGACTTTGAACAACCAAGTTCGTGCCTAGACTTAAGCCATAAGCCGTGCAATACGACTTAAACCACGGGATAGGCGAAAGCTATGCCAAGCCTTGGACGACTGGTCTCGTGCATGCTTTATCAAGCATTCACGCGGGCGACGCCTATGACTTAGGCTAATTCGAGCGTTGTGGCAACTTATCAACTTAGGCCAACTTCCTTCTCCCAAGCCACGGGACGAAGGATCGAGTGTCATTTTCAAAACACGCTGAGCAAACTTCTAAGCAGACCGTGAAACGTGTCATGACCCGCACCCACCGTGAGGGTACGAGTACGTAACAGCGCCCAGCCTACGCCACAGTGTCGACGGTAGAACGCTGTTCTAGGTCATGAACTATAACTATATAACATAAAATACACTCCAAAAAGAGGCCAACACAGAGGTACAACTCAATCACAATCTAAGGTAGAATGTAGCACGATGGAAATAGATAAGGAAATCCTCAACTGAGGTACGACAGAATGAAATAAATTAAAGTTAACAACTACCAGTCTCAACATCTCCAAAATATACAACTCAGGAATCAAGGACAACAACTAATCATGAAAAAGAAAAATAGTCTAAGCTATCTATACTAAGCAAGGTATCGTCCTCAACAGCTGCCTGAACCTCCCCAGGGGTCCAGGTCGCGAGTGTCATCTAGGCAAGCTCCAAGGTAAGGGGTGCAGGGTTCCTCATCATCCTCTGTAAAATTTTTAACAGGTCCAGTCAGGACGGAAGCGAGCACAATACATATCACGCAGATCATAACAGGTTAGAAAATATAAACATACAAGAGAGTACGGTACATGAAACTGAAGAAAGTACATGATGTAAATAGAGAGAGAACTGTAATCGGAATATCTACTATAAGTAGAGAGCTACCAGTGACTAGTGATTTAGAGTACAAAGTCGACATGTGAATGGCTTGATTTGTACATGAATATACTAAAGAGGTGCACATGGTTATACTACTTTGGAATTGTTCACATGACTATTTATACTCTCCCATACCCCGATCAATACATAATGATCCAGACAAGTTATGTTACGCACATGATTTTCACATGAAAGCCCATAAATGGGTGCATATGAAGTATACATGAGGGCTCATAAATGAGTGCACATGAAATCCACATGAAGGCCCATAAATGGGTGCACATGAAATTCATATGAGGGCTCATAAATGAGTGCACATGAAGTATAGGTTATACATGAGATACATGAGAAACATGACCGAACATGAGAGCACATGAGAGTACACGAGCATGCATGAACGAGCATGAAGCACATGAGAAACATGAATAACATGAGAGCGAGGAATACATGATGTACATGAAACACATGACATGAAGTATCCGATGCTCCCGAGGGGGATAACATCTCATGTAGGGATCCATATAGTACCAATTCGTGATAATATCGTGACAGCATCAAATAAGGTAATCTAGAGCAGGAATATAATTCTAAGCAAGTTATGAAATGATCAGAGAATGTACTCGCCTGATATCTGAATAGCTGTGAGAATATACTGCTCGAGATGAGGTATCTGACTCCTAGTTAGAGCAACACAAGTCAAGATGTATACAGTGGATGATAAATGTAATCTACAATGTATCTGCATGCTGTCTAGGTCAAACTAGATCAAAGTCAACTCTTGGTCAACTCTGGTCAACTATACAGTCAAACTAGGTCAACTAAACCATTCCAAGTCTAAACCTAGACTAACAAGTCATTCTAGTCAATCTAGGCCTAACCAAGCCTACTAAACCTAAGCACACCAATACAAACAATGTCAGGGTATCACACACAAGTTTTTATGTATATATATAGACTAATGAAGATAGACAAGGCTATAATATGCCTATCATTCACATCAACATCACAACTTATATATATATATATATATATATATATATATATATATATATATATATATATATATATATATATGTCACATTCACATATACGAAATACCAAGACATCTCTATAGGAAGCTCTATATAGGAACATACTTATATACATACATATATATATAGAGATAGAGAGAATGGAAGAGGCAACACAAGTGAGGGTGTGTGCTGTGTCTAGTGACAGTATGCATCAAGTGAACTAGTGTCAATGGATAAGGGTGTGTGAGTGTGGACCTATATGTATATGACATTGCATTGAGGTTCAAATCTCAGTTTTTACCTATATATATTATATAGAGAGATAGAGAGGGGAAAAAGTTTGGTAGAAATGTGTGTGAGAGAAATCAGTGGTGTCTCAATTTCAGTTTCAGGTTTCCCTGTGTGTGTCAAACCATTTTCAGATTTAACTTCCACATAGTGACATGTGCTAGTGTGTACATATATGGAAGAGTGTGTGTGTTCAAATATATGTAGCAGTTTTTAGGGGGGTGTGTGTATGTAGAGAGTAAGTATGTGTATGGGAGAGGTAGTGTTCAGGAATATGCATACAAGGGGAAGTGTCAAAATAGGACAATTCAGCGATGTAGATACACTAGTTTAGTTCAAGTGTAATTCAGTTTACAAATCAACTAAAGCTAGCAACCAATTCACCGTGAAGAAAACTGAGAAGGCAACACAATTTTAACTATACATTAACAAAACCCAAACCAATGCTCACTGGTAAAAATATGAATTGGCAACATCGAAATCAGTTTAAGATAAAAACTGATTTCACCTTCCAGTTCAGTCTAGGTTATCTATCCCAAGCAAATTTGAAAACCTAATACAACTTAACATAAATCAGTATAAAACCCACACATGCCATTCAATCTCAGGTTCAGTTGTGTGCACATGACTGTGTAATGTGTCTTGTGTGTCAAGTGTCATAGAATGCTCCTTAGGTGTCCAAGTGTTCAGTGTATAGTGTCTCTGGTTCGAATCAGGAAAAACTTTCAGTTTTGGAAATGTTTCTCAGGTTACCAAGATTTCAAGTGTGTGGGTGAGTGTAGGAACCAACATTGGCTCTAGGAAAACAATGTAATAAATCAACATGAATCAATGTGTAAAATAGTTACATGTATTCTCAGGAAACGACTGGCATATAACTCTCAGATATTCACATTTAATCAAATCAACTCAGTTAAATAATTCAAATCAGTGTCAATGTGTCAAGTGTTCAGTCGAGGAGTGTAGCAGGGTGTGTGGAGTGTACCAGTGTGTGTTTTCAGATTAGATAGGACATGTGAATGACTGTAATTTAGGAAAAATAAGAAGGGTGCCTGTGTGTGTGTAAATAGTGTCTAACATGTGTAACAGTGAGGGAAAATCAGTGAAACAAAACAGAAGTATCAGTCTACATTAAACATCCCAATCTCAATGTTCAAATTCTATTACTCAAGTACAAAAACCTATCTAACATGAAAACCCAACCTGTCAGTAGCTCTTACATATGCCCATGAATCAATATGACAATTTAAAACATCAATTAAATCAGTTTTAGAAAAGGAATTCAAAATCAGGAATTGAATCCTCATGTTTCAGTTGACAGTTGCACATATATCGTTCAACATCCCAAAAATCCAAATCGAAATCTAAAACCTAACACTAGCCAACAATCAACATTAACATATATAGTCTAATACGCATGCATAGATGATTAAATCATGAACTTAACATTCGAATTTCAGGAATCCCCTAAACTGACAGCTCGTATCAGAGAATAGAAATTCCTCATTTTCGAATGCTAAAACAAACACTAACACACAATTTAGGGTTGGTAATACATACACTACTTGTGCACGTGTCTTGGGGTGTCTTCGTGTCCAGGAAACTGGACACAATCGTGTCTAAGCAACCACACGAACAGGGACACTAAACTGTGCACAGACTGCATCGTGCTGCGATGCAGTCGCCTCGTGGACACGACACGTGACACTTCATGCCACGTGGTCACGTCCACGTGTACGCCTAGCATAGGGCTACACGTGTGTCACCCTGCACCATGTCCATAAGGGTCGTGTCAAGAGAAAACAATGCGTATCAGAGTCGATTTCTCGACTGATATTGTGCAGTACAATTTCAATGCGCGTGTCCGTGCTCCCTCGACACGACACGATTTTATGTCAAACTCGAGGGGTGCACTAGCAGTCACTGCCCCCTTCTTCACGCCAAATAGCAGCTGCCCACGTGGCGTGTGCAGCGAGCACGAGGGATGCGTGTGCAGGGGACTGTGTACATGCGTCTTGCAGCGAGTTCGTGTCCGATTTGGACACGGACACGGCTCGAAATGTGCTCAGAGCTTGGGATTCGTGAAACACACACATAGGGCTAGAAATCTGTTCAAATAGAATTTAAAAATAAGAAGAATTTATTCACTCAAGCATTTCATCGAACACATGCACCCTAATACTGATACGTGTCCGATACGGACACGAAATAGACACGACTCGACACAATCTAATACCTACGTCTAGGGTACACCTAGGGCTATGCAAATGTACAAAGAAATGGAAAATCTAATGAGTTTAGATAGGGTTACCTATTGGTTGTTCTTCCTCAAGAAAACTCCTAAAATGAGGATTCCTCCTTGCTAGCCCAATGCTCCAAATTGCTCCAAAGCTGAGGTTTCTCTCCATGGACATGAAATAGAGCTGGATTAGGAACTAATGCAAAAAACTAGAGTGAAAAAGGAATTAAAATGAAGAAACTAGGGCTTGAGGAAGATTTCTATACCTCTCATTCTTCTAAACTTGGAAACTTTCTTAAGGAGGCTACAACTAATGGATGGGACATTATATAGGGGTAGGATTCCCTATGTTGGCTGGCCAAAACTCTAGGGTTAGGGTTTTAGTTAGTTGGGCCATTGGCCTCCCTCTCTTGTTGGGTTTCTAGGCTTCCTAGTTAAAGGCCTATTCTCAAAACACCTCATTCTAACTAATAAGCCCAAAAGCAATTATCTACCAATTTCTAACCATGACTTAAACTAACAAGTCCCACTTAGTCTATAGGTTAAGTCTCACTTCTAGGTTAGGCCCAATCTAGTCTAGAACCAAGATACCACTTAGCAACTAATTAATTAATATTAAAAATCACATAAATTTCCATAAATTCCAAATAATTCTAATAAATCACAATAAGCTCAAATAAATTCAGAAATGACCAAAATACCCTCTAGGCTAAATGCACTAAATTGAACCTCTACTCACATGGTTAGGCTCTAGGTCAAACAGTCTCTAAGGTCATACTAGCAACACCAAAATCATAAGCCATGACTTAAAAATAGTTTTTAAATGATAAAAATCACCAAAAATCATATTATAATTTAAATATCATAATTAAATAAATTAAAACACAAAATTTTAAAATTACCCTCATTTTAGAAACTGGGTATTACAGGACCATTTTCCATGTTCTAAGATATTTCGACCCATCGGGATTATTCCCTTAGCTATGTGGATGCGTCTCTTTTATTATTAATTCTAACTTATGCAATTGAAAACATGTGAGTTATTAAGTGAAGGCTAAGATGAGGCGAGTTCACCGAAACTATCCCATCTGAGCGAGGAGTTTGCCTCGGTCGAGCGGATCTTCGAGCAGCCGTTGCAAGGCTAAGTCTGAATGCCGTTTGGCGTTTTGATTCTTCCGATTAACTTTGCGGGACAGGGCACTACATCATAAACCACTCAGAAAAAGTTTTGTCCTCGAAACTAACTGAGTACTTACAGTTAGACCACTTTGATCTAAGGACTTTCGTACACACTCCGCTTAAGCATTTCTTCGATTCCGTGCCACGCTCGCATAAGTATCAATCCTTCCTTTAACACGATCAAAATCCTCGACACTTTTTCATTCCACAAGTTTCATTTGAATTCAACGTATCACATGGTTGGATCGTGCACGCATTTTAGGCGTCCCCAAAATACATGCATTCAACCAAGCCACATGATAGAGAATTCGTTATTCTCACTCGAGTCGTATCGTACACATATTCAGACGTCCCTGAAATATATGCATGTCAGCCGAATCTCGTGAGGGGTATTCCCATATTCTTGATTCATTCTATCCATCCATACTAATCCTCAAGATCAATCCTTTGATTACTAACTTTTGAAACAGGGGCGTCTCGCCTAACCGCTAGGCCATTTCTCAAGGCTAACGTCAATGTCAGGATTGGAATCATAGTTCCCCAACAATAATGCCAACACTGACCCTAATCCTAGGGTCAAACCAAGGTCGATAATACGGGGTTTTCTATCCAAGCTTGCGTCACTCAGATTTCTAAACATCGAGCACGATCACCTAATTCGCATCCAGGCATTCGTTGCACAAATTCGTATCCGTTGAATTTGTAGCTCCCCTTTCCAAAAATTTGAAAATAGTTTATTTTTAATTATTTTATTCGAATGGTGATTTTTAGATTTTTGTAAATAAATATTATTTCGTGTACACAATTTTATGTGACAGACCTACTCTAGAAATTATGATTTTATTAGGTTCATTGAGAAGTTACAGATAGATATATATATAGGTTTTTATATATATATATATATATATATATTTTTTATATATATATATATATATATATATATATATATATATATATATATATATATATATATAGGAAAAAAAAAAAATATATATATATATATATAGGAAAATATAGGGACATATATTTTGTGTAGATATTTAAATATGTGTGTATAAATAACATGTATATGTATATACATAGGTATATGTGTAGATGTACGTATATATAAATATATATATATTATACATTATGCATAGGTGTATGTATACAAGTATATAAATATGTGCGTGTATGTATGTATAAATGTATATAAACGTATGTATGTAGGTGTATATATATAAATAAATATGTGTATACATATATTTGTATATATATATATATATATATATATATATATATATATATATATATATATATATATATATATATATATATATATATATATAGCGCTCGTAGCGCGAGTGGCACGAGGGGGGGCTCTCGGCGGGGAGACCCGGGATCGAGCCCCCCCTCCCGCATCAACCCGGCTGGGTGGCAGTGGCCACGGGGTTGATGGGGATGCGCGGACACATAAAATATATATATATATATATATATATATTATATATATATACATTAGTTATAATAAATAGTAATAGAAATAGAAAAAGAGAAAGAAAAAGAAAACCAAAAAAGAAATGGAAACAACATCAATCTTAAGCCAGCCTCCCACAGGCCCGAGCACCCCCATGAGCCCAGACCCATATTTCCCAGTCCAGCGAAGAAGCCAGGCCGAGCCCAGCTGATCCCAGCTCAAATGAAGTTCCCCAAACCCGATCTCCATATATACGATAGACAGAGAGAGGGAGAGAGAACGAGAGCAACGCAACCCTAACTCCTCGACACCAAACCCACGCACGCCACCCTCCTCGACGCCTGGGCGCCTTACCCACGCGCGCGCGCGCCACCGCGCGGCCACGGCCGGCTAGCAAATAGTAGGCAAGCGAGCGGGCCCAGCGCACTAACGCGGTTACACAACAGCAGTTGCGGCCACAGAGGCTGGGTTCGCAGCGATGATTCGTCGTAGATATTGGATGGCTTCACGAGCTACAAACTCTAGTATGAACACAACCTTACCCTCTATAATTCTCTTCAAAAAGTTTGAATTAATTCGCTTCGTGCGCGATGGAAATCGAGTCCCAAAACCGAGAAAAATATCGATTTCTGGATTTAGAAACTGTCCCAAAACCCAAAGTTGGCGGTCGATTTACGACATGGATATTGCGAAACTTGGAAAAGCGCTTGAACAGCCTGGTAGACAACCTAACCGAGATTGAGACCCCACTTTTAGTTTATTTTCTACTAGATTAGATTCTGTTTAAAACCAATTTGAAAATCAGGAAAGCTGAGAAAACAGTTTTCGAAAACTTAGAAATCCTTCGACTCGACGTGCGTCCCGCCAATCCGGGCGACGTGGTCGCGAACCGAAAGTATCGAAAGGTGCTTAACGGCTTCGTGGACGTGTGGGCTTTGACAGAATTCAAATTGGTCGCGTGTGCGCGACGAATTTAAGGCATATTCGTCGAAATTTACCGTAACGACCTCTGTGCAAATTCCCCAATTACTTTGTGCACGCTCGTCAGATCGAGATGAAACTTGCGCCAACAGAACTGTATAATTTTTCTAGTCCTGTATGCCAAGTTTGGTCCAATTCTGAGACAGTTGAATCGTAATACCGTTTTGCGGGCCCCACGGTCCGACTCAATGGGCGATTTTGTGCACGGTCCGCCGAAATCTAACTTTGGACATACGGTTGGGTTCGTATCGAAAAACTGGACCTATTGACATATAGTTTGACGACTTTAGAGACCGTTGACTCTGGCAGGCTTTTCGGTATAAAGCGGGTCCAACGGTGGATACCGTTTTTGTCCGAAATTACCGTTTTGCCCCTGTGTCCAGAATTGGACTTAAGGACAGGCAATCCTAGCTAATTTGACTATTCTGAGAATATTGGTAATATTTATTTCAGCATCTGGAGCCATCTGCATGTGTTGGCTGATTGTGGGTTATTGAGTGGTATAGTGTTATTGGTTTCACCAGCTAAGGACCTCATGCAAATGCACTTTCTGATTATTTTCGATTCATAGTAGTCTTTTCATTTCATGTCTATACATATATCTTGCTGCTTGTTGACACGCTCGTCACACGACGTAGTCGGGAGGAGAAATATCTTAGTACACATGTGGACTACCCAGAACTATCCTAATATGTCTAATCTTGAATGCTAGCAGCTGCACACGACACGTGCAGTGTACCTTATTTACCCCTAGCCGTTCACATGTTGAAAATGATATTTCACACCACATAGGTAGATGTCTTTTATCTTTCCTTTTATTCTCCACCGTGCCATGTCTTCAGTACTTTCCAGTTTTCATATCTCATATGTTATTTTCATGTCTTGTTAATTCTATTGTGTTTTCGCATTGCCGTCGGTTTGTGTACTTGTTCCATTCCTGACTGAAAACCAACATTTTTCAGGTTAGCCGTGGATTCACTTAGCTTGGGAGATACGGGTGTACTTGCAGACAGAAACTTAGAAATAGATAGCAGTTGTATCATTTTCATTAATTATAAAATCTTGTATTTTCTTTAATTATAAATATTGTAAATGTTGTCACAAATTTAGAAATGTGAATGAGCAGCAAATGTTATATTTTGAGCATTTATTTCTTGCGGGCTTGACAGTGTTCTACCGCCGACTCTGCGGCGTAGGCTGGCTTGGACACGTCTCGTATCCGAAAAAGCGGGTGCGGGTCGTGACAGAATTCACCAATTTTAACCAATTCGTGTATTAGATCACGAGGTCATCTAGCTCAATAATTTGTCATGTCCCAATCTCACGCAAGTTCGATTATCTACGTTGGACATGAATCACTATGCCACGTTCTCGCAGGATAATCGTCCTCATTGGAGCGTAACTCTTGCTTGAGTCTAGACTAATTCGTTTTCGATACGCGAATTGGACCTACTCAATTCTCAAGTTTAATCGTCAAGTACACTGAGTCATTCTCGAGTTCACGTTCGCGTCAAACCATAAGTCGAAGCAATCAAATTGCCATGCCATGCAAGCTCGATCACCCCCGCTGTATGAATCACCATACCAGTACTCACGCGAAGTGATCGCCCTAATCGGTGTGACGCATGTGCGAGGCTAGAGTTGTGCTCGTATAAGACAAGAACATCAATGTTGTGGTTATCGTCGAAGCAATCCAAGTATTTCATTTTTATCTAAGCCAAGATCTCAGTTCGACAATCCAACCATCATTCGTTCAACGAGGAAATTTTTGAGCCAAGTCTATCTTTTCCTTGACACATTTCAACATCCCGAGTATAGCATCCATCGGAACAAAGACATTTTACACGATCATCGTTCCTCGCATTAGAGTACCCCCGAGTTATCGCACATCGATCTTTGATACGCCTCAATACCATCGATGATGTACGTAACCTGACGATCTGCCTTTGCAAAGAACTCCGAGTCATACAACTGATGATATTATCCGAATTAGATATTCCATAATCTCCTCGATATTCAAGATCAAGTTTGATCGCTATTCCTCAAGCTAGTTTCAAGATCGTTGTCCAAAACTCAAGTCACATTTCATTTGACTCAATCCAAAATCGTACGTGTGATTTACTAGATTTTTTCGATCAAGACATTCACTTGTTTCATCGTTTCGAATGCTGATTCTAGTCTCGCGCTATCCATTTACAATTTGTCCGAACAACATCTCGTTCGGGGCTTGAAATCATGACCAACTTAATGCTACGCGTTCTAAGGCTTCGCGATTACCTCGCTTCGCCGACATACCCATCGTTACCCCTAATTCCTCAATTTTTGCTCGAATGATTTCCAAGATAAACCATACACCACTCAGGATTCGAGCCATCCGATCTAGTCCAAATCACGTTCGTTTTACTCGCTAACACATCTTTCAGATTCGTTCGACGAATCTCTAGCGTAATCGCTCACGTCGTATCGACGCACTAAGTCGTTTGTACTATTCCTCAAAATCTAATCCAATCTTCCATGTACGCCTAAGCGTTAGTTCGATAGCGTTCCTATCGATATACACTCTAAGTGTATCTCTGTTTCCGACCGAGCGATGCTTGATATTGCTCGCAACTCGTTTGTACCATAAGGTCTAGGTGCGCGACACGCGGCCCAACTTAGCCAAAAGGTCGTGTGCATAGCCATCCCGTACGGACTATACTCCGAGTTTGCACGCTCATTTGCTAATGTAGATGTAGGACTAGTTGGGAACGCATGCGACTTGCTAACTTTAGCATGTGTCTTCTATCGAGTCAAGTTTCACACCGTTCGGCACAAAGGCCATCGCCTATCGATGCATTCGATTGAACGCTTGTACGAACTTTTGAAAATATTTAGAATTATTATATGGACATGTCGTAGGACATTTGAGAGAGAGCACACTTCTTTATCAACGACGAGCTTTCAAAACTGAGAGATTCAACTTAAAGTCCAAGGACGTAAAGTCGTGCTCTCATACCATTATGTCACGCCCCGCTCCCGTAGGAGTGATCGTTCTCGCTAAGGCGTGATGCCGCACGAGCCTAGATTGCGCTCGTGCAAGGCAGTTTCATAACGGCCGATTACATCGGCTGTGACGGGGTCGTCGCACAGAAGTCCCAAGCAGAAATATTGAAACATGCAGCAAAAATTTAAAGGCAAAACACAAGTTACTCAAAAGTGCTCTTTATTAATATTGTACAATAAAATTACAATAGGGCGCAAGGCCATGATTACAAGTATCTCAAGCTCACTTTTCTCTCATTTTATAAGTCACTCTGCTCTCTCTTATCTCTCGATACAATACTTGAGCCAGCGGAAGCTTCGGAAGGCAATGTTGTAGCTCCCCTTCCCGAAAATTTTTGGAATATTTTTTTTATTTATTTGATTAAAATGGTGAATTATGATTTTAGAAATAATTAAATAGTTAATTATTACGATAGATGATTTTTAGCCATATTGGAGTTTTGGAGTACAAGACGAATAGGAATCATGGCACGGATAGTGCAGTGGCGTGCTTTGACTAGTGTTTAGCCATGGTAGGGGAAGGCCGAGCCATAGTGACGTCCTAACTAAGAAAACCAGGCCAAGTTGCGACTTAACCCTATCGAAGATTTTATTTATTATTTAATTATATTATTGAGTTTTCGGGAACCCGGTTGTACCGAACCTGCCCAGATTGGACCCAAGTCAAATCCAAGCCCATGTAGTCATATGGGACGTCCAATGACATTCGTGTCGATGTATTTTTGTATGATGGTGTCGTATTCTGTTTTAATAATACAATGAATATTTTCTAAGTATTCTTAATTAAATATTATACATATTATTATTTGTTTATATTCGATGATATTTATATATAATATGCCCTATACATTTTTGGGATTATTAGACTGTGCCTAGTGGTATATACACCACTATTGGTTTATCGAATTTTGTTATTATTATTATTATTATTATTATTATTATTATTATTATTATTATTACTATTATTATTATTTTTATTGTAGATATTAAATATAAAATTAAGGATTGAAGTTCAAATGTTAATTATACTTAATATTTATTGTTCATATTTTTGGTATGTGTGTATATATATAAATTATGAGTATATGTATATATATATATATATATATATATATATATATATATATATATATATATTATATGTGAATGTATATATATATAGATATATATACATAAAGGCGTATATGAGTATATATAAATAAATATTATGTATGTGTATATTGGTATATATATTTATTTCGGGTCCTTAATAGTTAAATGATTATTATTTATTAGGATATATATATATATATATATATATATATATATATATATATATATATATATATATATATATATATATATTTTATATATATATATATATATATATATATATATATATATATTATATATATATGTATATACTAATATTATATAAATAGGCCAATATATACACAGGTTATATATAATATGTATATAAAAATATATTGCGTAGATGTATATATATATGTATACGTATATTTGTATACGTACAATTGTATATTTGTATACGTATATTTGTATATATATATATATATATATATATATATATACCTTGGTTATTATATATATAGAAAGAAATAAGAAATAAGAAATAGAGAAAAAGAAAAAGGGAAAGGAGCAGCCCAGCAGAGCTTGGGCTCAGCCAACTCACCATTTCCCAGCTGACCAAGCCCAAGCTCTTCCAAATAGCCAGGCCCGACACCCCCTTGTTTCGGTTCACAGCCGAATAATTTCGATCATGTATATATACAGAGACGAGAGAGTTCGAGAGAAAGAAATGCACGAAACCCTAACACAGAGCGCGTCGCCCCAACCCCCGACCTGGGCGTCGCTCGTCGCCGGCCAGAGCGCCGCCGGACCAGCGCGCGCGCCGGGACAGCGCGCAATAGTGCAGAACGCACAGCGACAGCAGTCCCAGAGCCCCACTTCGCGTAAAGTTTTTCGTCGCCTCGTCACGCCGTTTTGCGCGTCGTCTTCGCAGGTACGTTGACAATATAACCAACTTCAATTCCCTTTAGATATTTTGATTTGTTCTGCGATACATGCATCGTAAAACGAACACGAACTTCGACGAAAAACTGTTTCTTAACAGTTCGTAAAACAGTTCCAAACACCCAACTTCACATCGAAATTCCCACCAATCTATCCTTCGAATCAGGAAACTTTCTAAACAGAAGTTAAACCCAACATATAGGGCTAGAATATTCCAGTAGGAAGTTTGTAGAAGTTTGCTTTATACAGAGAAATAAACACATGTAAACTTCGTCAAAAATCTGTTTTCGAAAACTAGAAAATTGTTCCACACGACGTGCGTCCCGCCATTCCGGGCGACGTGGTCGTGAACTGAAAGCATCGAAAGCTGCGTAACGGTTTCGTGGTCGTGTGGGCTTTGGCGGAATTCAAATTGGTCGCGTGTGCGCGACGAATTTGATACGTATCCGTCAAAATTCACCGTATCGTGCACGTTGCAAATTTCTTAATTACTTTGTGCACATTCGTCAGGTCGAGACGAAACTTACGCCAACAGGACCGTATCATTTTTTTGGTCCTGCATGCCAAGTTTGGTCCAATTCTGAGACAGTTGAATCCGACGTCGTTTTGCGGGCCCCACGGTCCCACTTAACGAGCGATTTTGTGCACGGACCGCCGGAATCCAACTTTGGACATACGGTTGGGTTCGTATCGGAAAACTGGATCCGTAAACATGTAGTTTGACGACTTTAGAGACCGTTAACTCTGGCACGCTTTTCGGTGCAAAGCGGGTCCAACGGCGGACATCATTTTTGCCCGAAATTACCGTTTTGCCCCTGTGTCCAGAATTGGACTTAAGGATAGGCAATCCTAGATAATTTGACTATTCTGAGAATGTTGGTAACATTTATTTCAGCTTTCGGAGACAGTTGTGATGACTTGGACTTTCTGATTTGTGATTGGCGTACATTGTTGGTTCTGCGTGCACCCTCCAGGCAAGTATACCTTGCCAACTTGTACAGTATAATTTATATACATGTTCACCATCTCGCTGCTGTTCTTTTCCTTACAGTCGTGACTGCTTTATTCCATGTCTATTACACTTTTCCTGTTATAGTTCACTTTACATGTTTCTTGTTGCCTGTACATTCTTGTTCTTTCCTGTTATGATAGTTCTACCTGTTACACTGTGTTAGTCTCATATGTATTGCTTGATAGAGTCGTCTAGTCCTACACCACGATTTTCTCGACTTGATTATAACTTGACTTGACTTGACATGACTTGAGTGGGACTTGACTTTGACATTCTATAGATTATGAGTACTTACCTTGACTATGGTCTATAGGATTTTATACTAGGATTAGCTACCGTCTTGGTTGTGTGTACTTGCCTTGACAGCGATTGAGATACTATAGATTGTGAGTACTTGCCTTGACTGCAGTTTATAGCCAGCCATTTCTAGTATGGCATGCCAGTGTCTTAGGATCCTCGTGTTTAGATCTTGTGTCTTGGTTTATTTTGTCTCGTTGGATACCCTTAATTGTTTCTTACTTCTTTTACTGTTACATGTTGGCTTGTATATTATGTATCTTGCTAGTCCTCTGAGGACCTGATGATCTCTTCAGGTTTAGCGATTGCATGGAGTTAGTTAGCAGAGCAGGATGGTAGAGGATTACGATGTTTGATACAGGTACTTACTTGTGGTATTTCTTTATTATCCTTTCGTGCTTTATATTCAGTACCATGATATACTCTGTTTATTTATAGACTCATATCATTCTTAGAGTCTAATCAAACAATATGCTAATGGGCTGCAGACCATGACCCATACTTGTTCATTCTTGTTTATATGATTTATGTGGATTGAGATATAGTTTAGATTAGACATGATACCCATGACCTTGACAGCTTATACCTACTCGAGTCGGGCTGGAGTCCGCTCGATACGTAGCTGGCTTGTTCACGAGCTCGCGTCCGAAAACCGGGTGCGGGTCGTGACAAGTTTTTGTGGTGGCCCATGCAGGTCAGAGCATATCGTACCGGTTACGTAACTGTGCTGGTACGAGCCTGCTACCTTGACTAGACCTTAGAAATCTCAATCCACACTGCCTTGAAAATTCTCCTAGAAATTCTCCACGTCCTTGAAAACTCTATATTTTCTTTCGATTA
The DNA here is from genome assembly GCA_029216955.1 of Iris pallida. Lineage (NCBI taxonomy): Eukaryota > Viridiplantae > Streptophyta > Magnoliopsida > Asparagales > Iridaceae > Iris > Iris pallida. The sequence continues at coordinate 7,692,206 of JANAVB010024199.1, read as the reverse complement.
TACTTCCTCGCTTCCCGTGCCATTGATTCTCGTCCCTCCCTATTTCGAAGTGACGAACGATCGTGCTGTCTAGGATTCATCAGAAATTCTTAGATTATAGTATAATATTGCATGATTATTGAGTTTGGTTGATTATATATATGAGGGATTGTAGGTACCATATGTCCTAGATAGCCTTGGTAGAATTTTTAGTTACTAGTTAGAAGATTATATGATTTTGACCTGTGTTTCAAGGGAGTAGTGTGACCAAAGGTGGGTAGAAGTCCTCAAGTATTCGAGGTTATAAACTATTTTTGAGGAATTAAATTTGAGAAGATCGTGGTAATAATGGATTTACTCTTTTTATTTTTATTTTGAATTATAGGCATGGTTGTGAGTTAGAATTTCGAGGACGAAATTATTTTAAGGTGGGTAGATTTGTAGCTCCCCTTCCCAAAAATTTTTGGAATATTTTTTTATTTATTTGATTAAAATGGTGAATTATGATTTTAGAAATAATTAAATAGTTAATTATTACGATAGATAATTTTTAGCCATATTGGAGTTTTGGAGTACAAGACGAATAGGAATCATGGCACGGATAGTGCAGTGGCGTGCTTTGACTAGTGTTTAGCCATGGTAGGGGAAGGCCGAGCCATAGTGACGTCCTAACTAAGAAACCAGGCCAAGTTGCGACTTAACCCAACCGAAGATTTTATTTATTATTTAATTATATTATTGAGTTTTCGGGAACCCGATTGTACCGAACCTGCCCAGATTGGACCCAAGTCAAATCCAAGCCCATGTAGACATACGGGACGTCCAATGACATTCGTGTCGATGTATTTTTCTATGATGGTGTCGTATTTTGTTTTAATAATACAATGAATATTTTCTAAGTATTCTTAATTAAATATTATAAATATTATTATTTGTTTATATTCGATGATATTTATATATAATATGCCCTATACATTTTTGGGATTATTAGACTGTGCCTAGTGGTATATACACCACTATTGGTTTATCGAATTTTGTTATTATTATTATTCTTATTATTATTATTATTACTATTATTATTATTTTTATTGTAGATATTAAATATAAAATTAAGGATTGAAGTTCAAATGTTAATTATACTTAATATTTATTGTTCATATTTTTGGTATGTGTGTATATATATAAATTATGAGTATATGTGTGTATATATATATATATATATATATATATATATATATATATATATATATATATATATATATATATATATATATATATATTATATGTGAATGTATATATATAGATATATATACATAAAGGCGTATATGAGTATATATAAATAAATATTATGTATGTGTATATTGGTATATATATTTATTTCGTGTCCTTAATAGTTAAATGATTATTATTTATTAGGAGATATATATATATATATATATATATATATATATATATATATATATATATATATATATATATATATATTTATATATATATATATATATATTAATATTATATAAATATGCCAATATATACACAGGTTATATAAAATAAATATATATAAATATATTGCGTAGATGTATATATATATGTATACGTATATTTGTATACGTACAATTGTATATTTGTATACGTATATTTGTATATATAAATATATATATACCTTGGTTATTATATATATAGAAAGAAATAAGAAATAAGAAATAGAGAAAAAGAAAAAGGGAAAGGAGCAGCCCAGCAGAGCTTGGGCTCAGCCAACTCACCATTTCCCAGCTGACCAAGCCCAAACTCTTCCAAAGAGCCAGGCCCGACACCCCCCTTGTTTCGGTTCACAGCCGAATAATTTTGATCATGTATATATACAGAGACGAGAGAGTTCGAGAGAAAGAAACGCACGAAACCCTAACACAGAGCGCGCCGCCCCAACCCCCGACCTGGGCGTCGCTCGTCGTCGGCCAGAGCGCCGCCGGGCCGCCGGACCAGCGCGCACGCGCCGGGACAGCGTGCAACAGTGTGGAACGCACAGCGACAGCAGTCCCAGAGCCCCACTTCGCGTAAAGTTTTTTGTCGCCTCGTCGTGCCGTTTTGCGCGTCGTCTTCGCAGGTACGTTGACAATATAACCAACTTCAATTCCCTTTAGATATTTTGATTTGTTCTGCGATACATGCATCGTAAAACGAACACAAACTTCGACGAAAAACTGTTTCTTAACAGTTCGTAAAACAGTTCCAAACACCCAACTTAACATCGAAATTCCCACCAATCTATCCTTCGAATCAGGAAACTTTCTAAACAGATGTTAAACCCAACATATAGGGCTAGAATATTCCAGTAGGAAGTTTGTAGAAGTTTGCTTTATACAGAGAAATAAATACATGTAAACTTCGTCAAAAACCTGTTTTCGAAAACTAGAAAATTGTTCTACACGACGTGCGTCCCGCCATTCCGGGCGACGTGGTTACGAACCGAAAGCATCGAAAGCTGCGTAATGGTTTCGTGGTCGTGTGGGCTTTGGCGGAATTCAAATTGGTCGCGTGTGCGCGACGAATTTGATGCGTATCCGTCGAAATTCACCGAATCGTGCACGTTGTAAATTTCTTAATTACTTTGTGCACGTTCGTCAGGTCGAGACGAAACTTGTGCCAACAAGACCGTATTGTTTTTCTGGTCCTGCATGCCAAGTTTGGTCCAATTCTGAGACAGTTGAATCCGACGTCGTTTTGTGGGCCCCACGGTCCCACTTAACGAGCGATTTTGTGCACGGCCCGCCGAAATCCAACTCTGGACATACGGTTGGGTTCGTATCGGAAAATTAGATCCGTAAACATGTAGTTTAACGACTTTAGAGACCGTTGACTCTGGCACACTTTTCGGTGCAAAGCGGGTCCAACGGCGGACATCGTTTTTGCCCGAAATTACCGTTTTGCCCCTGTGTCCAGAATTGGACTTAAGGACAGGCAATCCTAGCTAATTTGACTATTCTGAGAATGTTGGTAACATTTATTTTAGCTTTCGAAGACAGTTGTGATGACTTGGACTTTCTGATTTGTGATTGGCGATACATTGTTGGTTCTGCGTGCACCCTCCAGGCAAGTATACCTTGCCAACTTGTACAGTATAATTTATATACATGTTCACCAACTCGCTGCTGTTCTTTTCCTTACAGTCATGACTGCTTTATTCCATGTCTATTACACTTTTCCTGTTATAGTTCACTTTACATGTTTCTAGTTGCCTGTACATTCTTGTTCTTTCCTGTTATGATAGTTCTACCTGTTACACTGTGTTAGTCTCATATGTATTGCTTGATAGAGTCGTCTAGTCCTACACCACGATTTTCTTGACTTGATTATAACTTGACTTGACTTGACATGACTTGAGTGGGACTTGACTTTGACATTCTATAGATTATGAGTACTTACCTTGACTATGGTCTATAGGATTTTATACTAGGATTAGCTACCGTCTTGGTTGTGTGTACTTGCCTTAACAGCGATTGAGATACTATAGATTGTGAGTACTTGCCTTGACTGCAGTTTATAGCCAGCCATTTCTAGTATGGCATGCCAGTGTCTTAGGATCCTCGTGTTTAGATCTTGTGTCTTGGTTTATTTTGTCTCGTTGGATACCCTTGATTGTTTCTTGCTTCTTTTACTGTTACATGTTGGCTTGTATATTATGTATCTTGCTAGTCCTCTGAGGACCTGATGATCTCTTCAGGTTTAGCGATTGCATGGAGTTAGTTAGCAGAGCAGGATGGTAGAGGATTGCGATGTTTGATATAGGTACTTGCTTGTGGTATTTCTTTATTATCCTTTCGTGCTTTATATTCAGTACCATGATATACTCTGTTTATTTATAGACTCATATCATTCTTAGAGTCTAATCAAACAATATGCTAATGGACTGCAGACCATGACCCATACTTGTTCATTCTTGTTTATATGATTCATGTGGATTGAGATATAGTTTAGATTAGACATGATACCCATGACCTTGACAGCTTATACGTACTCGAGTCGGGCTGGAGTCCGCTCGATACGTAGCTGGCTTGTTCACGAGCTCGCGTCCGAAAACCGGGTGCGGGTCGTGACAAATGTCCATATATTATGTCCCGTATAAGTCCTGACTTCACGCGACCGCATGCCTCGAGACGCCAAGGAACTCCATGCCTCGACGCATCCAAGCGAGCTCCGTGCCATCGGCTTCTACCGGTTCCTACACATGGAAACTGTGTGGGTGTCAGTACTCAACTGTACTGGTGGAGTGAGCTTCTCGTCCACCCATACAAAACTGACACGTTCATTTACTTTGTGCAATACAAGTCCCTTTACAATTGTCTTTCTAGTCTTGCCTTAGGATCAGTTTTAAGACGTAGACGTCTGACCAAACGATGTGCCACGACATGGTCGTGCTATAATGCCAACGTGTATTTCGATCGTGGCAGTGCCTCATCGCTTATGTACTTGACCGAACTTCAACTCGGGATGGCAGGGTCGTGCCATGACATCTACTTGTCTATTCTAGTTTCCAATGATGTCAAGGAGACAACTTGTGTAGGTCGTGCCTCTAAACCTTGCTTAGACTTGTTCGTGCTTTAAGATTGAGGCCGTGCCTCGCAACTTATCAAGACTTATCCATGCTACCGCCTTGCGGCCTTCCTGTTCGACTCATAAACCAACTTAGACAAGATTTGTGAAACATAGTGTCGATTTCATAAACATCCCGACGCCAAGTATCGTGCCAAGTACGGTGCCTATGCTGCAGCCCAATCTTAGGCCCAGATATTGTGTTACCGACTGGACATACATTTAAATTCTAGACTCAATCCAAAGGCATACACGCGATTTGCCGCTATTCTGCCGACCCATCTATATGAGTGGTCACTAGCAATGTCAAGCTATCTTGGACTGGCTCGGGGATATCGGTCTGTCCCTCCGCGGGTAGCTAGCCCCGGAAGCGCCGAATCTCCCATGCGGTTATCCAGCATCCTACCTTGAGCCGTAACGCGCTTTCTCCGGGCCGACATGATCCTGGCGCCCCGGCGATCATTCGAGAAGACTATACCTTGTCGACAAGTTGTCCGATGACCATGCAGACTAAACTCGATCTACCAAGTCCTTCCTTATCCTAAACATACTTTTCCAAGATTCTTATCGAGATTCCCAAGTAGCGGGACCGATCTCACGGGACTATGCAAACGTGCATCTATGGATCCAGATTATGCCACGTGCACCTATGGAACCAGACTATGCCACGTACATCCCTTGAGACTCCCAAGTAGCGGGACCGGTCTCGCATGAACTTCCTTATCGAGACTCCCAAGTAGCGGGACCGGTCTCGCATGAACTTCCTTATCGAGACTCCCAAGTAGCGGGACCGATCTCGCGTGAACATGCTTGTCGAGACTCCCAAGTAGCGGGACCGGTCACGGCGACAACCAGTCACGTGGACTTCCTTTGTCCATGGCATGCTTGTCACTAAACCCACCGTGGCTCGTGCCTTAGACAGACCTTGTTCTCTAGGCGACGCTATCGCTCAAGTCATATACTTTATATGACGAGCCTTGATCTTGTGGGACTATGTGACTTGACAACCGCAGCCAACAGGGGACCGTGCTAGAAATGGCATCGATAGTCCAGCACAACTCTTGTCTAACTTATTCGAGCAACGACTCGACGAGTAAAGGCTACGTCGAGATTCGCATCGAGAGAACAGGCCGTGCATGCGTTCGACTTTGAACAACCAAGTTCGTTGCTAGACTTAAGCCACAAGCCGTGCAATACGACTTAAACCACGGGACAAGTGAAGACTATGCCAAGCCTTGGACGACGGGTCTCGTGCATGCTTATCAAGCATTCACGCGGGCGACGCCTATGACTTAGGCTAATTCGAGCGTTGTAGCAACTTATCAACTTAGGCCAACTTCCTTCTCCCAAGCCATGGGACGAAGGATCGAGTGTCATTTTTAAAACACGCTGAGCAAACTTCTAAGCAGACCGTGGGACCATTTTCCATGTTCTAAGACATTCCGACCCATCGGGATTATTCCTTTAGCTATATGGATGCGTCTCTTTTATTATTAATTCTAACTTGTGCAAGTTGAAAATATACGAGTTATTAAGTGAAGGCTAAGATGAGGTGAGTTCACCGAAACTACCCCACCAGAGCGAGGAGTTTGCCTCGGCCGAGCGGGTCTTCGAGCAGCCGTTGCAAGGATAAGTCTGAACGCCGTTGGTGTTTTGATTCTTCCGATTGACTTTGCGGGACGGGACGCTACAACATGATATATCGAACTGAAGATGGACGAGTCTAGAATTCAATTATGGAATTGGATTTGAGAAAACAATATTGGTTTTGCTTCAAAAATCAAAGCTACAGTAAACTACTAACATAGCCATTATTGACTTTAATATTTAAAATAACTAAAAATAAAATCCAAAAATCAAGGGGCTTACAACCTACCCACCTTAGAAAATTTCGTCCTCGAAATTAAAAATAACATAATTATATAGAAAATTCTTATCATATAAATAATTAGGCTAAGTCTTACCGGCATCTACGAATAAGTGGGGATAACGCTCACGCATAGAATCTTCACGCTCCCAAGTTGATTCTCCCAAAGAATGGTGCCTCCATGCAACACGAACCAGTTTAATCGTATGCCCTCTGAGCATCTTCTCACTCGTATCCAAGATATCTATCGGCTGCTCCTCGTATGATAAACTTGGTCTCACCGTGATCTCAGAGTGATCGACCACATGACTGGGATCAGTCACATACCTCCTCAGCTGTGAGACATAAAATGCATCATGCACTCCCTCTAGTAATGAGGGTAATGCAAGACGATATGCCACCTCTCCTACATGCTCAATGATATCGAACGGTCCAATATACCTTGGACTCAACTTCCTCCTACTCCCGAATCTAATAGTGCCCCGAGTCGGTAAAATCCTTAGAAATATATGCTCTCCCTCTTTGAATTCTAGTGGTCGACGATGCGTATCGGCCCAATGCCTCTGCCGGTCTTTGAAGATGTCTCTGAGTTCGCTTCACTTCCTCGACTGTCTGTGTCACAAGCTCTGGTCTAAGTATATGTCGCTCTCACCTCTGTCCTTTCGCGAAGTCTTCAAAATCTTGTATTTGTATGTAACACTACCTTGATTCTATCTACAAGTGACGACTATACTTTAAGATTGGCAAGTACTCATTACTGTCCCAGCATAATGACTTCTATTCCAAGCACCTGAAGATCCTCTAATAACTGTGGCTGAGCTGTCAAGAAATATGCAGTAGACTTTCTACTTAAAGCAGCCGCTACTACATTCGCCTTGTTAGGATGGTACTACAAATCAATGTCATAGTCTGTCATGAGCTCCAACCACCGCCTCTGTCTCATATTCAACTCCTTTTGCGTGAAGACATACTTCAAGCTCTTATCATTCGTAAATATCTCCACACGCTCTCTGTACAAATAATGACTCCACATCTTCAATACAAAGATCACAACTGCTAACTCCAAATCATAAGTAGGGTAATTCATCTCATGTGCCCTTAGTTGCCACGATGCGTAGGCTATGACCTTTCATGTTGCATCAAAACACATCCAAGTCCACTACCCGACGCATCATTGTATACAATGAATCCTCCCAATCCAGAAAGAAGCGTCAAAATAGGTGTTGAGATCAACCTCTTCTTCAACTCTTGAAAAACCTTCTGACAATCTTCTGTCTACTGGAACTCCTGATCCTTACGAGTCAACCGTGTCATCGACTCTGCAATCCTTGAGAAATTCTCTATGAATCTGCGGTAATACCCTGCAAGTCCGAGAAAACTTCTAACTTCTGCAACCAATGTTGGTGTCGGCCAAGACTCTACGGTAGCTATCTTTTCCTGATCAACTGAAAGTCTTTCTCCCGAGATAATGTATCCAGGGAAAGGAACTCTATCAAGGAAAAATTCATACTTACTAAGCCTAGCGTACAATCTCTCCTACTTTAATACTCCTAACACAACTCTAAGATGCTTCTTGAAACTAAGCTAGGAAAAAAAAGATTAAAGTGTTTACTGCAGAAGAATTCTAATACCACTAGTCGTACCATTCTATCGTAGGTATAGTATTATCAACCTATTCAATGATACTCGTCAGTTCACTCCTAGCAATTTCTCTTAATTGGCTCTATGCATCCGATATCCAGGCACTTATACTCAACTCATAATCTCACTAGGATCCAACTCTAAGAAACTTACACATTTCTAGCTACCCATCCTCACAATCATACCAATAATCTATCTTAATTATATTCTATAATATAGCTATAAGGTTTGACTATTTTAGTTATTTAATAAGTAGAAGGTAATGGAAACCTAAAACTGGGTCAAACAAACCTATATACCAATTTCAAACAATGATAGGGTCAAGCAAAGCATGAGGGTTTGTCGAACTATTTCCAAGAATGACGTGAGGCCAAACAAGATGCATAGGACGTAGTCTAGGTAAGACTCGAGAATCATATATCTCCGTGATTATGTCACATGAAGTTACTGCCACGCCAATATGCATCTGGCTGCAAATAACTTTCTTGTTCCATAATACGACGGATGGCTGCAGTACACATGTGCTATGCCAGGTAATACAGGTTCTTGAGCTTATCTTGGCCAAATCCATAAAAGATTTTTGAATTGAATTTTTACGAAAATACAGGATAAGAGATCAACATGCATAGGTTATAAGTCAAGTAGAATTCAAGAAACATATATAGCCGTGATACCATTATCTGAAGTCATGCCTCACCAGTATTTCTCTGGCTGTAAAAACTTTGATTCCTTAATACAAGGTTAAATATAATTTCTCAAACTTTTCCTTGGACCAATCCATAATACACTTTCCAACAACTTAGCGAAAAGGAACGAGAAGATTTACTTAAGAAGTAAACAGGGAAGGGTTTAGTCAAATCTCAAGTAAGAAAGAACACGAAAGCAATCATGTTGAAAGAAGATAACATGAAATCAGTCATGTTGAAGAGTCTGAGAAAAGTCTATAATCATGTTTGTGGATGTATCCTCAAGTCCTATTCCTTAATCGGTTGCAAGCTCGTAGTAGTACGACTATCCTAGGTATCACTGCGACTTCGCAAAATTCACGAAGACTCTACCTTCACTTATGGCTTCTAGTATATGTGCCCTTCCTGATGTGATAGTAAGGGGAAGATACGTCCACTACGAAGATTCGTCTTATTAGCACGAATAAATAAGGATTATAGTGAACATAATCAAACTGGATACAAATCAAGCAGTCAAGTGAGAGTTCGAAACGAAGTCAAGGAAGGTATCAAGCATGTAGATATGATCCTATTGGTCTTTCCTATTCTAATTGCAGGCTCACGTCGGTACAGTAACATAACCGAAGTGATTAACGTAGACTTGCATGGTCCACCACAAAAATATGTAATGCCCTAGTCCCAAAATACGTAGGACCAGGTATACGAATACATGCCAGCAGCACTTCACCAATGGGCCAAGCTACACAACAAGCCCATTAGCAAAATACTTAAGCTGTAAATCATGATAACACCTAAAATACAGCACAGTCCACAGGTATATACATCTAAATCACATCCACATGGTCCGCAAAGAGATCAAGAATAAATAAGAAAATGTTTCAAATATCCAGCAATAAAAGAAATAAAGTCTGTACGGGTAAAATATCCTGAAACCATAGAGATAGAAACAAAGTACAAATCAACTACAAGTCTGATGAAAAGAAAAAAAAATAATATAGCAAGACTAAATATGAAGGTAACATGATCACGAGAAGTCCTTTGGCACTATCTCGTCCTCTTGTGTCGGTACGCCTCCAGTGTCAGCTCCCGAACCGTAAACCTTCGGGTAGTCTTCAGCTTCGTCTAAGCCTGGAAAATAGCCAGGTCATCAGAGGACTAGCATGGTGCACAATATACATGCCAAGGTACAGAAATAAAAATATGAACTAAGATAATCTATTGTCTCCGTCTATCTGCTATGCAAGTGAGATACTTTTCTAGAATACCAGACCCCTTCCACTAAGGCTCACTAGCACCTCAGCAGGGTATTGTCCCTAGTACCTATGTCGTGGCACCAAGGATAATCAATTTTCGACAGTGATAATCCCTTAATCTGCTACAGAGATAAAGGTCACTAAACAACGGGCCATACGACAATAGGTCTGATATTTGTAGTCAAGTTCTCCCCAATCCTCATGTCTAGAGTCTAGCAATGTCAAGTATGTACAGTCATCTCGAAAGTAAAAATAATACTGATAAAGAAATCTAGAATGCTAACACGAGGTCAATACCACGAATAGTCATATAAACCTCACATCATGAATGTGTCGGTATCCTGTGGTTAATCGTGTCAATGGACACGTCAGTTTGTATGTAATACCTAATGTCAATACTCGATGTCACTATCATGACATCGGCACCCGTCTATAAACGTACACTAAGTATCAACGTCCTACGTCATGCAATGCTAATCAAAAAGAACAAAACAAAAAAATAGAAAAGAATAATCTGTAACGAAGGCAAGGCACGCTTGCCTGTAACTGCTGTCTGCGAGTAGCCTGTCTAACTCCGGTGTCCTTGTCGATCCTCCCAAGCTCACGTATAATAATACACTATATTTAATATTTTATATCAACATACCATACCTAAATTATATGAGTATCGATATCTCCTAGTTGCCATAACGTTGTTACTATACTGCATCTATTGTATAAGTACATAAGGTATCAAATCCTCTCGTAAATACTTTACAATTGAAACAAAATAATATATTTAAATTCAAAAATTTATCTATAAATATTTATATATTGCTATAAATATATTTTCAATAGGGAAACCCTTTCACAAGAGGTCTTATGTCAATATCACATATGACTTTCTCAATTCGACACATTAATTTAGTCCCGAAACAACGACTAAATAAAATTAATAAATTCTGTAAAAATCCTAAAAATTATTTAAAATAGTACTAATAATGTTAAATCTTGCACAACATAAAATTTAATATGAATTCATGGAGTTTTGACACTTTTGGACACAAGAAAAACATAATTTTTTGGAGTTCGGTGACATGACAAATGTCATAAATTTTTAAAAATAGCAAACGGATACGAAATCTAACTTTCAGATATGTGTAAGAAAGGTATCGACGTCTAAATTTTGAATAAAAATATAAAAGGTTAGAAACTGATCTTAGATAGGTGAAAAGTGGCCCGCAACAGAATTTATCAGTTCTGGATACCCTGTCATAGGATCAATGCCATGGGCAAACCGCTTGGAACTAGGAGATCCGGCAATCAAAGGTTGGAGTAGACACACAAAGATAACTCTCAGATTTGATTTGACAAGAAACGGATGAGAAAAAGTAGGTGAAACATCATCTATAATTTGACTAACCTGCTATGATATTTCAGACTTCGATTCGGTGGAGTTTCGGCCCAAGTAGCGCGTCGTGCACCTCTCTAACGGCCGCAAGCTTGCTCCTACAGTTACTAGGGTGGAAGGGGATGTTGAGAGGGACGTCCAAGTGGTGGTGGTTGGCGCAAAAATCAAGGAAAAAAAATTATATTTTATAAAAAAAAAGGGGTCGGCTAGGGTTTCGGGTTTGGAGTGGTGGCCGCTAGGTTTGGGGGGATTTGTGGAGTAGTGGATGGTTATGAGAGAGGGGGATGGTTAGGGTTTAATAGGTATATATATATATATATATATATATATATATATATATATATATATATATATATATATATATATATATATATATATATATATTTAGTGCATGGGCTTTGGTTTGATCTAATTTGGATAGGATTTGGTTCTCCAAATCATACTATTATTAATAGGTTTCATATTTTGGTTAGATGTTTGACCAAGCCAAATATATAAAGAAATATTACATATGGCTCTAATTAAACCTCTAAAACTTCCTTAAATATATGTATACTTGGTTTTGGTACTCCTATTTAGGCTCTAACTAGTATGGTTGACTAGGTTAGGGTCCAAGTAGCATTACTAGTCAAATTGGACCCGAAAATTAATTTAATGAGTCTCATGTGTCATTTACAAATAAGTAGCACATGAGAACTCGATTGGATGGTACACCTTAGGCATGTGCATTGTAGACTCAAAATGGATCAAAACCATATATTGGTTCATACGGTTTCGATCTATGTCAAGTTTCGAATTCAATTTAGAAGTTGGGCCTAGAATTACGATAAATGATCAAATCTAAGTTGACCCAAAATCATGCGAAGCCAAAAGAATGTTGGAGAACAAATTTGGATGGAACATGATATATCAAACTAAAGGTGGACGAGTCTAGAATTCAATTATGGAATTGGATTTGAGAAAACAATATTGGTTGTGCTTCAAAACTCAAAGCTACAGTAAACTACTAACATAGCCATTATTGACTTTAATATTTAAAATATCCATATAAAATAATTAAAAATAAAATCCAAAAATTAGGGGGCTTACAGAAAAGTACAAGTGTACAATTAAATTCTGGGAAAGTACAACTATAGGAATCTGATCAGAAGACGATCACTTTATCCTTTGGACTATGCGTTGTCGGAGGAGAGTAGCTGTTGAATGTGCTGCAGCAACTGTGTCAGAAAATTATGATCATTCTTGATGCTTGGAAAGTGATTTTGAACTCTATTTATAGAGTTTTGAGATAACTATTAAGTAGTTATCCTGATTGGCGCACGGGCTAATTCTGTACTGGTTGGAGCGCAATCACCTAGTCGCACGAACGGTTGGCTTAACGGCGTAAGACGCATGGCATTCTGCAAGAAAAGTACGCTTGGTCGTGGGCAGTATTGCATATGCGTTCTTCAAGATTAGTGGCATGCACGACACATCATCTAACTGCTTCTGGATTATGATTAACTGATTGGCACCAGTACATGAGTGGCACGATCCATTGATTGGCGCCAACTGTTGATTGGTGCCAACTGTGAAGAGCTTAATCACTTTGCGCCAGTGATGAATGGCACAGAGAAACAAACAACCGTCATTATGACGAGTCTGATAAAATCTTCTCGAGCGCTGCATGCTCGAAATTCGAAGGGATTTTTATTGAGTCGTATTGCCAGTTATCATGACTAACAACCCAGCTCTTCGAGGAAGACTGCTATGCGATTTGATGGTGGTGCAAATTGACGATGGGTGCCATTGGGCACTGGACACCATCTGATGAATGAGTTCCAACGACATCTGTGAATGGCACTACACACTATCTTGCTATTTTTAAGCTTCCACACAGCAGCATAGGGGAGCACCACAGCAGGGTCGTGCTTTCGCGATGGCAGTCAAGGAGCCAGATGCTTCTATAGATGTGATCGTAGCTTCTACTTTACTCAATTCTATAGCAGTTATTATATTATTTGATTCTAGTGTGTCTCATAGTTTTATATCAGTAAGTTTTGTACGAGAACATAGTATAGCTTCATAACCCATCAATTGGGGTTACAAGATCATGACCGACGGATGTATTATTCCAGTCCACGATGTTTGCAACGGTTGTTCTATAACCTTAGGAGGCAGAAATCTGCGAGTAAGCTTACTCGTAATGCCATTTTCGAGTTTCGACATTGTTCTTGGAATAGATTGGTTGAGTAAGCATTATGCTACCATTGATTGTCATAAAGGTTGTGTTATATTTCGTCTACCGAAAGAGGCCGAGTTCGAGTTTGCTAGAAGAGCCGTGGAGCAGGCTGATGGGATTAGCTTTGGAGCTGTGATAGAGGAGAATGGAGTGCCACATCCTATTATTGCAGAATTATGGATCTATTTCCCGAAGAGTTGCCAGGACTTTTTGCCTAAAAGAGATGTTGTATTCTCTATTGATCTAATACCGGGAGCAGAACCAGTGTCAAAGTATGTCTATAGGATCAACAACAACGAGATGGTAGAATTGAAGAAGCAAGTTGATGAGTTAGAAGAAAAAGTCTTTATCATATCGAGTTATTCGCCTTGGCGAGCTCCGGTGTTGTTTGTACCAAAGAAATAAGGAACATTAAGAATGTGCATCGATTATAGAGCCTTGAACAGCCTCACCATCAACAATAAATACCTATTGCCAAGGATAGCATGTCTATATGATAAAAAAACAACGAGATGGAAGAATTGAAGAAGCAAGTTGATGAGTTAGAAGAAAAAGGCTTTATCATATCGAGTTATTCGTCTTGGGGAGCTCCAGTGTTGTTTGTACTAAAGAAATATGAAACATTACGAATGTGCATTAATTATAGAGCCTTGAACAACCTCACCATCAACAATGAATACGTCGTCTTGATGATCTTTTCGATCAATTGAGTGGCGCTAAGGTATTTTCGAGGATTGATTTGTGATCGGGTTATCACCGGGTGAGGATGAAGAAGGAAGACATTCCGAAGTCTGCATTTCGAACGAGGCACGACCGGTATGAATTCTTGGTGATGTCATTTGGATTGACGAATACTCCAGTTGTTTTTATGAACTTTATGAATAAGCTATTTCACCAATACCTTGACAAGTTCATAGTAGTGTTTATAGATGATATCCTCATATATACAAAGACCCCGGAAAAACATGAAGATCATTTAAGGATAGTGTTGGAGACTTTGAGGAATGAGAAGTTGTATGGAAAACTCTCAAAGTGTGAGTTTTTTCTATATAAAGTGGAGTTTCTAGGGCATGTTATGACTGGAGAAGGAATAGCAGTGGATCCAAAGAAGGTTGCGGTTGTTGAATCATGGCCTACTCCAACATCTGTTGCAGAAGTTAGAAGTTTCTTGGGTTTGGCTGGTTACTACAGGAACTTTTTGAAAGATTTTGCCCGAATTGCAGAACCCATAACGAAGCTTATAAGGAAGAACAAAGAATTTGTATGGACTGAAGAATGCCATGCATTTGATGAGTTGAAGAAGAGATTGACTACAACCCATGTTTTGACAGTGTGTAAACCCCCATATTTTATTCCTAATTATTTTAATATTTTTTTAATTATTTTTTTATATATACATTTTTGTATTAATTTATTTGTTTTTTTATGTATAAATATAATGTATAGGTATAGGTGCCTGTACATTATGCTATCAAATACAGTGTACTTTATAATTTAGAAATTTTAGATATTTTTATATAAATTTTTAGAATTTTTCTAAAAGCTACTTTACTTGTTATAAATGATTATGTGTGTGTGTGTATATATATATAGAGAGAGAGAGAGAAATTAAAAGAAAAAGAAAAAAAGAAGTTGTACTGTAGCCGGGCTACAGTACCCTTGGATACCCGACCCCCCAAGCCGAGCTTGGTTAATAGAAATTTTCGTGAGGAAATTCAAATCGAAAACCTCCAATACACTACCAATTCAAATCAAATCTTTTCCTATTAATTCGTATCTAGATTCTCCACTAGATTAACACGAATTCGAATCCAAATCTTGTTCTAATCCTATCCAATTTCGGATTTTCAATCCTATATACCCAGGAAAACAAAAAATTTGATTTTCTCAAAATTCTCTATCGATTCTCCACAAAACCTAAATTCCATGCACTCGAGCCTTGCCAACAACTCAGCGCAGATACCCCGTTGCCTGCACCTTACCGTCGACCGCCTCATCGTCGGAGAACGACGACAAATCGAGCCGCGAAACAGAACGCTCTGTTTCAAAAATGATGCGAGGTACCCATCTTCTCGTTCTGATTTCTTCATGCTCGTTCGTTCGTTTTCGCTTCTACAAAATTCTATGTGAAGCCCACATGATCCTCTTTGAGATCTTTCAGGAGGATTTTGAAACGAACCATCGACTTGCTCGAAAAATCGAGACGAAGTTGAAGAAAAACCTGTTTTCTGTAGTATTAAAAACTGTTTTAAAATGACAACTTGGAAGCCAATTTGTGAACTGTACAGTAGGGTTTGGTAGAAACTAGTTAAATACAGTCATAAATAACATAACCAAGAGTAAAATGCATCTTTTAGATCGAAGTTTTGATATATATGCAGGAAGTAATTCCGTGTTGAAGTTGACAGAACAACTGCTTCTAAAATATTAAATTTCTGAAATTTTTTCCGATACGGCGTGCGCCCCGACAAACCGGGCGACGAGGTTGTGCACTATATGTATCGAAAGGCGCGTATGGATATTGTCGACGTATGGGAACTGACGAAACTCGACTTCGTTGCGTGTGCGCGACGAAATCAATGCGTATCCGTCAAGCTACCCCGTATCGACGTTTTGTAAACTTGACCATAACTTCGTGCGCGTTCGTCGAATCAACACGAAACTTGCGTCAGCAGAACCGAATCAAAATTTTGATCCTATATACCAAGTTTGGTCCGATTCTGAGAAGGTTAATCGGAACGCCAATTTGGCGGGCCCGCGACCCGATCCAACGGACAATTTTGTACACGGCTCATCGGAATCCAAAACTGGACATACCATTGGATTTGTCTCCTCAAATCGGATATGTAGACATGTAGTTTGATGACTTTAGAGACCGTAGACATTGGCATGTATTTCGGTACAAAACGGGTCCAACGACGGACATCATTTTGACCTGAAATTACGATTTTGTCCCTGTTCCAGAATTAGACTTTTGGACAGGCATTTCCTAGAGATATCTTTTACACCAAAAACATTTTTTGTGTTTGTTTCAGCATCCGAAGTCATCTGTGAATTGTGAGTTTTTGGTGCTGCCGCTTGCGACTGTAGGATTGCCTTCTTCGCACCACAGGCAAGTATACCTTGCCATAGATTCTGATTGTGCTCATTTATTTTCAGCATATTTTATTATTGCATATTTATTTCTCTTAATTTTCCTTTAGTTTACACTGTGCGTCCAAGTCACACTTGGGTGCAAGCGACTAGATTTAGTCGTTCTCGTTATTTCATATCTTATTTTGTATGTCGACCTAGTGTTAGTTGACCACCTTATAAGTGTGGGATATTTTCATCTCTCCTATGGCCTTGATACATGTGTATCACAAGATGAGTGAGTTATATAGGACACGGACCTGCGTACTCGACTGGCCATCGATACGTATGGGTCGTGCGACGGATAGGAGGTAACTGCTACTAGTGTGTCAAGTTAGAAGCCATAGCAGTTGCCAACTGGACAGGCTATGGATACATCTTGGACAGGAGCATCGGGGGGAGGGGACAACTACTAGCGTAGGGGCTACATTTACTTTTTACACACATTTGTGGGCCGATAGTGACTCGTATGAGCGCTACTTTCTGCCCCTAGCCGATAGCGACTCGGATGGGCGCTACTTATTGCCATTCTTTATTTACTCAATTGATCCTACAGCCCCTGCATAGAATGTTGTCCTCAAAATGTATCTCACATAGACGGTTAGGAGATCATGTAGTGTCATAGTTTCATGTTTACACATTCAGTTATTTCGACATTTTTTTCTGTATCTTGTTACGTCCCTCTGAGGACCTGGTGATCTCTCCAGGATTAGACGAGCAGGACTATCCCCAGGAGTACGCAGCAGCTTTGGATCCTTTTTACGTCGATGACGACGCATCTCCCACTGATACTTAGTTTTCCTTTTTATTATCTGAGACTATGTAGTGGACATCTTTTTATCTTCATCTTTCTGTTTTGAGGATGTTGGACTCTATTTAGTTGAGACTATTTTTCATAGCTGTTTGGAGTGGGTATGTCCACCCGGCTATCTCTTGACTTCTTTTATTATTAAGACTTATTATTCATTCTATGTTGAGCTGTGGATGAGATATAGTTATTTATATTGTGGCTTATCATGTTATATTATTTACAGCTTATGTACAAATACGAGGATACCACACATTAGTATATTCTTCGTATATGTGCAGCTGGCATGCTGACGTACTTAGTCCTACGTATTATGGGACTAGGGCATTACATGTTTTTGTGGTGGCCCATGTAGGTCCAATAATATTGTTGGTTACATGACTGTGCCCAATAAGCCTGCATATAGGAGTAGGTTATAGAATCTCATCCACTTATTAATACCTTCCTTGATCTCTTCTTAACTTCTCGTTTTACTGCTTGATTGCTTCCAGTTTGATTTTTTTCTAACCAAAACTCTAATCTTCGTGCCAATATAGGATAAATCTTCGTAGTGGACGTATTACTCCTCTCACCATTATTGATGGGAACACCACTGCTCAAGAAGGACCAGTGGGTCAGCTACCCATGTCCCCGACCACTCCAGTACCATCCAGACTAGCCTTGCAGCCTGTGATGACACCACCCACTACTCAGCAGCAAGCCCCGGTACCCCAAGTAGGACAGACAGACCCCGAAAACCCTGCAGCTCAAGAAGAGTACCTACCACCTCCGCTACCCTATCCACCTCAGTTTCTACCATAGATTCTACCTCCATATCCACCATCATATCCACCACAGCAGCCCTCACCATATCCACCACCATATCCACCCTAGTATCCTCCACAGTATCCACCTCAGTATCCTCCATCATACCCACCACAGTATTCTCTTCCATATCCTTCATATCCTCTACAGTACGGGCCTCAGGGTGTCCCACAGTTTATATTCCAGATGCCATATATGCCCCCACAGCAGCCCATGCCTCAGGCTGGTGGGACTACTACAGACCAGATCCTCTAAGGCTTAGTAAAGGCCCAGATGCAGCAGAACGAGACCATTATAAGGAGTTTAGAGACAGCACTGACCCGAGCACCCCAAGCCTCTGTGGGTACTATCGAGGGGTTCCGCAACATGAATCCTCCACACTTTAAGGGCACTGAAGACGTCATCAAAATAACCAATTGGTTGGTTAAGACATAAAATCTCCTGAAGGCTTCGGAGTTATCTGCAGATCTATGGATAACGGCAGTGAAGTTACAGTTGGAAGAAAATACTTTCGATTGGTGGGCCGCAGAGGAGAGACGGCTAGAAGTTGATCAGACGTGCACTACTAAAATACAACGATTTAGCGACGGCCCTATCCGTCAAAAATTTGTTGATAATTCACATTACCGACGGATACGGGTTGAAAAAATCTGCCGGGAATAACCTCGTCGCTAAAACTAGTCCGTCGCTAGTCCGCCGTTGTGCGACTACTTAGCGATGGATTACCGTTGGATAAATAAAAACTATTAGCGACGGCTAGCCGACGGCTTCCCGTCAACTTCGACAGTTTAAATTTTTAATATAGCAAAGATTAGCGACAGAAAATACGTCGCTAACCGCATATCAGAGGGTTTCTGATACGCAATATCCGTCGCTAACTCATTGCTAAAGCGTCGCTAACCTCGACGGATTAACAGCGGAGTAGCGACGGATAATTCGTCGCCACGCTTCTGGATATCTTCCATATTTCCAGAACATGAGCGACGGGAAATCCGTCGCCATTCCGTCGCTTAGTATTTTTCCAGAAACAGGCCGACGGATAATCCGTCGGCCATCCGTCGCTATCCTGATATTCATACAGTTAGCGATGGATTATTCGTCGCTAACCTATCGCGAGTCCGTCGCTAAATACAGTACCTCGTCGGATTAGCGGCAATTTGGCGACGGATAATCCGTCGTCATGCTTCTGGGTATCTTCTATATTTCCAGAAACTCAGCGACGAAAAATCCTCGCCATTTCGTCGCTTAGTGTTTTTCCCGAAACAGGCCAACGGATAATCCGTCGGCAAGCCGTCGCTACCTGCAAAAGTCTGTCGGCAATCCGTTGGTAATCCGTCGCTAACTGTAATATTTTTGAAAAAAATTACAGGAAAGAGACTATTCCCTGTAATATAACATATCCAGCATCCACCATACACAAATATAACATATCCGACATCCAATATATCCAACAAATATCCATATTGCCAACACAATATCTCCAAACATCCAATATATCCCAACATACACAAAAAATATCCAACACAATGACCAACAAAATATCCAACACAATATCCAACACACTATCCCAACATACATAGCAAAATATCCAAACATAAATAAAATATCCAAAATATACACATATCCAAATGTCTAAATGTTCAAAAATATAAACAAAATCACTGAGAATGAGGAGGTGGATCGTCTCGTGCTCTCTCCGCCGTATCCGCTCTGCGTATATAATGCTCCACCATGTGTGGCGGCACTTGGGACAAGACATGGTCTGGAAGCGAGCGTAGCTGCTCTGACGATATCATGTCAAGGAGCGCTACGATAGTAGCATCCGGTACCAGGTGGGCCTCGAAAGAGCGGTCAAAAGAAAGTCGTCCGGTAGAAGAAGGACCAGGTCGATCCGAAGCACCGGCAGCAGTAGTAGACGGAGCGGCAGCAAACGGACCAGGAACAGACGGATCGGGAGCAGAAGAAAGATGTGGATAGTGCCCCAGCACTATCGACCGTAAATCCAATACCGCCGTGGCGAGAGTCGCAAGCTGCGTCCTCACATCGTCTGCAGGGGGCGCGGGAGGAGGCGGAGGCAGTGGATATCTCGGAGTCGACGTCTGTAAACAATCTGCCATGGAACCTAAGCCGTACAGGCGCCCTTTCCTAAAGCCGCCGGCGGATTCTATGAACACGTCGTCGTAGCGAGCGGCCATAGAAGAGGGCGTCTGGGTGGGCGTCATTTCGCCGACATCCTCGGTAGGGGGCTCAATCCGACGGAGTGCCTCACGATACGCAGCCTATCCAATAAATGTGTTTATACTATTAGTTTTTCTAAGTTATAATCTAAATCCTATGTTTCCCTAAGTTATAGTTTTAATCCTAAGTTTACCTAATTAAGTTAACAATAATTATATTTCTAATATAAATCTCATAAACGTAAGTACTTACATCAGTCTCCTGGGCCCTCACGTCGACGAAGCTCCCGTCCTTCCGCCTCTTGTGCATATGCACGAATACGTCGTGAGCGGTGACCGCCTCTGCCTCTCTTCCCTCCTTTACTGCCTGTCGGGCTTGCATACGTAAAATTTAATTAACTTCGTAATTAATAGTACCGAATTAAATAGTGGAATGAATTTGCGGTATCTCACCAATTCTGTACGCGTCCGTGCGTGGGGCCTTAATCCCCCCGTATGCAGACCCGCGGCCTGTCTATTCGCCTTGGCTTTCTCTGATTTTTCCTTGTATTGAAGAGTATCCATCTTTTTCAACATCTCCTCATAGTACTCCGCCCGGATCCAGTCCTTCTTCGTATGCGCCGTACGAAGGTCGTACACCGCATCCCGTAACTTCTTCCCGACGGCAGCTCTGTAGGTCCTGCGGATCGCCTCCTCGCGATGGGGGGCCACCAGAACATCCTCTGACACACAAATTCAAATATCACGTAATTAAAAAATTAATAAATTAAAGAATAATTAATAATTAACCAAAAGATATATACCCTCATCTCGTCGAGCCAGACGTACTGCCTGTCCTGAGGTACCTCAGAAAAATTGAGGTAGGGGCCATGGTAGTTTTCCCGGATAATGCACCCTAGAATTCGGGCAACATCCCACAGGAAAAATCAATAAAGAAGCAACGACTGGATTATTGACTTGAATAGATGAAACAAATTTAATAAATTAACTTAAATTTACTTACGATTCACCTGCAGGCCATATCTCTCGTCGGAACTCGCCCGTCGGCCTCTTTGGTGGCGTCAGAGGATCCGAGGGTCCACGCATGTACTCCCCGGTAACAGGATAAAACTGAATCTGGGGGTACTCCGGGGCCCACCGTACAGTAACTGCTGGGTCCGCTGCTGCATCTGCTGATGCATCCGCTGGTGCATCCGGTGGCGGAATAGATCCGCTAGCGGATGGAGTCACAGGCCTCGACGAAGATGACGGTAGCACCGAGATAGATTGACAGCGGGAAGAGTTTGTGCCCAGGCTCTCCCGGTCGGGATCGGAGGTCACATCCGGGGAAGACGTATGGCGACCACGACCGCTACCACCATGCCTACGCCCACGACCACCACCACCACGGCCAGCACCACCAGTACGAGTGCTCGCAACCATGCCCTGTAAATAGAACATATAAACATAATTAATAATATATATAGAAGTATAAATGAATATAAAACTAAACTAAAATATATATACCGGCAGCAGGGCGACGAGTGCCGGCCAGAGGAGTAGGACTAGGAGTGCCATCTGCAAAAAGAAAATCATACAATAAGTAGATAATCGAACGACAAAAACATGAACTGAAAGAAGAATACAAAAGTTTAATTTAAACTGAATCGTCCTCGGCCTCGGCCTCGACAAAAACATGAACTGAAATATACCGATATTTAATCATCGTCATCATCCTCGTCCTTGTCCTCGGCCTCGTCTTCATTCTCATCATCATCCTTATCCTCATCCTCATTGTCGACTTCATCTGTATCCTCATCCTCATCCTCATCAAGTTCTTCTTCTTCTTCTTCTTCTTCTTCTTCTTCTTCTTCTTCTTCTTCTTCTTCTTCTTCTTCAGTCTCAATACTTGGGACAAGATGCCTCTTTCTCCCCTGGTCGACATCTAAGTCTTGTATATCAACCTCTTCCTCCCCTTTATTTTCCTCAGCATGAGGTATATCAATCTCTAATTCAACATCCATGGTATCCGATTGTTGTCCCAAGTATTGGGGCTTTTCGATCTCGTCCTCTTGGTATACTGGGTCTCCAACGTTGAATGTATTTCTAGATTTAATCTTGTATACTGTCCACCAGTCAAATCGATCTCTACGAAGCCTTGGGTAGCTTGTATAGTAGACTTGAACAGCCTGACTTGCTATCGCAAACGTGTCGGACCCTTTATACCTCCTGCGATGATTTATATCGACGAATCCAAATTGTTTATCGATTCTTCAACCGATATTTGGTGTCGTATCGAACCACTCACATTTGAACATCACAATATGCATATCATATGGGGTACTATATTGTAAATCTATAATATCCCGAAGCACTCCATAATAGTCAAAGTTCGGCTCGTCGTCATAGATGGTGCCTCTTATGCAAACACCAGAATCCTTAGTACTGAAGTTGTCATTGACAAATTCGGCATTTATAGCATGCTGAGTTGCCTTAAACTTGAAGCCATTAACGACATAGCCTGGCCAAGTCTTCGCATGCTTATTCGGTCCCAATGCCAAATAACGAATGCTCTCATTTGTGAGTATTGTTTCAGGCAATAAAACATGTAAACAAATAATGATAATTTAAATATTTTACTTGCATATATTTTAATGGTAGACGCATAACATATTATCTCAGTTACTTACGTATTTTTGAAATCAGGTCGGAAAGGTACAATCAACCTCTCTTTGAAGTCCCTCATCGGTAATATCGGGTGTCCTTATTTTGACTTCATCTCTAAATACACTGTTAGAGAGAATAAAAATAAGTGTAGTCACTTACTTCACCAAATTAGAGATTATAACGAGGTATAGTCACTTACTTCTCCAAATCTCTCACTTCTTGTATGTCACAATTTAATAATACATATCGGTGCGCGGCATCATACTCATCGTCAGTCAACTACCGATTCTTACTAGCCCAATAGGCTTGCCCCTTAAATTGAATATACCACCATCCTCAATGTCTTCGTCATTCCTTTGAGGTCTATTTCAATTTGTCTCGACATGAGTCAAAATAAATGGAGCAGAAGTTTGACACCTCCTCGATAAGATATGCTTCGTATATCGAAGCCTCTATATGAGCCTTGTTGCCAACTTTCTTCTTTAGATGGTGTAGGTACCTAGAAAGACAAATTATCTTAAGAATTGACAATGAATTATAAAATTCCACTTAAATTATATCAATTTTTATTTACCTTTCAAAGGGGTACATCCATCGATAATGAACAAATACACCGATACGGGCTTCGTTTGGTAGATGAATCGGTAGATGCTCCATGCTGTCGAAAAAGTCCGATAGAAATATTTTCTCTAACTTGAAAATTATTAAGACAATCTTCTCCTCAAGTTGTACCATATGTTGCACCGTCAGCTTAGTTGAACAGATATCCCTGAAGAATGTAGACAGCTCGGCCAACGGAATCCATATAGCATAAGGCAACAACTCTATCAAAGCAATAGGCAGTAATCTTTCCACAAACACGTGGCAGTCATGACTCTTCATTCCTGTTAGCTTGCGTTCATTGAGATCAACGCATCTAGACAAATTCGACACATAGACGTCGAGAAATCTTAAAGTAGATATCCACTTGCAGATTATTAATCTATCTTCCTTGTTCAATGTATATGGCGCTATAGGCTTACTTAATTGTCCACCAGCTCCCCTTTCTATCAAGTTTAGATCATGACGTTTGCATATCTCGGCCATGTCTTATCTTTCTTTTGGATTGTCCTTCGTCTTTCCTTTAATATCCATGACGGTATTGAAGACATTATCGAACACATTCTTTTCGATATGCATGACATTAAGATTATGCCTTATAAGATTATCTTTCCAATAAGACAAGTTTTAAAAAATACTCTGTTTGGTCCAGTTATGGCTTTGTCCGAACCTCTCGACACGATTGTTCGATGGATCTTCCATTGCGGTGGGCAATTCCTTTACAACTTCCCAAATATCGTATCCTGACAATCTGGCAGAAGGATCAAGAAATTCTTATTTTCCAGATCTGAACGTGTCCTTGTTCTTTCGCCAAGGATGGCTCACGGTCAGAAATTGACGGTGACAGTCAAAGAAAGAAGTTTTTCCTCCATGCCTAAGGCGGAACGCCTTACTATTTTCTATGCATATCGGACAAGACATGTTGTCGTGCGTACTCCATCCCGATAGCATACTGTATGCTGGAAAATCATTGATTGTCCACATGAGTGAAGCTCTCATCTGAAAGTACTATTTTCTGGAAATATCATACGTCGTGACGCCGATCTCCCACAGCTGTTTCAGCTCATCCACCAATGGCTGTAAATATATATCGATGTTCTTCGTCGGATTTTTGGGATCGGGTATGATAGCTGTCAAGAACATACACTACAAAAATAAGTCAAATCAGCGACGTACTTAGCGACTCCGTAAAATTTTGTCGCTAATGTTTGGGGTTTTAGCGACGTTAATATAAGACGTCGCTGTTTGTCGCCAACAGTGACTAATAGCGACGTCTAGCGTCTACATTTTGTTAAATGGGGTAGTGCGTTGCAAGTTCGTCGGTATTCGTCGCTGATATAGCGACGGTTCGCGACGCATTTTAAGTTGCGTCGCTATTTATTATATATCAGCGACGTTTAGCGACGTCCTAGGCGGACGTCGCTAAACGTTTCATATAGCCAGCGAGGGTTTCTTTTTCGATCATTTCACAATTTTTCCCCCCAATTTTGGGCGCGCTCCTCCTCCGCGACGCTCCTCCGGCGATTTTCCTCCTCCTCCGCGGCGCTCCTCCTACGATCTCCCTCCTCCGGCCTCCTCCTTCTTCTCCTCCTCCTTCCTCAGGTAGCTCCTCCTTCTCCTCCTTCTCTTCCTCCTTCCTCTGGTAGCTCCTCTCCAGTTTCTCCTCGTCTTCTAGCTCTCTCTCTCTCGCTTCTAGTTCGTGTCCACGAGAGCGTGGACTCACTACGGGGGACACGAGACTGACAGTGGACTCGCTGCGGGGGACACGAGAGCGTGGACTCGCTTCTAGTTCGTGTGACACCTATTTTGTTGGTTTGGACATGTCGTGTCCCACTGTATGGACACGAGATTCACAGTGTGACACCTATATACTGAAAAATCTCATTTTTTTGGGCATATCAACTGTCAATTTGATGTTTTGGGTGGATTCGAATTCTAATTTAGGGTTCGAGCCCTATTTACTGATACTGGAAGTTTTTTTGGGCATTTTCAGGGTTTTGAAATGATGAATAAATTGACTAATAATTATTATCGAGCCCTATAAAATTTCAGCTATGTCACGAAGGATGGATATACTAATCCTGTGAATGAGTTTTCTCCTAAGTATTCTCGACAGTTGAGTATGATTTAGCTCACTGACATTACTGAAATATGGGATAATTAGACTTTCTATTCAGTACCCTTTGACCGAATTAAGTTGACCTGAATACCGTATTTTAAATTCTAAATCTACGGCACGGCATCGTGATCAGGACATAGTCCCTACAGCCATTCGACTAGCGAGGCAGAAAACTATGTAGCCGTAGATAAAGTTGACTGTCCTCCGACCCTCATCCCTCGGCAATGATGATACGACAACCTATCACTATATCTTATATATATAGTAGTAGATGACGTCTTAGTATTACATTATGTGAGTTCATCTTGATTCTGTTACATTCTTCAGATACTACATACGATAAGAACATATACTACACCATATGTACAGAACATAGATGATTCACACTAATGTATGCTAGAATGAATTTTAGGGTTGTGTTCTGAGCCATCCGTTCTGCTACTTGGCAAAAAATCGAATTTATTGTACTTTATCTGCTTTCAAAAATGTACTCAAATTATATGATGGTTCCTTTAGTTAGCTTGCTTATGTTACAATTATATTAGCTTGCTTACCAGATGGCACCCATGACCCGAGGAGCGACACGTCGTTTGAAGGAAACAGTGAATGCTGAGGTGGCTCCTCCTACAGTTAAGGAGGAAGTGGCACCGGTTGCTAGTGAGACCGGGAGTTCTATTCATCCAGCACCGGTAGCTAGTGAGACCGAGAGGACTCTTCATGCAATCCTTGCAAGGGACGACAGCTCTCCTCGCGCCAAAAATCTCGCTTTTTCGAGGTGGTTGCGTGAACGTATCACTGAGCGTTTGCGTGAGCAGCGTGGTTCTCATTAGCTATTAGTACTTATTTGTATTGGACTATTTGTATTGGGTTGTTTTTGTATTAGACTATTTGTATTGGACTACATATATGAATTAGTACTATGTCAATCTCTGGATTATATTGGACTACGACATGGTGATCAGGACATAGTCCCTGCAGCCATTCGACTGGCGAGGCAGAAACTATGTATCCGTAGATAAAGTCGACTGTCCTCCGACCCTCATCCCTCGGCAATGATGATACGACAACCCAACCGGAGAGGATAATCTGAGAGATCCATCTGAGAGGGACGTATACTCTCAGAGATCACCTTTACAAGAATTATATCAGTAGTGGGATCGAGTGTTGGAGGAGATATTATTAAAGTATACGTCCTACTCAGATGGGTCTCTCACCGTTACTAATTTTTCCTGACAGCATGGTGGATGTGCTCCGTCCACAGATTCTTGCTCCGAGCCAAAACTTTGTCCCGGAGCTCAAGTGAACATCTTTGGTGTAGAGCTCGAGTGAGAGGTTCCTGACAGCATGGTGGCCTCCTTTGTTAAAGTATCCGTGCTCATCCCACATTGGTTGTGGGACGAGCACGGATACTTTAACAAAGGAGACCACCATGCTGTCAGGAACCTCTCACTCGAGCTCTACACCAAGGATGTCCACTTGAGCTCCGGGACAAGGTTTTGGCTCGGAGCAAGAATCTGTGGACGGAGCACATCCACCATGCTGTCAAAAAAAAATAGTAACGGTGAGAGACCCATCTGAGTAGGACGTATACTTTGATAATATCTCCTCCAACACTCGATCCCACTACTGATATAATTCTTGTAAAGGTGATCTCTCAGAATATACGTCCCTCTCAGATGGATCTCTCAGATTATCCTCTCCGGTTGGGTTGTGTTCTGAGCCATCCGTTCTCACAGAGGGTCCTATTTTGGATTCTATATTTTGTATTTTGGTTTCTGTATTTTGTATTTTGGTTTCTGTATTTTTATATTTTGGTTTCTGTATTTTGTATTTTGTATTTTGTATTTTGGATTCTATATTTTGTATTTTGGTTTCTGTATTTTGGCTCCAGCTCCATTTGCATTAATCTATGGTACGACATGGTGATCAGGATATAGTCCCTGCAGCCATTCGACTGACGAGGCAGAAACTATGTAGCCGTAGATAAAGTTGACTGTCCTCCGACCCTCATCCCTCGGCAATGATGATACGACAACCTATCAGAATCCTCGACTCTCTTTCGCTTCTTGGATATTGACCCAGCTTCCAATCTCTCATTTCCCTCCGGGTCCACTCTACTCCCAATCTCTTCCTCTTTTATACACGGATCTACAGAATCAATACCATTCAAGGAAGGCAAAACTGAATCAGCATTGTCTTCCGGATCGTCCTCATCAAGGCATAACGGGCTGCTCAGCATGCCCAGCTTCTTCAACTTCTCGCTGGCTACAGAGTCGAAATGGGAACGGGTCCTCTTTGTCGGCCCGGAGCTCTGACTCGCACTCGTCGCTGCGCTACTGGTTTCCTCTCCTCCTCTGACGCGGGTCATAAGAAAAGAAATTTCGTACCTCTTCTTCACATAAACATCATTGCCGTCTTGTACTCGAGCCTCCTCGTCTGTGATGCTATCCGACTTCTCGGTGCCTACATTGTCACTCGAATCTCCCGTTCGACTCGTATCGTCCTCTTCTTCGCCTGTCTTTTCGCTCCCTGTCTTGCAATCATCTGCTATCACTGCCGACTCATTCGACTCCTTCTCCGATGACTCCGAGAAGTTGGATAGCGTCACAGACGAGGAGGCTAGGCTCGAGTACAAGGCGGCAATGATGTTTATGTGAAGAAGAGGTACGAAATTTCTTTTCTTATGACCCGCGTCAGAGGAGGAGAGGAAACCGGTAGCGCGGTGACGAGTGCGAGTCAGAGCTCCGGGCCGGCAAAGAGGACCCGTTCCCATTTCGACTCTGCAGCCAGCGAGAAGTTGAAGAAGCTGGGCACGCTGAGCAGCCAGTTATGCCTTGATGAGGACGATCCGGAAGACAATGTTGATTCAGTTTTGCCTTCTCCTCTCCTCCCCCATGGCTATGGACCCATCTGCTCCTCCCTACTTCCATTCTTCTTATTTGACTCTCTCAGGCACATATGATATCCAGCTCAAGTGTAGAGTCGGGGGAGAAGAAGTGGACAGGAAGAGGAGGGGGAAGCAGCACAGCCGGCGGCATGACCCGGAAGAAGTACAGAGGTTTTCTTCAACATACGTAGAAGAACTATAAGGATATATCTTTTCACAATATGTCATCTTGTCAAAGACCCTTAATGTGACAACCATGTTACCGCGGTGTCGGAAGACTAACATGTCATAATTTTCTAAGCCGTGTGTTTTGACATAATCCTCCTAACTCTTTCCTCCTATGTCGTAATCTTGCATTATTACATAGAACTGAAATCCGGTTGGAGGATTATGTCAAAACACACGGCTTAGAAAATTATGACATGTTAGTCTTCCGACACCGCGGTAACATGGTTGTCACATTAAGGGTCTTTGACAAGGTGATATGTTGTGAAAAGATATATCCTTATAGTTCTCCTACGTATATTGAAGAAAACCTCTGTACTTCCTCCGGGTCATGCCGCCGGCTGTGCTGCTTCCCCCTCCTCTTTCTGTCTACTTCTTCTCCCCCGACTCTACACTTGAGCTGGATATCATATGTGCCTGAGAGAGTCAAATAAGAAGAAGGAAAGTAGGGAGGAGCAGATGGGTTCAGAGCCATGGTGGAGGAGAGGAGAAGGAAGATGCTTGATCAGAACTTGAGGTGGAAAAGTTGTGACGTTGATAGCACGAGAGAGGGAGAGGATGGAAAAGTTCTTCTCCCCCGACTCTACACTTCAGGTGGATATTATATTTTGGTTTCTGTATTTTGGCTCCAGCTCCATTTGCATTAATCTACGGTACGACATCGCGATCAGGACATGGTCCTTGCAGCCATTCGACTGGCGAGGCAGAAACTATGTAGCCGTAGATAAAGTTGACTGTCCTCCGACCCTCATCTCTCGGCAATGATGATACGACAACCTATCACTATATCTTATATATAGTAGTAGATGACGTCTTAGTATTACATTATGTGAGTTCATCTTGATTCTGTTACATTCTTCAGATACTACATACGATAAGAACATATACTACACCATATGTACAGAACATAGATGATTCACACTAATGTATGCTAGAATGAATTTTAGGTTGTGTTCTGAGCCATTCGTTCCCATACTTGGCAATTAAGTTGTGGACCATTATGTTTGACATTGTTGTTGCAAATTTTCATATATCTGTGTTGATTGATGAGATTGTGTTTCAAACGTGTTCGTGATTGTGTGTATCTGTGTTGTTTGATACTGTGTTCGTGATACACACCGTTGTTGCAGGGAATGCTGCAAATGCTGCAGGGAATGCTGCAAATGCTGTATTTTTTTTATTTTTTTTAATCTTAGCGACGTTCAGCGACGATTACCGACGGTCAGCGACGACAAAAATGTCGCTATCAACGTCGCTAACTGTAAGGAATATCGTCGCTGATCGTCACTAAACGTCGGTACTGTAGCGACGTAGAAAAGTCGCAGAACGTCGCCATATGGCTCTAAGCCAGGTCAGCATCGATGCATGTCAAGTCGCTCAATGTCGCTAGATTACGTCGGTAAATTATGACGTTTTATGTCGCTGGCAGTCGCTAAATTAGCGACGTGGACACGTCGCTATAGCTCGTCGCAATAGCGACGTATGGCGACGTTTTCTTGTTTAGCGACTAGGTTAATCCCGACTACTTGAAAACGTCGCTAAATACGTCGCTAATAGAAATTAGCGACGTATTTTCCCTTTTTAGCGACGTCTTTACGCGTCGCTAAATTGACAGATTTTAGTAGTGATATAAGGAGTCTTCATACACATCCATGGTGGCAGATTGTAAGGGGTAAGAATGACCGGCCAGCATGAGTATTGAGATCCCGACTGTCCGAAAGGGGCAAAGCCATCAGAACATAGCACAAGGCGTACATTTCTAGGCTCTGCAGCAAAATCTGGATGACACAAATTAAAATGTTTCCACGCCTCTCCATCCAAAGGATGTGACAATTCTCCTTCGTCCTTTATGCGTTCTTCGCTGTGCCACGTCATGTGTTTCGCTGTATTCAGAGACATATACATCCTCTGCAAGCGCTTCGTGATCGACAAGTAATGCATATACTTGTAAGGACGTCGTTTTCTAGTTGACTTTCCTTTTCCCTGTACTGGCTTGTAATGATCCACATTACAGAAGCTGTAACTTTCTGATACGCAATTCTCTTTGTAGTACAACATGCATCCGCTGCGACAACAATCTATCTTCTTGTACCCCAGTCCCAGTTGTCGGACCATCATCTTTGACTTATAGAAGTTTTTTGGGAGCTCTTTTGATTCCTTCGGTAACACCTCCTTGATTAGTTTTGTGATCCGATCATAGCAAGCTTGTGGTAAGTTAAAATCAGACTTTATGTTCAGCAACCGCATCGTCACTGACAGTACGAAATGAGTCTCACAACCAGGATATAGAAGAGTATCTGCATCCTGAAACATATCATAGAACTCCTTCGCCTCGGAATTAGGATCCTCCGGATCAAAATTAGGCCCTGCCGCATCATACACCATATCTCGTGCAAGGTTCTGCACTTCTCCATAATCAACAGAGTATCCGTCGTCTTTGAGGACATCCATTGCAGCATTATCATCAAAAACATAAGTACCAGCTTCCGCAGCCTGTCTTTTCGAATATAATTTACCTTGCGATGACCACAAGTTGTAATCACGTACGAAACCCATACGGGTCAAATGATCTCTCACAGTCACCACTTCTTCGTAACGTCTATTGTGACAATTAACACATGGACACTTGATTTTGTTACCGTCCATGTACTGAGCTTTGCTCATGGCATACTTAAGAAATACTTCCACGCCTGCCTAAAAATCGTCACTCACACCAATTTTGCTCTCGTGTTGCCATTTATACATCTATGTACGATCAACAAAGTAACGATTTATCCTCGATTTGGATGTAAAAATCTGTATCGTAAGACAAACTAAACATAAGAATAGCCTGATACTTTAAACCATCCTCATAAGAATAGTCCGATACTCCGATTGGTTTCGGTATCGGCCGATACTTTAAAAAATTATTAATATTAATAATTTATTAATAGCTATTTGTTTTTTGATACCAAAAAATCCGATACTCCGATCCAAAACCACCGATATTACTGATACCCCCGATGCCGATACTCATAGGGATAGTCCGATACCGATACCGGGACATGCCAAACTGTATCGATATCGGACAGTATCGGGTATCGGTCAGTATCGGAGCGGGACATGCCAAACTGTACCGGTATCGGCAGTATCGGATCGGTATCGGCCGATGCTTTAAACCATCCTCATAAGAATAGTCCGATACTCCGATCGGTATCGGTATCGGCCGATACTTTAATAAATTATTAATATTAATAATTTATTAATAGCAATTTGTTTTTCGATACCAAAAAAATCCGATACTCCGATCCGAAACCACCGTTATTACCGATACCCCCGATGCCGATACTCATAGGGCTAGTCCGATACCGATACCGGGACATGCCAAACTGCATCAGTATCGAACAGTATCGGATCGGTATCGGTCAGTATCGGGTATCGATCAGTATCGGAGCGGGACATGCCAAACTGTACCGGTATCGGTCCGATACCAATTCCGATACCGATTCCGATACCCCCCTCCCCCGATCCGATACTCATAGGATTGGTCCGATCCGAAACCACCTATACCCCCTCCCCCAATCCGATACTCCGATTCGAAACCACCGATACTCATAGGAATGGTCCGATCCGAAACCACCGATACCCCCCACCCCCTCTCCTACCCCGCTGGACGACAAACCCCCCTCCCCCTCCCCTCCCCCGACAACAAACCCCCACCCCACCCCCTCCCCCCCGACAGCAAACACCCTCCCCCCTCCCCCTCACCCCCCGACAGCAAACCCTAAACCCTACCCCTGCCCTCCGTCCCGCACCCAACACCATCCACCCCCCGCCCCCCTCCTCCCTCACCGCCGGCCCCCACGACAGCCGACCCCCCTCACCCGAAACCCTACCCCTGCCCCGAAACCCTAAACCCTATCCTGTCCCCCGCCCTCAACAACCTCCCCCCCGTCCCCACTCCCTCCCCCCTACCCCGCCGGCCCCAACGATAGCCGACCCCTCCACCAACCCGAAACCCTATATGTTATGCTAAACACAGAGAGAGAGGGAGAGAGAGAAAGCATACTTGAGAGAGAAAGAGACCCGTCGGAGAGTGCTTCACCGGAGAATGTGACCCATCAGAGAGAGCTCGCCGTCGGAGAGAGAGAGAGAGAGAGGGGGGAAGAGAGAGAGACTTTCTGGGAAGAATAAAAATTCCTCCCCGTCGGTTCAATTTAACTTAGGTTACAGTATTTAGTGACGAATTACCGACGGATATATCCGTCGGTAGGTAGTCGCTAAATACCCACTAGATTACCGACGAAACGTCCGTCGCTAGATAGACGCTAATTTAGCGCACCATTTTTTTCAGATTTTGCCGCCACAATGTGCGACATATTAGCGACGGACATGAATCCGTCGCTAAATTTTCGTCAAATGAGCGACGGATGTGCGACTGATTTTGACGCAAAAAAATAAAAAATTATCCATTGCTTTCTGACGGTAGTCCGTCACAAGGTAGTCGCTAGTCCGTCGCTATGGCCGACGAATAAGATCCGTCGCTAATCTGCCGTCGCCAAATTGTTGTATTTTAGTAGTGGTGGGAGGAATTCAAAAGGCTGTTCAATAAGAAGTTTTTCTCCGACACTGCCAAGGATGCATTTTATGACCAGTTTCTACACTTAGAGCAGGGGAGTATGAAAGTTGATGAGTACGACGCCGAGTTTAGTCGGTTGAGTCGTTTTGCACCGGAGTTGGTTACGACGGAGCTGGAGAAGGCCAAAAGATTTCATCGAGGCTTGAGTATAGAGTTTCAGAGATACACCAGCTCCGAGTCGAGGGTCTTCCAAGCAGCTATTCTGGCAGAGACTAGAACTCAGGAGGCCATAAGCAAGAAGACACACCGACGAGCTACATCGACCATGGGGACAGCTAAGACCACTACAAGAGGGCCAGTGAGACGTCCTCCCTCACACCAGCATCACCAGAGGATAGGGCCATACCAGGCACAGGAGAAGGCCACTTGCCATTTCTGTGGCAAAGTTGGTCATGTTCAGAGAGACTATCGACGACGACTGGGACATTGCCTAGCTTGCGGATTGAGTCAGCACCAGGCTAGAGATTACACATTTCAGAGGACCACTCCACAGAACCAGCAGCAGACTCAGAGGCTAGCGATTACGGGGCCAGGAGCACCACGACCACCCTTATCCCCTCAGTCAGCCCAATTTCAACAGGCTAGAGCCACTACAAAAAAAAGTAACCTTTTGGGACGACACTATTTGATATGCTATGTTTAAGAGTCCTAAAAGATTAATATTTGGGACCATTACTTTTTTCGTAATAAAAGATAATAATATTTATGATAGATTAGTATATGGACCATAATAATATAACTTATTTTAGACTAGAAGTTCGTTTCGTCCCAATAAAATTGGTTGTGTCCCAAAAATGATGGCGGGAAAAGAAAAAAAATAGCGGTCAAAGGTCTGTCCTATTATTTTTTTTAATTATTTTTTAGTAGTGTTTGATCTAACAGATCTGAACCGTTCATTTGTTTGATCTGAACCATTCAATTTTTAGGTTAATAAGATGTAAAACATTTGTTATTTCTCTCTGTTTCTCTTTCTCTCTCGAAATTGGTTTGGGGGCGGCCTCTCTCTCGAAAAATTGGTCGTGGGGGTTTCTTTGGTTAAGGGTCTCTCTCTCTCTCTCTCTCAAAATTGGTCAACGGGTTTCCTCTCTCCCGAGAAACTGTAAGGTCAGGCAGGGGAAGGGGAGACATGAACGCTCTCATCGATCAAATCGATCAAAGTTTTAGGTTGACGGGGTATTATTCGAAACCCTTTTTTCAACAAATTAGGTTTTCGAACACTCCTGTTCAAAGTTAGGGTATTTGAAAAATCTTCCAAAGCTTTATGTTCTACTAAATTTTTTGTGTTTTATTTTCGTGTTCTACTGATTTTTTGTGAATTTTTTTAAATTTTTAGTCCAAAGTTAGGTTATTTGAACCCTGGTTTTGTGTTCTATTGATGTTGGTTAGTCCTTTTTTTTTCTAGTTTCTCATTTTGGTTCTAGAAAAATTATACATCTTGTGTATTTCTTTTCTAGTTTCTCCTTTTTTTATAGAGTGGAACCTTATAGCGTGCAACATCTGGATGAAACTTATAATGGATCTTGGGTTAGGCAAGGAGTAGAGGGCTTGGTTGTTGACACAATTAGTTGTTATGGTGATGATAAACATGATGAGAGTAATGATGAGTAGCATGTTTGTATGTTGTTTATGCCATTTTGTTTTAATATGAGTAGCAAGTTTTTTTTTGGATATCAAGTTACAGACTTGTATCGCTTAGATATTTTATAAAATTTTGAAAATGATGATTGGTTTACCTACTCTAATTGAATTTTGGTGTCCTATTAACTTTGGTTCAATATAATTATCATGCTGTGATATTACTTTTGTTCATCAACATAATTATGTTCTTGCCTTGCATTGCAGTACTAGGAAAGCTCTTACTTGAGCTAAGATCAACATGGTAGTTAATTTAACTGTTGAGTGTCGCTTCATTTTACCTATTTCTAGTATTAGACGAAGTACTTGTTTATCTTCTTAATGAAGTTTCGTCAACTATTATGTCGACTAACTTGACATGGACAGTACCCCAGGTAGGTATTGGCTACTGAAAAAGTAGGTAATGGTTGATATTAGACAAAGTAGGTACACAAACAATAACTACCAAAAGTATTCTAGACACATAACTAATGAGTATAACCTTCGTACAAGAAGTATCAAGAAAGTCCTAAAAAATTTAAGAGAAATTTCATCCTCTCTTCCTGAGTTTAGACAATGTTGATGACTATTATCAAAATCTGGGAGGCTCAAGAAGGCAGAACATCATGATATTTCCTCAGTAAATATAGGATTAAGCTTCTTCTTTTTTTTAATTAAAACATTTCCAGGTGGGTAATTCTCATGAAATAGTTTTTAAGAATATTAGTAGTATCCATAATGTTAAAGTTCTCGCCATCTAATCAAAACACTAGAAATATGACCATTTTGAGCAATGAGAACTGCATTCATATAAGTTATTAAATAAATCCATTTAAATTCGTGATAAAGAATTTGCAAGCGTATCATAGAAATCTTTCAAGGTCACGTTATGCATCAATAATTAAATATTTATATTATTCCAACGTATTACAGAGAAATCTCACGGTCTCACATCTGAAAAGCAAGATTTCTAAATAGCAAATGCATGTCAAGGTCATGTTGTCGATGATCTGATTGCTTCCATATTCAAACCCGACAAACTTTAGGTAGATATCTCCAACTTAAGACAATAATTTATAGGATATGCAGATTTTATCCAAGATAATAGGCTTTTGGACTGGGTTCGTGTACCTAATGCACAATGGTTAAGAGATCCAGTCAGGAGAGTCATAGTTATCATTTTCCAGTAGCCATTATCTATTTCTAATATTAGACGAAGTAATTTGTAAACTACTGATGGATCATATTCTCTAGTTGAATACAGTTCTGGTTTCTTAGCTCATTGACAGTTTTTGTTACATTTGCTAGAATGCGAAAATTGTAGGTTGACTAGTTTGGGCAATTTATTAATGGAAGTATTTGCTGAAAGGTTTGTTCCTATTTAATCCAAAACCTATTTGATGTGGAATTTTTGTTGATGGATTAAAATTTTTGAATATCGTACAAATTGTTTCAGTAACAGTAGAGCGATCTTTTTGGCTATTGCACTGAACATTTAAATACACTAGTTTCTTTTTTTTACATCTCTTATCTGTATCTTATCCTCAAATGCCCTGAAGTATTCTTGTCCAAATTAAATTTGTTCTCACTCCAAATCGCACATCTAACCTTTGTCAAACTTCTCAAGTTCTATGCTAAGACTTATTTATTGTTCAACTCTTTTACAAAATTCCTTCCAATCAAATGGTGTCGTTTCCTCCTCTACAAATGCCCGTAAGTCTTTTTCTCCAAATATTGGTGCATTGTCCATAGTTAACTTATTCTCACTCCTATCGCACATCTAACCTTTGTCAACCTTCTCAACAGTTCTATTCAATGAATGATTTACTATTCAACTCCAACTCCAAGGGCATGTCAATATATACTTTTTCTACACTTCTTTGAACTAGCCAATAATTTCAATTAAAATATCACTAAAATTTAAAGCATCATTGTTGAAGATATAACTGTTTGCAAATTTAGTATCTTATATCGTCAGCCTTCATCCAAGAAGTCCTAGTATTTTAATATTTTTTCTATGTTCTTCCGTCTAACCGGAAACAGAACCTACTTGATGTCATGATAGTATCTTATTCGTTCTTTTTGTTTTACTTATTATTTTTCACTACATTTATTATGATTAAAAACTATAAATGAACCATTAAAATTCGTTCACTTGCTTGACCTTTTACAAACCAATACTAAAGTGAAGTCATTTAAATATGTCATGATTGCAATTGTTTAAACTTGTCGTTGTCTCCATTACTCAGTTCTTTATGTGGTTTTTATAATTCTTCTCTATTAGGCATATATTTTCCTATAAATATATAGGGTCTTGGTTTAAACTATACTTAATGTTGTTGGCTGCAGGGAAACAACTGGTTATTATATGCTTAATTAAGGTTAGCTACTGACCATAATTATATATATTTCTTTAGTTTTCTTTCTGTCTTTTGCTTTCCAGTTCCATCAGTCTTAAGAAATTCTACCTGGAACTTAAGCATTAGTAGTTATGATATCTAGTTTAATGATAAAGATTTCAGTTTCTAGACGAGAGAGATGGCATTGGGCATGTATCAGTTAGAGAAGTGGAAGAATGCAGATGCAGAGGCTATCTATGCAACTCCTACAGGATCTAATGATAATTGGAGAGACTTTTATATAATATATATTTTTCTCCTAGTACATACAGTTCATGTACTGGTTGTATGCAGCTATAAAATGAAAGTTCTTGCTTGTTACGAACAATAAGATGAGGGATCACCTGTTCCAGATTTTAGTCAAATTTTTTTCCCCAAATGGAAAGAAAGGCATCAGGTACATAATAGCTACCATTTGGATTTTTTTTTTTGATCTAATATTACTAAAGACACTTGGAAAGTTATCTTCATTTTAATGGATCCTAATTTATATGGTTTTTTTTATGTTATCAGATAGATTTCACCTTCTTTCAGAATTTGACGAGGGGAAGAGGAGCTTTTGTATGACTTATTCCTTGATAGGTTTTATATCCCACCGTCATCCCGATTCGATGAGAGTTTATCATAACTCTATATTTGCCTTCATCTTATGATCACAAGTAGTTGATGGAAATATTATGCGACATATTTCTTCATGTTAGTTATGATGTGATTTATATATTATTTCTATATTTGTCACACTCACAGTAGCATTGGTTTCCTGTCTACATTGTAATTGATAAATATAATAGTGAGCAATAAGGTGATCAGCAACTAAATACTAATATTCATATTTTGTTGCAAGTAAATTATCATGTGTGGATGGTGCTTTGCCACTGAGCTCATCTATCATCTTCTGCTTTCAACACATTTTAAAGAGCATATCATTTTCTGATCCCATTGGCTAAATCTTTCTTGATAATCCAAAGTGATCTTTAGCCATTTTTAATTACTATAAACTAAATTTGGCTATGTTGCCATTGTTCCTATCCTTTTTTTCTCCATTTGATTGCACTAGAGAATCAGAAAATATAATTGTGAGGGTCATGAAATTAACTAACTAGGCTGCCACCTACAAACTGGTTGCAGGCAATGTACCACCTCGATGCTAAGAAGTGGGAGGGAAGAGCTAGGCCAAAAAATTAATGAACATACAAGTACATATTGATCTCTTGAAGTTATACAAACCTAGGTGCAATACCTTTCTTATCTGGCCTGGCCCTCTCACCAACAGTTTTGAACCTACTGTTCGGGTAATTTGCCAACTCTTAACTTCTTACTCTATTGTTCTTTTTGGCTTAATAGGCCAAAGTAAAAGTTGTTTCTAGCTTGCTTGAAGTTCTATTGAATAATTGGTACAGTTTGGTGGCATGTGTTTGATATAGATAAACTAAGTTTTTATATGCTATGCCATTTCCCATAGAAATGTGTCAACTATTTAGAAAACCACATCATGGACTACAGAAGACTTGAACCTTGAACAGTTATCCTGACTAGTCGATCTTCAACAAGCCTCTATGGCTTGGTCTTAATTCGTAGCCAAGACACTATGTGTTAGAGAGGGTAGGGTGTTGTTGTAACTCAATCTCAAGTTGGATGCTACATAGAACTACCCTTTGAACACAGAGCTCAAGCTTTTATCAAACCAAGAAGCAACTTTCCAAGTTCCCCAAGACTAGGAAAGTGTTCAGATAAAGAGGTAAAATAAGACTTGCAAAATGATATCACATTCATCTTTGTCGTGCAACAAACCAAAGAGTGAAATTGAATGACATTCCTATAATAAGTAGACAAACACATACAAAAATATCT
The DNA here is from genome assembly GCA_029216955.1 of Iris pallida. NCBI lineage: Eukaryota > Viridiplantae > Streptophyta > Magnoliopsida > Asparagales > Iridaceae > Iris > Iris pallida. Next base: position 7,652,699 of record JANAVB010024199.1, on the reverse strand, counting down.
ATTGAAAGAGGGGAGGGAAGAAAAAATGCAACTGAAGCTTCAACTGGACCCTTTAAAATGATGGGAGTTGCTACTTAAATAGTTTTGTATTGCTTGATTTTTTTTCTTTTATTGCCGCTTCAACTGAAGCATCAACTGGACCCTATAATAAGTAGGCAAACACATACAAAAATAAGACTTGCTAAATGATATCACATTCATTTCTTATATTGCTTGGTTTTTTCTTATGTTGCTTGGTTTTTTCTTCTCACAACTAGTTTAGTATAGCATTGGTATATATGGTCTTTTGTTAACTTTTATTTCTAGGTCCTTCAAATGAGTTTTGTACTGATTTTACAAATGATGAGAGATGTCGTTTAATGGAAAATCATTTTGGGTTCATGTTTGTAGATAATGCTTAATGATGTAAAATGTTTTAGATTTTATTTTGTAAATGTCGGAGCGAATGTTTGATGATGTAAAACATTTTGAGTTTATTTTGTTAATGATGAGAAGACTCTAAATGATGTAAGATACTTTGGGTTCATATTGTAAACAATAGGATATGGCATTTATTGATGTTTTATAAAAATAATTTAATTTAAACTTAAATAGTTATATATGGTTTTTGTTATATATGAATTTTAATTGTATATTTTATATGCAGAGTAGGGAATCCATAATTTTATAATAATTGGAACAATTGTTATAAGTTTTTGTGACAGATCTGTAATTGTCCCAAAAGTGAACTATATTCTATCGAGACTCATTTCAACCCATTCCTAAATTATTAGGACGGTTTAAATCCGTTACAAATACCTACTTTTGGGATGACTTAGTGAACCGTCATAAAAAAAATTCGTAATCTTTTGAGACAATTGATTTAATCGTCCTTTAACAACAATTAGGACGGCAAAGTTCGTCCCTTAAGTATTTGCCACGCCACCCTAATAGCACTGTTTAAATCCGTCCCAACTACCGTCCCAAATAATATTTAGGACGGTAAAGACACTTTTTAAAACGATTTTTGGTTGTCCCAAAAGGCCACTTTTTTGTAGTGAGCACAAGCGGGTAATCAAAGAGTTGGGAAGGCTTTTGCACTAGCTACGGAAGAGACAGAACCGGATGTGGACGTCATAGCAGGTATAGTTTTAGTTGCATCATTTTTTGCCATCATATTATTTGACACTGGAGCCACCCTTTCATTCATAGCCACTAGCTTTGCCACTAGGCACAACATATCCATGTCATCTTTACCTAAAAATATTAAAATCCTTACTGGAGGAGGAGTTATACATGTTAGTGGTATTTGTAGAGATTGTTTTGTAGTGATAAGTGGTAGAGAGATGATGGCACGAGTTCTTGTATTTCCTATGCCGACATTCGACGTGGTTTTCGGAATAGACTGGTTGAGCCAGCATTTCGCTCTCATAGACTGCCATAAGGGCAGTATTGTCTTTAGACCACCGAATGCGACAAAATTTGAGTTCACCAAGGAAGAAGCCTTGAGCAGCGATGCACCTATATTGGGGACTCACATGATGATGCAGGACACCCCTCAGCACCATGTTATCGCTGAGTTTGATGATGTGTTTCCCTAGGAATTGCCAGGACTGCCACCTGATCGAGACATTGAGTTTTCTATTGAGCTTATTCCCGGAGCCGAGCCTATTTCGTCTTGAGTATATCGACTAGCACCCAAGGAGTTGGTAGAGATAAAGACACAGATTGACGACTTATTGGAGAAAGGTTTTATTCGTGCCAGTGCGTCACCATGGGGAGCACCCGTTCTTTTTGTGCCTAAGAAAGACGGGACAGTGTGCATGTGCATCGACTACAAAGCCTTGAATGTAGTGACGGTGAAGAATAAGTAACCCTTGTCGCGCATAGATGATCTATTCGACCAACTGAGTGGAGCAAAAGTATTCTCCAAGATTGACTTACGATCGGGCTATCACCAACTGAAGGTTCGGAAGGAAGACATTGCGAAGATGGCTTTTCGATCGAGGTATGGACACTACGAGTTCTTGGTCATGCCTTTCGGTTTGACCAACGCTCCCGTAGTCTTCATGAACTTAATGAACAAGATCTTTCATCAGTACTTGGACAAATTTGTAGTCATCTTTATAGATGATATCTTGATATACTCGAAGAGCCAAGAGGAGCATGAGCAGCATCTACGGACAGTTTTGGGAATCTTGAGGAATGAGCAACTTTTTGTAAAGCTTAGAAAGTGTGATTTCTTTCTCAAGGATGTTTCATTTCTTGGGCACATTGTTACTAGAGGCGGTATATCGATAGATCCTGAGAAGATCACAGCAGTCAAGGCATGGCCCGCTCCTACATCGGCTTCTGAGGTGAGAAGTTTTCTTGACTTGCGAGATATTACCGAAGGTTCGTAGAATATTTCTCTCGAATAGCGGGACCTATGACTCGACTAACTTGCAAGGATCAGGAGTTTTATGGACAGATGAGTGTCAACCCGCTTTTGACGAGTTGAAGAAGCGCTTGACCACTGCACCCATCTTGACGCTACCATCAGGACCGAAAGGATTTGTGATATACAGTGATGCATCCAGAAAGGGATTAGGATGCGTGTTGATGCAGCATGGTCATGTAGTAGCATATGCATCAACACAGTTGAGGGTGCACGAGAAAAATTATCTAACCCACGATCTAGAGCTCGCAGCGGTTATCTTTTATTTGAAGCTATGGAGACACTACTTGTACGGTGAGAAGGTTGATATCTACACTGATCATAAGAGCCTCAAGTACGTGTTCATACAGAAAGAGTTGAATATGCGACAGCGACGTTGGTTGGAGTTGATGAAGGATTACGAGATCGAGCTACATTATCATCCGGGCAAGGCTAATGTTGTAGCAGACGTATTGAGCCGTAAGCCCATGGCACACTTCTTGACTACGCAGAAGGAGTTGATCAGAGACTTACAGCAGCTTTGTATTGAGGTAGTATTGCCTGGAGCAGATGGCGTGTTAGCTAACCTCCAAGTGCAATCATCGCTAGTGGAGAGGATCAAGAAGTCATTACCTACGGATGCTAGATTTCGACGGCTTCGAGAGAGGACTGAGGCAGGAGAGCAGACGGGATTGAAGATTCATCCCGATAGGACATTGCGATGTGGTGATCGTATTTACGTTCCTAATGGAGAGTTGTGGTAGGAGTTGATGGCAGAAGCACACAGTTCGGCTTACTCTATACATTCCGGAGGAACTAAGATGTACCGGTACTTGCGGCAGTATTATTGGTAGCATGGAATGAAGCGGGAGATAGCTTGTTTCGTGGCCAAGTGTTTGGTGTGCCAACAAGTGAAGGCCAAGCACCAGAGGACGGCCGGATTATTGCAGCCGCTACCCATTCTCGAATGGAAATGGAAGCACATTACGATGGACTTCGTCACAGGATTTCCTCGGAGTCCTAGTGGCCGAGCACCAAAAATATCTTGAACGCTAAAACCGACAGTATATCGGAGTATACCGGCAGTATGCCGGTCAAGAGTCTAAATTTCCTAATTTTGGAAATTTTTTAAATACTCACAATTTAGAAATACAAAAATAGGTAACGAATGTTATACCTCATGTACTTCAAGTTGACGAGTTAGCGAATAAGAAATGCCTTGTTGTCAGTCATCTTCCCTTTCGTATAACGATTGCAGCTTCTCCCACAATACTTTTTTCGAACTCTCCATGGACACATGGTAAAACACCGAGTCGTCCAGCCATTGGCGGATAAATCCAACGTCCTTCCAATATAGTCGATTTTAGTTTTCAGCAACTTTGTTCAATGACTTTGCGATGTCGCTCTCTAACGGACCATGCAAGTCCTTGTACCAGAGTAGATCCTCCATCATTGGCTTCAAAATCATCAAGTTCCCTCCTGTAAGGGTGATCATATGAGTGTTCATCTACTCCATAGACATGGTTGCTAGAACCCCAAAAGCTCTGATACCAGATGTTGGTATCAGACTAGAATCCACAAAGAGCTCTGGTACTAGATTTTGGGAATCGAACACGTCCTACAAACGCTCCGATATCGTGTCTAAAATGTTGCCACAACAGAAACTTAGGTCAACCCACCTGAAATAACCAACCTTCGTCTAATGAACACCAAGCACAGATAAAGACAAGTATATAGCAGTGACTATGTCACCTGAACAAATCTCAATCTATATAACTCAAATGAAATTACAAGATTAACAAAAACAATATTGAACTATTTTCCCTAATAGGTTCAATTCCCTCACCACACTCAAGAAGAAACGACAGAGATTACAATAAAATCACTCACCAACTCGTAGCAATCTCCCTGACGAAGGTGACTACTCCTCGATCAGATTTTCTCCTTCCTTCTGTCTTGTATGACGAAGCCTAAGAGCAAAATACGAACTTTCTCTTAAATCTCCTGTGGATGAACACCCTGAATCTCAACTTTGTGTTTTGTTTTATGCCTCCACCCTCACCCCATATATATATATATATATATATATATATATATATATATATATATATATATATATATAGAATGAGAGGCTTCTGGGCTTGGGTCCCCTGGGGAGGAGCACCCGCCCCCACCGTGCAGGGCTGGCGGCCGGTCGACCGCCGGCGCCCCGCCGCCCGACGTGGCCTCCCCCCCTCATCCCCGGCTCCCCCGCTCCCTGCGGATGGACACCCGGCGCCTGCCCGACGTGCGGCGGAGCTCCACCTCTCCTTCCTTTTCCCCGGCACCGCAGCCCCTCTCGGCGTCGCCGGCGTCGTCGCGCGCGGCGACCCCCGACAGCTCCGGGCCCCTCCATCCTCGGCCCCGGCCCGCCGCTCCTGCCGATCCCCGTCCTCTCCGCCGAGCCGCACCTCCTTGCGGGCTCAACCCCCCCCCTCCGCCCCCCCCGGTGTCGACCGCCTCGGTCCCTCTCTTCCCGGCGGTCCCTGCCTTCGTGGCTCCGGGAGTCACCCCTGATCTTCCCGGACCTCCCCCTCCTCCGGGCCTGAAGCCCTCCGTCCCCGACGCCGATTTTCCTCCGGCGCCTCCTCGCCTGCAGCCCTCCGTCACCCAGATCGGCGCCCCCCCGTCGTCCTTGGTTGCGGCAGTCCCCCTTGCCCCTCAGGCCTCAGCGGCGGACCCCAGCCCCCCTCCCGTCGCCGCACCCCTCTCTTTCTCGGTGGCGGCCCCCTTTCTGGACCCCTCGGTCCCCTCCCCGGAGCCTCCCGTGGCCTCGTCTTCCTCGGCAGGCGCTTACTGGCTAGATCCAGCCACCCTTCGGTGGGTCTGGGTCCCCGCCCATCCCCAGGCGGAGGCGGCCCTCCTCTATCTGGGCGCGAGCCGCTACCCCTCGTCGTAGGCGATCCGTTCTTCCTCTCCGGCCGCGCCTCCTGGTCCTCTCGTCGGACCTCACCGCCTTCCCTCCTCGATCTCCCCGCCAGGTGCCTCTTGGCTTCTTCTAGCCTTAGCCCGACGCCCCTCTCCGCCTGATCCCCCCGCCAAGCGCCTCTTTTCCGCCTCCGCCCTCACCCATCCCGCGTCTTCCGCCGGCAGCCTCGCCGCCTCGCTCGCCCTCCTCCGACGTCCCTCGCCTGCTGCCAGAGCTTCCCTCCGTTCGGGTCGTCCGCCGGCCCTCTCCCGGTTCCCTCCTCTCTGTGCCGCAGTCCCGTTGCCCATCGCCCCCTCCACCTCCTCGTCGTGGCTCCCGCCAGCGTCCGGCTCCCTCCCTCGCTGGGTCGCGGCTCCTCCAGCGTGCCCCTCCTGCGTGCCCCCTCGCCTTGGCGGTCCTGACCCCCTCGCCTCGGGCAGCTCGCCGAGACTCGCCTCCGCCTGGGACGGCGGATCCCCCCCCAGCCTGGGCTCCTCGATGGCAGCGCGCGGGTTCTCCCTTGCCGACCGGCTCCGATCTCTGGGCCCGGGCTCTCCCTCCCTCCGGCGTAGGTCGATCCATCCCGCACCCGCGGTGGCGTCGCTCCGCCCCCTCAGCTCACCGGCGTCGCTCCCGCCGCGGCCCAGAACCGCCGCAGCCCTCGCGCCCTCCCGGCGGCGCTCCCCTTCCTCCCTTAGCAGCGGGTGAGGGCCCCGAGGCCCCCTCGGGCCATTCGCTCCTCTCCGGGTTCCGCGCGCGAACCAGCCCCTCGGGCCCCGCATCGGCTGGCCACGTGGCCCCCCCTCCCCAGGCTTTGTGCTTTCAAATTTCAAATTTTCTTGTTTTGTGTGTGGGTCCGGGCGAGTGTTGTTTGCTTTCTGTTTTTTTCAATAAAATTTCCTTTAAAAAATATATATATATATATATATATATATATATATATATATATATATGTATATATATATATATTCAAGATCATAATAAGATTTCCTAAATAGGAATAAAATAGAAATCCTATTATACCTAGCATATCCCATCAACATCCTATTTTAGAAATATGATTTTCTAAATAGGAACCCTGAAATAAGAATCCTATTATATCTAGAATAGTACAACACAAATTATGGATATCCAAATCTAATCTAATCAAATCAAATATTTAACCAGATTTGGATTCCACAAATATGTTGTTACCAAATTCAGACTGGACTCAAATATATATATATATATATATATATATATATATATATATATATATATATATATATATATATATATATATATATATATATATATATATATTTCTTTCAGACAAGCTAAGCATAATTTCTCTAAGATTGGTTTATGTAGAGAAGGATGGTAGATGAAATTTTATTATGTTAAAACCAATGTTTTAAAAACCGGACCGGTGGTTGACCCGGCCAAGGCACTGTGTTGGGTCAAATTGGTTCAACCAGTTGGTTCAACCACTGGGTTAACTTAAGTGGTACAAATTAATCCCTTATGGCCATTAATTTTTTACAAAAATACTAACTTTTAAACAAAACCGGGTCAATACTGAACCGGACAGGAAAAATGACCGGTTCACGGGTGAACCGGTTGAACCGGCCGGTCCGATCCGGTTTTTAAAACAATGGTTAAAACAATAGATTTAGCAATACAAGATAATAACTACCAATATCTTCCAAATGTACAGGCCTATAAAATGGAAGTAAGTGTCACTAAGCTACAAGTTCCACACTTATGCTCCCAAAAATTGGAAGGACTCCAAAAGGTTTTTGTTTGATCCCAAAATAATTTTCAAAATAAAACAAAACAAAATAAGCATTTTAATATTATTTATTGGTTATGATTAGGTTAGAATAAAGTATGCAACCGAGCTTCTCAGTTACAATACGTGTCATATTATTTTCCTCTATTTTTTAAAGGTCTATGTGCTTATGAAATCTCAAAATTAGAATTTGCAAAGTTACTTTGAAATATAAATTTTGTTTTATAATGCTTATGATAAATTACAGAAAACCTTCATAACCCCTTACTTACAACTCAAATCAAATTAACATGAACTTTTAAACAAAAATAAATATTAATAATTGAAAAGTGAAAAAAACAACATTAAACATGTCACCCTACATGGTCACATGACATGACTAAGTTTTAAGGAATACAAGACAACAATTCCAATTTTTGTTTGCTATTATTTCCCCTTTGGTTGACAACACTGGCTCCTACATACAACATTTGCTTACATCACATTAAAAAAAAAAAAAAAAAAAAATATATATATATATATATATATATATATATATATATATATATATATATATATATATTTTAATATATATATATATATATATATATATATATATATATATATATATATATATATATATATATATATATATATATATATATATATATATATATATTTTTTTTTTTTAATATATATATATATATATATATATATATATATATATATATATATATATATATATATATATATATATATTTAGTCTTATGCTTCATCTATGTTTGATTTATACACATTCTCAAGCCATTTGTAGCCCTAAGAATCAGTCATTACTAAAAGAAGGTTCAAAGTCACAATTAATTATCCCTAATAAAAACAACGAACCAAGCTTCTTTCCAAAACACTCCTCTTAATTAAATGTTCATGATTCACGTCCCCTTTGCTCTAAATTTTTAAAATTAAAACCATAACGGTCGGATCCGCCCAACATGTAACGGATCCAAACGCCGTCTGGATCCGTTAGTCATATTCATCAACTCTTCCGCTGAATTTAACGGCAAACTTGACGTTTTTCTTTCTTTCGTTTACATTAACACGCACTTTTTTTCTTCTTCCTCTCTTCACTCACACTCTATACCTATTCTCTATAGCAACAACAACAAACAAACAAACAAATTCAAAGCTCTCTTTGTATTCACATCGCCGGCTACGAACGAATATCGAACACTTCGTTGCATTTGTTTGGGAAGTTAAAGACTATTTCCTGTTCATTCACTTCTTCTTCTTATTATTATTATTATCATTCCACTTGACTCATTGCAACATCTTGATTTTCTTGCTTTTTCGCATATCGAACGGACTCATCGCGATGCCTCCACAATCGACGTCCAGAGTTAGGACTAGTTCTTGGTTTTTTTTTCTTTTTTTTGGAGTGGTTTTCGTGTCATAATAATATGTAGATTGTGTTTTGATTTATGGTTCTAATTATTATCGATTATTATTTTTTTCCAGGTATCACGGTTTCTTGCACACCCCAATTCTCATCTAAATTTTGGGATGGATAGTTCTACTGTTCTAGTAAGAAAAGCGGAGCATTGGCTGTCAGCTCTCCGTACCAAACTTCGAAGTCGAACGACAAGTCGGCTAAAGATTCGCGACATGGCGACAGCAACGGGAGCTGTGGTGGTAGGAGTGACAGGGAGAGAGGAGGGGTCAACATTCAAGTCCTTCTTCGGTGCAGGTACGTACGTACGTGGTCTCGAAAGTTGGTTGATGAATGCTTACTAATTTATCATTTGCCAATGATCAGGCCTATGAACGAGGAGGAGATACGTTTGCGCACGCCGGTGGTGATTTTTTGCGACGAGAGCAAGAGGGAGGTCTCTGCAGTTCAGAACCTTGCTCACAAGCAGATTGATAGGACCTTTGTCTTTGACAAGGTGTGGTTAATTTGCTTTGAGCTTTAACTCTCTCTTTTTTCCTTACAAACTATAATTTGCTATTGAGTTGGAGATTAAAATTGGATAATTATATGTAGGTATATGGCCCGGCATCTGAGCAGAAGGACCTGTTCGATCACGCGGTCGCCCCTATCGTTAACGAGGTTCTCGAGGGCTACAACTGCACTATATTTGCCTATGGTCAGACCGGCACCGGGAAAACTTACACTATGGAGGGAGGAAGGCTATCCAAGGTTAGTCATCTTCTCAAAATTAGTTGAATATATGTTGCAGTAACACGAATATTTTTCACGAGACTCGTGACACGATACAGACACGAGGGATACTGATAAGACATATTTTGGCACGTGATAGTGTATTTTGGAGTGTCTGTGTCGTGTCCAACACAATGCAACATGGACAGTGTATAGTATCCATGGTTAGGTTACGCACAAAGCAAAATGCAGTGTTACTAGTGTATTATGGAGTGTTCATGTCGTGCCCAAATTTGATAAGTGTGTGGCACGGGGCCACAAAGACGGCACAACACAAATTAGTTGAACCTATGCTGAATATACCATGGGACTCGTTAATCATGACACAATACAGACATAAGGTTACTGATACAACATATATTGGCATGTGATAGTGTATTTTGAAGTGCCAGTGTCGTGCCCAACACGGATGCTGCAGCGATTTTTAGAGTGTCCACAGTTATTTAGCTTATCAAAATTAGAACACGAAGCAATATGCGGCACAACACTTCTTTTTGGTACGTATCCTAGCACATCGTGAATTGTTCGTGTCGTGTCCAATAAGCATGTGGTGTGATGCCACCGCAGACATGGCCCCCTATTTGTGGAGTGTCCCCTGCTTCCTAAGTTGAAATGATAGCCTTGTGATCGATATTTCGTTTGTGCGTATCATGCTTCAAAATGCAGAATGGAGAATTCCCGGACGATGCTGGTGTCATTCCAAGGGCCGTCCGTCAAGTCTTTGAAATACTCGACGCCCAGGATGCGGACTACACCATGAAGGTATCGTTCCTTGAGCTGTACAATGAGGAGATTACCGACCTTCTGGCTCCAGAAGAGTCGAAATATTATGACGACAGGTCCAAAAAGCCAATAGCACTCATGGAAGACGGGAAGGGCGGAGTCCTAGTGAGAGGCCTGGAAGAGGAGATGGTCACCTCTGCCAGTGAGATATACAGTATCCTGGATAAAGGGTCCTCGAAGAGAAGGACTGCAGAAACGCTGCTTAACAAGCAAAGCAGCCGGTCACATTCCATCTTCTCTATAACAATCCTCATGAAGGAGTGCACACCAGAAGGCGCGGAGATGTTCAAATGCGGAAAGCTCAATCTTGTTGATCTAGCTGGTTCTGAGAACATTTTGCGGTCTGGTGCTAGAGATGTGAGCAGCCCAAAAAAAAAAATTGCGTTAACGAATTTTTGAACCATTTGTCTTGTGAGTAATTATGGGGATCCTGATATTTGCAGGGAAGAGCAAGGGAAGCCGGAGAGATCAATAAGAGCTTGCTTACGCTTGGTCGCGTTATAAATACTCTTGTTGAGCATTCTGCCCACATCCCTTACAGGTGTTCTTGATCATCACTAGTATCATTTGGTTGCATGTCTTTCTTTTATTTCAGTTTTTAGCAAAGTTTGCAGTATCGGCCGATACTGATCCGATACAGTCGATTCCGATAAGGTTTGGCTTGTTCGGATCTGATACCGACCGATACCAACATTTGGAGCCTCTTTCCCACTCAATTTGGCAAAGAAAATTGAACGAAAATGACTAATCACAAGCATGTAAAAGCATGTAAATGAACAGGGGAGGCCCTGGCCCAGGGCAGGCCGGCCGGGCGACAGCCCAGGGCCCCCAAACGAAAGGGGGCACTAACATGGTTCTATCTACAATAGAACTACTATGTATCTAAGTACCATTTTTAACCAAAAAAAAACTTGTGGTGTATAATGAAGAAAAGGGGACTTTTACTTCAAAGATTCTGGTTCAAAACTTGGTAGTAACAATTTTTTTGTTATATTTACATTTTTTTACATTATATGGAGGGTCCATTTTGAAAGTTTCGCCTCAGGCCCCCCATCAGCTCAGGGTCGACCCTGTAAATGAAGAAAACTTGTTTATTATAGGTAAACCAACCAACAAGAGTGACTATTATTTCATTCTATTACAAAACTATATGAAACAACATGAAAATATTTAAAATTATGCCTAAATGGCTAATATATATATATATATATATATATATATATATATATATATATATATATATATATATATATATATATATATATATAATATATATAAAATATATAAAAATAAATAAATAAATAAATAAATAAATAAATATATATATATATATATATATATATATATATATATATATATATATATATATATATATATATATATATATATAGCTAAAAACCAAGGTTCGCAGTTATCGGTATTGGACCGAATAGGAGTATGGAATTTTTTGGTATCAGGAAGCAAATAATTATTAATAAATTACTAATATATATATATATATATATATAAAATATATTTGGATTTTCAGGGATAGCAAATTGACAAGGTTGCTGAGGGATTCACTGGGAGGGAAAACAAAAACTTGCATCATTGCCACCGTAGCGCCTTCTATCCATTGCTTTGAAGAGACGCTTAATACTCTCGATTACGCACATCGGGCAAAGAACATTAAGAATAAGCCTGAGGTTAGGCTTTAGGGTTCACAAACGTAATATAGATATAATTTTTTTCTATACTAGAATATGAACTTAACTTGTAACATATTCTACATTTTCAGGTTAATCAGAAGATGATGAAAGCTGCAGTTATCAAGGACTTGTTCTCGGAGATTGACCGACTTAAACAAGGTATGTAATCAGAAGACTTACCTACTTGTTCACTTATCGCTAATTGTTTTAAGAAATCTGTAATTTCTGTCTATTTTTCAAAAAGCAGAATTGTGACTGTGCCTGACCAAATCTAAGTTTTCATAATCCATAGAGTCTAATAAAAATACCCTCACCGAGTTGCAAGCTGACCTCCTCGTGACAAAAAAAAGGTTCCAAAAGGTTGTCATTTTTGAATATGAGTTGACTGACATGATCTTGCCACACAATTTTGACCTGGTAAAATTTGTTCTTCATTTCCAAATTGATGGTGCATTTTTTTAGTCTGTTCACGATTGATAGTCATAAACTAGAAAGCAAGGACATGTCTGCACTGCATCACGTCTGACACGTGCCGAACATGACATACACCAAGACACACCTAAGTAGGTGTTGTGTCATCTGTGTGCCCATGCAACAAGGATTATATGTTGGTGTTTTTGCCTTTGGACTAGAAAAGATAGTCCCACATCGGCTACACCAAATGGTGAGTATCTCAATATAATGCATTGCTTGTGTTGAGGTGTGCACATGAGGTGTAGTGGGGCACAAGTTTGTGCCATGTGGAAGTATTTCTCTAGAAGGAAAAAGGATTAAATCCAACAAGGATGAAAGTTAATTTTTGTTGTGCGGACTCGGACTCGGACTCGGACACGGACTCCAGGATGTCTCGTGCATGCACGGGAGTGTTCGGGGGGTAGGCGTGGACTGGCACACTTCTATGCTGATTGTGGGATGATCTAAAATATTAAACTCTATTTTTGAGTATTGGTATTTTAGTCCCACATCGGATAGGAGAAGAGGTGAAGTCTCAAATCCACTCTATAAATAGAGCCCCTTGGCCTCCTTTGAAAGATGCACCAAGAAGAGAGTTGAGGGAGTCTGTTAAGTCCAGGAAGCCCGTTCAAGTCTCAAATATTGACTTACGAGCGTTCCAGAAGTTCTCCTGAACTTGCTGGTTCCTGGGAGCTTATCCGTACTGCGGGTATAGCTTTGAGCGCCGGTGTTCAACACCCCAGCGAGATCCGCTCTTCTTCTTCCTTCCTTTTTCTGTTGCCTTCGAGAATCTGAGACTCAACTGTTGTTGATCATCTCTTGTTGCCTTCGAGAAACCGCTATTGTAAACGCGATTCGATTTTTTAATCGTTTAGGCTACGCAATCAGCATTATTTGCATCTCTTTTTTAGGGATTGCAACTGCATTATTTGCATCTCTTTTTTAGGGATTGCAACTGTATTCTTTGCATCTCTTCTTAGGGATTGCAACTGAGTTTTTCCATCGATTGTTTGCAAATAGACTAACAATCTCAAAGCTATACGATTCGATGGAAAACACTCGTGCTTCGCTTGTCGATACTGGCTTTAACAAGTTGGAGAAATTCGACGGTGAACACTTCCAGATCTGGAAGCGAAAGGTGACTCTGAACCTTCAACTCGTGGATGTTGATCACGTGTTGGATGAGGAAGAACCAATCGTTCCAGCAACAGGATCTGCTGCTGTTCTAGCCGCTGCTACGAGCAAGCAGACGAAGTGGAAAAAGGATAACAGCATATGCAGGCTGCTGATCCTGAATTCCATGGAAGACTCTCTGGCCGAGTCCTACACAAAGAAGACTTCTGCCAAAGAGATCTGGGAGTCCGTGGGGAAGCTGTATGACGACGACGAGGCCCGGTCGAAGATGTTCATGGTTGAAAAATACCACAAATGGGTCTTTGAAGACGAGAAGACCATGCTGTCCCAAGTGAAAGAGTTCCTGAAGCTGCGCCAGAAACTGGAGGACGATAGCATGCCCCTCGTCGGATCGTGGCAAAACTTCCTCCAGGATGGAGCAACATCTATGCAAGGATGCATAGGAAGAAGATGGAGATTAGCCTGGATAATCTCCTCAGCGAGATTCATGTTGAGGACGAGATGCGCTCTCAACAGAAGTTGGACACCCTGTCCAAGCAACTAGCAACGGCGAATCTGGTTCAAGCCACCAGAGAGAACAAAGGGAAGCAGGCGGCTTCTCACCACAAGAAGAAGGACTTCTCGAATCTGAAAGTGAAGGGTCCAGGATTCAAGCAACAGAAGTCCAAGTCCCATGTGACTTGCTTCAACTGTGGCAAGAAGGGTCACTATAAAAGTGAATGCAAGTCCAAGCCCAAAGAGCAAGGTGAGCCTAACAAGGTTTCTTTGGTTACTAATCAGGTTGCCATGATAGCACAGGTTGCAACTGTGGGGGCAGACTTGGACTGGTGGATAGACACTGGCGCGACATGTCATGTCTGTTCAGACAAGGACTGGTTCGTCTCCTATGAGCCTACTTCCGAGAAAGTCATGATGGCGAACCAGGCACAAGCTGAAGTACTGGGGATCGGGACGGTGGAGCTGAAGCTTACATCGGGGAACATTCTGACGCTTCAAGGTGTGAAGCATGTTCCTGCAATCGCAAAGAACCTGATCTCTGGGAGCCTGCTCTGCAACGCAGGCTTGAGGATGGACATCAATGCTGGCCAAATGGTGATGTCCAAGAAGGGTACTTTCTTCGGGAAAGCTTTTCAGACTGAAGGAATGTACAAAATTCAGCTTGTTGTAACCCAGCATAATAATGTCAATGCTATCACTAGTTTGAATTACTCTCTTGAGTTGTGGCATAATAGACTAGGACATGTTCATTGTAAGCGAATAAACAAAATGTCTAGTCTAGGACTTATCTCCAAGTGTGGGGGTAAGGTAGAGAAATGTGAGATATGTGCTCAGACGAAGATCACTAGGAAACCCTTCCACAGGGTCCATCGAAGCACAGATCTTCTGGAGTTGGTTCACTCAGATATCTGTGACTTCAAACAATTCTCTACAAAGGCCGGGATGAAGTATTTCATTACTTTCATCGATGACTTCTCCAAGTATGCCTTCGTCTATTTACTCAAATCTAAAGACGAAGCATTCGAGAAGTTCAAGGAGTTCAGGGCCGAGGCTGAACGGTAAACTGGACAACAACTCAAGAGGCTGAGGAGTGATCGAGATGGGGAATATAGGTCTCATGAATTCTCATCATTCTGCAAAGAACATGGAATCATCAACGAGACGACGGCTCCGTATTCTCCACAATCCAACGGAGTAGCAGAAAGGAAGAACAGAACGTTGACAGAGATGATGAATTCTATGCTGTTGACTGCGGGTCTCCCAAAGTGCTATTGGGGAGAAGCTGCATTAACGGCCACTTTCATTCTGAACAGAGTGCCGTATGCAACTTCCGACATAACTCCTCATGAACTCTGGTTCAAAGTCAGACCCAACCTGAATGTCATTCGAGTGTGGGGGTGCCTGGCTTATGTGAAGCTCCCGGATCTAAAGATTCAGAAGCTGGGGACAAGGACTACTAAGGCGATCTTCCTGGGGTATGCCGAGAAGAGTGATGCTCGGAGATTCCTTGATATCGAGTCAAATCATATCATCGAATCTCGCGATGCTGAATATTTTGAAGAAGAGTTTGCAAGACACAAGAACATTGTTCTCGCGGACATTCCGGAGAATAATGAGGGTGCGGAGCAGACAGAGATCTTTATCGAACCAGTAGTCCAAGATGGAGTTGTTGTCGAGGAGACACCAGCTGAACCAGAACTCGCTGAGCCGTCAACTAAGCGAGCGAGGAGGCCGAAAGACTTCGGAGATGACTTCGTCACCTATCATGTGGAAGCAGATCCGCTTACCTATGATGAGGCGATGAAGACCAGAGATGCTATATTCTGGAAGGAGGCGATTGACAACGAGATTGACTCAATCACCTCCAATAACACATGGGTATTGGTCGACCTACCAGAAGGAGCAAGACCCATCGGATGCAAATGGATCTTCAAGAAGAAGATGAAAGCAGATGGAACCATTGACAAGTTCAAGGCCAGGCTAGTGGCCAAGGGGTTTGCTCAGAAGCAGGGGATCGACTACTTTGACACTTATGCTCCAGTAGCTCGGATGACAACTATCAGATTGTTAATTGCTTTAGCAGCAATACACAAGCTGGTGATACATCAGATGGATGTGAAAACGGCATTCCTTTATGGCGAGCTGACCGAAGAGATCTACATGCAACAACCAGAAGGTTTTGTCGTCAGAGGTCTGGAAGACAAAGTCTGCAAGTTGATGAAGTCTCTGTATGGTTTGAAGCAAGCTCCCAAAATGTGGCATGAGAAGTTTGACAAGGTGATAAGGTCAAATGGCTATAGGGTCAGTGAAACAGACAAGTGTGTCTATACGAAGTTTGCTGACGGAAGAGGAGTAATCGTTTGTCTATACGTGGACGACATGCTAATCCTAGGTACGGATTTAAGCTGCGTCACAGAGACAAAGAAATTCCTCTCGACCAAGTTCAGTATGAAGGACTTGGGGGATGCCGACGTAATCTTGGGGCTCAAGATCATCCGGACAGGCACTGGAATAGCGCTGTCACAGTCTCATTACATTGAGAAGATGCTCTCTCGCTACGGGTATCAAGATCTTCCTATTATTGATACACCGTACAGGAGTGATCTGAAACTGGAGCCAAATTCGAAGGAGAGCGTCAGGCAGTTGGAGTACGCTAGCGTCATCGGAAGTTTGATGTACGCTACTACTGCCACAAGGCCTGACATAGCCTTTGCAGTGGGAATGTTGAGTCGATTTACGAGCAATCCAGGCGTAAAGCATTGGAAAGCTGTGAAGCGTGTTATGAGATATCTCAAGAAGACTCAGACATATGCACTATACTACAGCGGAGATCCGTCAGTAGTGGAAGGCTTCAGTGATGCTAGCTGGTGTTCAGAGGTGGAGAGCGAATATTCCACAGGTGGATATGTGTTCGCCATGGGTGGAGCTGCTATATCGTGGAAGTCGAAGAAGCAGACTATGTTATCTTGCTCCTCCATGGAATCTGAATTCTTTGCATTGGACGCTGCAGCAGATGAAGCAGAGTGGCTTCGGGAGCTCATGTATGACCTTCCAATGGTTGGGGCTCAGATACCGGCGATTCCGATATACTGTGACAACCAGGTGGCAGCAGCAGTGGCATCAAATGAACTCTTCAACGGGAAGAAGAGGACTGTGCGGTTGAAGCACAGAGCAGTGAACGATCTCATAAAAAGGGGCGTCATTGCAGTGATCGATGTTCGGAGTCAGGAAAACCTGGCGGATCCGTTCACGAAGGGTCTCAAGCGTCAGCTGGTCGAGGACACAGCAAGGAAGATGGGCTTGAAGGCATTCTAATATTGTGTCATTATAATCCTATCAATAAATTTTATGTTATTGGTTCAAAGAGAAATCTACCAGATATCTAATTTTTTGATTCAAGGGAGGACTATTGACTGGAAAAATATTAGTTAACAGTGGGCACTTGTTCTGCGGAACATGTAAGGGTTTCGGACCCAGAACCACTTTTGTCTACTATGAATTTTCTACGGAAAATTGATCCTATGAGAAGGATGGCATAATGCCTTAATGAGTTCTCAGACTGAGTGAAGGTCTGTTATGCTTTACAGGAAGCATGGTGGCGCAACAACCACAAAGGAGTGTTACAACTCCATGCTACAGTGGGGTGACTCCACCATGAGGTTCCCAGGTAGGGGTAATGCCTCGGCTTTGTTAGCCAAGTTACAGGCGGCGTAGCACCGCATATAGGCAGGTAGCCTAATGTTGCATAATCGTAATAAAGAGATGTAGGCAGCACTACAAAGAGGCCGGTGTCCTCATGTTACAGTGGCATGACACCACGATGAGGTACCCAGGTAGGGGTAAAGCCTCGGCTTTGCAAGCCATGTCATAGTGGCGTAACACCACAAGGGAGCGCAAGGCTTCATGCTGGGTAGTTTGGCACTACAAAGAGGCTTGAGACCTCATGCTACAGTAGTATGACACTACGATGAGGTTCCCAGGTAGGGGTAATGCCTTGGCTTTGTCAGCCATGTCATAGCGGCGTAGCACCGCAAAGAAGCGCAATGCTTCATGCCAATGACTCTTTATATAGAACTCACCTATAGTGTATGGACAGAGATATCAGGCCGTCTCTTGAGGGTAAACTTGTAGACGCCCAAAAATTATACACTGAAACCAGGCTGGCACAAGGCCTTCAATGTGCAGCCAGAAGCACAGTTGATGTCACTATGTGAGTAGGAAGAATTGCAATTATGGTGCAGAATTCAAGGCTTAGTCCATTCTTGTATCATGCTGTTATTTAACCTATGCGGGAAGATTCAAGTCGTAGCGACATCTCTCCTAATGCATGATGGACAATCACTGTGGGGAACGCTCAACCCATATATTGAGATATGTGGGGGATTGTTGGTGTTTTTGCCTTTGGACTAGAAAAGATAGTCCCACATCGGCTACACCAAATGGTGAGTATCTCAATATAATGCATTGCTTGTGTTGAGGTGTGCACATGAGGTGTAGTGGGGCACAAGTTTGTGCCATGTGGAAGTATTTCTCTAGAAGGAAAAAGGATTAAATCCAACAAGGATGAAAGTTAATTTTTGTTGTGCGGACTCGGACTCGGACTCGGACACGGACTCCAGGATGTCTCGTGCATGCACGGGAGTGTTCGGGGGGTAGGCGTGGACTGGCACACTTCTATGCTGATTGTGGGATGATCTAAAATATCAAACTCTATTTTTGAGTATTGGTATTTTAGTCCCACATCGGATAGGAGAAGAGGTGAAGTCTCAAATCCACTCTATAAATAGAGCCCCTTGGCCTCCATTGAAAGATGCACCAAGAAGAGAGTTGAGGGAGTCTGTTAAGTCCAGGAAGCCCGTTCAAGTCTCAAATATTGACTTACGAGCGTTCCAGAAGTTCTCCTGAACTTGCTGGTTCCTGGGAGCTTATCCGTACTGCGGGTATAGCTTTGAGCGCCGGTGTTCAACACCCCAGCGAGATTCGCTCTTCTTCTTCCTTCCTTTTTCTGTTGCCTTCGAGAATCTGAGACTCAACTGTTGTTGATCATCTCTTGTTGCCTTCGAGAAACCGCTATTGTAAACGCGATTCGATTTTTTAATCGTTTAGGCTACGCAATCAGCATTATTTGCATCTCTTTTTTAGGGATTGCAACTGCATTATTTGCATCTCTTTTTTAGGGATTGCAACTGTATTCTTTGCATCTCTTCTTAGGAATTGCAACTGAGTTTTTCCATCGATTGTTTGCAAATAGACTAACATTATAACTGAGACATCTGTTTACATGTTTGAACTCTTCTCCAACCAGAGGTATATGCTGCAAGGGAGAAGAATGGCGTATACATACCAAAGGAGCGTTATATGCATGACGAAGCCGAGAAAAAGGTTATATTTCAACTCTCTCTTCCTTTTCACTCTATTGCACAATAGAGGCATGACATTTTCACTTGTTGCTCAGGCCATGAGTGAGAAAATTGAGAGCTTGGAACTTGTACTGGAATTCAAGGACAAGGTAACTTTCTAAAATTATATAGATGTGATATATATTTAATAGAGTTGTTGTAGAGGTCTAACTAAATCTTGAATCATATTCTGAAAACAGAAATTAGCTGGGCTTCAAGATCTGAACAATTCCCAGAAAGTGTCAAATGCAGAGCTAAGGGACAAACTTGAAAAGACTCAGGTAATGCTGTTGTCACTTTGTTGTTCAGAAAATTGCTCGCCCGTGAAAGATATTGTTGACAATGTTGAGCTATTTGTGCTCTGTGTAGAGAAAACTGGGGGACGCTGAACATGCGTTGTCCGACCAAGAAGAAAGAAATGAACAGGCAAACATCACAATCAAGGAAAAGGAATACCTGATATCCGATCTCCTGAAATCAGGTATATAGACAGTTACCTGTAAATTTCTTTTATTTACTACGAATAATTTATATATCATAGAAATTAAGGGCAGGTACTAGTTTTGATGAGAAGGTGATTTATATTTTTTGGAGTCTCCAATGTCGCATTCCAGAATATTATATATGCTTTGATTTTGAATACTTGCATGTGGGAGTGTGTACCCGTAAATAGCTTTTAACACCTGTCATGTATTTAGCATTTACTACGAATACTCTATCCTAGAAAGGAATTGTGTATTTAGTATCCAATATTGCTTTCCAGTTTCCACAGTATTGCATGATTTGATACAAATACTTGCATGTTTGAGTAAGCAGTATGATGCACTGAGACGGTATTGTAAATGTATGCTTTGATTCTTTGCATGATTGAGCCTGTAAGCAGTATTTACCCTCAAAAGATACAAATACTTGTATGTTTGAGTAAGCAATATGATACACTGATACGGTATTGCTAAATGTATGCTTTGATTCTTCGCATGATTGAGCCTGTAAGCAGTATGTACACTCATACGGTTTTGGCTGAAATTGTTGTAGGACACGCCTGTAAGCAGTATGTACACGCATACAGTTTTTGTTAGTCCCGGGGCTTGATCAAAGATGGTAAAACAGATGCAACAAAGATCTACGATGATACAAATACCAAATAACCCGATTACAATATGGAGGAGGAAAATAAAGAAGAGAAGATCTCTCGTTCTTCCTTACAAACGTGTTGCAATTGGGACAGAACAAGTTACAATAATCTAGAGGGAGATGAAAAGAAGAACAATGCTGGGGTGTCAAAACACCGTTGCTCAAAGCAAGATTCGCCCCACACGATCTGCTTCCAGGAACCAGCAAGTTTGAAGAACTTGTGAAACGCTCGAAGTCACCTCTGTTCTGACTCCTCGGATGGACTTGCAATGGCGGCAGCAGCTCTCTCTCTTTCTCCTTTTCTGACTTATATTTTCGTAGTAACCACAAAGGAGGTCAGAAGAGAGTATTTATAGAGAGAGGGTGGAAACCCTAGCCGCCTTTTCAGTTATGGAAAGATTGAATCAAATCCCAAAAGATAGCAACGAGATTTAATTCAAATCCCACAAAGATAGGAACAAAATTAATTCAAATCCCACAAAGATAGAATCTGAATTAATTCAAATCCCACAAAGATAGGATCTGATTTAATCGTATTGATTCAGTCTTTCCATAACTGACTAGTAATCTGCACAATCAGCGGATCCCTCCATGCGGCAGCAGCAGCAGCCTGGCTGCATGAGCCTCATGGCCGCATGGACCACATGAGCCGCATGGACCGCATGGGCCGCATGGACCGCATGGACCGCATGGACTGCATGAGCCGCATGGACCGCATGTGCCGCATGAGCCGCATGGACCGCATGAGCCGCATGTGCCGCATGTGCCGCATGTGCTGCATGAGCCGCATGAGCCGCATGGCCGCATGAGGCCGCATATGAGCCGCATGCCGCATAAGACCGCATGGCCGCATAAAGACCGCATGACTGCTGACGTGCTAAGTGCAAAGTGCGCCAACAAAATGCCACATTACGCCTCATGAGTCCATGAGCCCGAGTCCGAGTCCGAGTCCGAGTCCGAGTCCGAGTCCGAGTCCGAGTCGCTAAGCCCCTTTGGGGCTTAGCTCCAAATGGAATTAATCCAAGAGAATGACAAAAGTATTAATGCTTAATCCTTGGAGCCTTATTCTTACCTCCTAGTAAAATCACCCACATGGTTCCCTCCTTAGGGTCACCACCCCATGTGCATCTCTCAACAACACACCCAAGTATATATGTTGAGATAACTCATGGTGCATTTCCGATGTGGGACTAAAATTTACAAGGCATGTTGAGAGCAAGCTCTCTCCATGTAAAGAAAGCACCAACAATCCCCCACATATCACAACATATATATGTGTCCAGGGTTGAGCGTTCCCCACAGTAACTGTCCATTTTGCATTAGGATAGATGTCGCTGACGACTTGAATCTTCCCGCATGGGTTAAATAACAATGTGATACAAGAATGGACTACGCCTTGAATTCTGCACCACAATTGTAATTCTTTCTACTCACAAAGTGCAGTTACGTGTGCTTCTGGCTGCACATTAAAGGCCCTGTGCCAGCCTGGTTTCAGTGTATAATTTTGGGCGTCTACAAGTTTACCCTCAAGAGACGGCATGTTATCTCTTTCCATACACTATAGGTGAGTTCTTTATTAAAGAGATATGGCATGAAGCCTTGCGCTTCCTTGCGGTGCTACGCCGCTATGACATGGCCTGAAGCCGAGGCATTACCCCTACCTGGGAACCTCATCGTAGTGTCATACTACTGTAGCATGAGGTCACAAGCCTCTTTGTAGTGCCAAACTACCCAACATGAAGCCTAAGTCTTCCTTGCGGTGTTATGCCGCAACGACATGGCTTGCAGTGCCGAGGCTTTACCCCTACCTGGGTACCTCATCGTGGTGTCGTGCCACTGTAACATGGGGCCATCCTCCCCTTTGTAGTGCTGTCTAAAACTCTTTAATTACGTCATACAGTATTAGGCTACCTGCCTATTTGCGGTGCTACGCCGCTATGACTTGGCTTGCAAAGCCGAGACATTACCCCTACCTGGGAACCTCATGGTGGAGTCATCCCACTGTAGCATGGAGTTTCACTCCTTGTAGTGCTGCTCTACCGTGCTTCCTGTAAAGCACACCAGGCATTCACTCTGCCTGAGAACTCATTAAGGCGTTTAAGCCAACCTTCCACAGGATCTATTTTTTCCGCAGAAAAAATACATAGTAGATAACAGTGGTTATGGGTCTGTATCCCTTCCATGTTCCAAAGAACAAGTATCCACTGTTACCTGATAGTTTTCCAGTCAGTGATCCTCCTTTGAACCAAAAGTTAGATGCCTAGTAGATTTCTCTTTGAACTAATAGCATAAAACTTTATGGTAGGATTACAAAGACACACTATCAGAATGCCTTCAAGCCCATTTTACAAGCTGTGTCATCGACCAACTGGCGCTTGAGGCCCTTTGTGAACGGATCTGCCAGGTTCTCCTGACTCCGAACATCAACTACTGCAATTACACCTCTTTTGATAAGATCGTGTATTGCCCTGTGCTTCAACTGCACAGTCCTCTTCTTTCCGTTGAAGAGATCATTTGATGCCACCGCCGCAGTCGCCTGGTTGTCACAGTATATCGGTATTGCCGGTATCTGAGCCCCAACCACTGGAAGATCATACATGAGCTCCCGAAGCCATTCTGCTTCATCTGCTGCAGTTTCAAGTGCATAGAATTCAGATTCCATGGAGGAACGAGAGAGTATAGTCTGCTTCTTCGACTTCCACGATATAGCAGCTCCATCCAAGGAAAAGACATATCCACCTGTGGATCTCTCGCTTTCCACCTCTGAACACCAGCTAGCATCACTGAAGCCTTCCACTACTGTCGGATACCTGTTGTAGTACAGTGCATATGTCTGAGTCTTCTTGAGATATCTCATCACCCGCTTCACAGTTTTCCAGTGCTCAATCCCTGGGTTGCTTGTGAACCGACTCAGCATTCCCACGACGAAAGCTATGTCAGGCCTTGTGGCAGTGGTAGCGTACATCAAACTTCCGATAACGCTAGAATACTCCAGCTGCCTGACGCTTTCCCTTGAGTTTGGCTTCAGCTTCTGATCACACCTGTATGGCGTATCTATCCCTGGAAGATCCTTATACCCATAGCGTGTGAGCATCTTCTCAATGTAGTGAGATTGTGACAGCGCTACTCCAGTGTCTGTCCGGATGATCTTTATGTCCAAGATGACATCTGCATCCCCCAAGTCCTTCATACTGAACTTGGTTGAGAGGAACTTCTTTGTCTCTGTGACACAGCCTATATCTGTACCTAGGATTAGCATGTCGTCCACGTACAGACAAACGATGACTCCTCTTCCATCAGCGAACTTTGTGTAAACACATTTGTCCGTCTCGCTGATTCTGTAGCCGTTTAACCTAATAACTTTGTCAAACTTCTCATGCCACATCTTGGGAGCTTGCTTCAAACCATACAATGATTTCACCAACTTGCAGACTTTGTCTTCAAGGCCTTTGACGACAAATCTATCTGGCTGTTGCATGTAAATCTCTTCGGTCAGCTCCCCATTCAGAAATGCTGTCTTTACATCCATCTGATGTATCACCAACTTATGTATAGCTGCTAGAGCGATTAACATCCTGATGGTGGTCATCCAAGCTACTGGAGCGTACGTGTCAAAGTAGTCTATCCCCTGTTTCTGAAAAAATCCCTTGGCTACTAGCCTGGCCTTGAACTTGTCAATAGTTCCATCTGCCTTCATCTTCTTCTTGAAGATCTATTTGCATCCGATGGGCTTTTCTCCTTCAGGTAGATCTACCAACACCCATGTGTTATTGGAGGTGATAGAGTCAAACTCGTCATTCACTGCCTCCTTTCAGAAGATAGCATCTCTGGTCTTCATCGTCTCATCATAGGTAAGCGGATCTGCTTCCACATGATAGGTGACAAAGTCATCTCCGAAGTCTTTCGGTCTCCTCGCTCGCTTAGCTGACGGCTCTGCGAGTTCTGGTACAAGAGTTGTTTCATCAACAACAGCTTCTTCTTAGACTACTGGCTCATATGAGATTTCAGTCTCATTTGCACCTACATCATTTTTCGGAATGTCCGAAAGAACAATATTTTTGTCTTTTGCTAACTTGTCTTCAAAGTATTCAGCAACGCAAGATTCGATGATATGATTTGACTCAATATCAAGAAATCTCCTAGCATCACTCTTCTCGGCATACCCCAAGAAGATCGCCTTCGTAGTCCTTGTCCCTAGCTTCTGAATCTTCAGATCTGGGAGCTTCACATACGCCAGACACCCCCACACTCGAATGACATTCAAGTTTGGTCTGACTTTGAACCAGAGTTCGTGAGGAGTTACGTCCGAAGTTGCATATGGCACTCTATTTAGAATAAAAGTGGCCGTCAATGCAGCTTCTCCCCAGTAGCATTTAGGAAGACCCGCGGTTAGCAGCATTGAGTTCATCATTTCTGTCAACGTTCTGTTCTTCCTCTCCGCTACTCCGTTGGATTGAGGAGAATATGGAGCAGTAGTCTCGCATATGATTCCATGTTCTTTGCAGAATGATGCGAATTCATGAGACCTGTACTCCCCGCCTCGATCACTTCTTAACCTCTTGAGTTGTTGTCCAGTCTGCCGTTCAGCTTCGGCCCTGAACTCTTTAAACTTCTCGAAGGCTTCGTCTTTAGACTTGAGCAAGTAGACGAACGCGTATTTTGAGAAGTCGTCGATGAAGGTTATGAAATACTTCATCCCGGCCTTCGTAGAGAAATGTTTGAAGTCAAAGATATCGGAGTGCACCAACTCCAGAAGATCTGTGCTTCGATTGACCCGATGAAAGGGTTTCCTTGTGATCTTCGTCTGAGCACATACTTCACACTTCTCCACCTTACTCCCACATTTGGAGATAAGTCCTAGACTAGATATTTTGTTAATTCTTTTACAATGAACATGTCCTAGTCTATTATGCCACAACTCAAGAGAATAATCAGAAAATGCAACTACATTAATGTCTTCAAACTGGTTGACAAGCTGAATTTTAAACATTCCTTCGATTTGATAAGCCTTCCCGAAGTATGTTCCTTTCTTGGACATCACCATCGGACCAGCATTGATGTCCATCCTCAAGCCTGCGTTGCAGAGCAGGCTCCCAGAGATCAGGTTCTTGGCAATCGCCAGAACATGCTTCACACCTTGAAGCGTCAGAGTGTTCTCAGAAGTGAGTTTTAGTTCCACGGTCCCGATCCCCAGAACTTTAGCTTGGGCCTGGTTCGCCATGACAACCTTCTCAGATATCGGCTAGTACATGATGAACCATTCCTTTCCAGAACAGACATGGCAAGTCGCACCAGTGTCTATCCACCAGTCAGAGTCAACCCCCACAGTTGTGACCTGTCCGATCATAGCAACAGTGTTAGAAACCAATGAAACCTTATTAGGCTCACCTTTCTCTGATTGTTTAGGCTTAGATCTGCATTCACTCTTGTAGTGGCCTTTCTTGCCACAATTGTAACAAGTCACGTGGGACTTAGTCTTCTGTTGCTTGAAAGAAGGACCCTTCACTTTTAGATTAGTGAAGTCCTTCGTTTTGGGATGAGAAGCCGCCTGCTTCCCCCTGGGATCTCTCGTCTGCACAAGATTGGCTTTAGCCAACTATTTGGACAGAGTGTCCACCTTCTGTTGGGAACGCATCTCGTCCTCAACATGGATCTCTTGAAGTAGATCTCCCAAGCTAATGTCTAGCTTCTTTCTGTGCATCCTTGCATAGAAGGTACTCCATCCAGCAGGAAGTTTTGAGACGATCCCTCCGACGACAAACTTGTCGGAAAGGGGCATCTCTTCGTCTTCCAGTTTCTGACGCAGCTTCAGAAATTCCTTCACCTGTGGCAGCATGGGCTTTTCGTCCTCAAAGAGCAATTTGTGATATTTTTCAACCACAAACATCTTGCTCCTATTCCTGTCTTCTTCATACAGATTTTCCACAGACTCCCATATGTCTCTGGCAAGTTCCTTCTTCGAGTAGGATTCTGCCAGGGAGTCCTCCATAGCATTCAGGATGAGAAGCCTGCAGATGCTATTTTCCCTTCTCCACTTGGCCTGGAGTTTGGTAGCCGCGTTGATAGCGGCAGTAGATCTAGTGTCTGGAACAGAGGGTTCTTCTTCCAACAAAACATGATCAACGTCTTTCAGTTGAAGAGTTAGGTAAACCTTTCTCTTCCAGACTTGATAATGCTCTCCATCGAACTTTTCCAACTTGCAGAAGTCCGATTGGAGGAGCGAAGCATTAATGTTTTCCATCTACACGGATCTTGCTTTGAGATTGTTAGTCCCGGGGCTTGATCAAAGATGGTAAAACAGATGCAACAAAGATCTACGATGATACAAATACCAAATAACCCGATTACAATATGGAGGAGGAAAATAAAGAAGAGAAGATCTCTCGTTTTTCCTTGCAAACGTGTTACAATTGGGACAGAACAAGTTACAATAATCTAGAGGGAGATGAGAAGAAGAACAATGATGGGGTGTCAAAACACCGTTGCTCAAAGCAAGATTCGCCTCACACGATCTGCTTCCAGGAACCAGCAAGTTTGAAGAACTTGTGAAACGCTCGAAGTCACCTCTGTTCTGACTCCTCGGATGGACTTGCAATGGCGGCAGCAGCTCTCTCTCTCTCTTTCTCCTTTTCTGACTTATATTTTCGTAGTAACCACAAAGGAGGCCAGAAGAGAGTATTTATAGAGAGAGGGTGGAAACCCTAGCCGCCTCTTCAGTTATGGAAAGATTGAATCAAATCCCAAAAGATAGCAACGAGATTTAATTCAAATCCCACAAAGATAGGAACGAAATTAATTCAAATCCCACAAAGATAGGATCTGAATTAATTCAAATCCCACAAAGATAGGATCTGATTTAATCGCATTGATTCAGCCTTTCCATAACTGACTAGTAATCTGCACAGTCAGCGGATCCCTCCATGCGGCAGCAGCAGCAGCCTGGCCGCATGAGCCTCATGGCCGCATGGACCACATGAGCCGCATGGACCGTATGGACCGCATGGACCGCATGAGCCGCATGGACCGCATGTGCCGCATGAGCCGCATGGACCGCATGTGCCGTATGTGTCGCATGTGTCGCATGTGCCGCATGAGCCGCATGGCCGTATGGCCGTATGAGCCGCATGAGACCGCATGAGGCCGCATATGAGTCGCATGCCACATAAGACCGTATGGCCGAATAAAGACCGCATGACTGCTGACGTGCTAAGTGTAAAGTGCGCCAACAAAACGCCACATTACGCCTCATGAGCCCATGAGCCCGAGTCCGAGTCGCTAAGCCCCTTTGGGGCTTAGCTCCAAATAGAATTAATCCAAGAGAATGACAAAAGCATTAATGCTTAATCCTTGGAGCCTTATTCTTACCTCCTAGTAAAATCACCCACATGGTTCCCTCCTTAGGGTCACCACCCTATATGCATCTCTCAACAACACACCAAGTATATATGTTGAGATAACTCATGGTGCATTTCCGATGTGGAACTAAAATTTACAAGGCATGTTGAGGGCAAGCTCTCTCCATGTAAAGAAAGCACCAACAGTTTTGGCTGAAATTGTTGTAGGACACGTGGAAGCTCACACACTAAAAACCTTATGATGGTGAGAATAACAAGAAAAAAATAACCGAACAATAGCAACCAAGAACACAACACGCAAAATAACGCGGTTCCTATGTCCATGGGACAAGGAGGGAATAACTTTATTGATTCAAATGAGATAACTTTACAAATTGCACATAATACCGTAATGTGAAATTCTCCCTTATGAGATCTCTAACGAGCTCCATTTCTTCTTCTCTCTAGATTCCCTTAGTGGCTTCCCTTAGCAAATCCTAAGAAAAGTCCCTTCTTGCGCAAGAACTCCCCAGCAATCCATCCTTAGCCTCCAAGCTCTCCAAAGCTGGGACATGACAAGTCCTATTTATAGCTCTCCTAACTTTTTCAAAGTCAGGAGCAATCTAGATTGTTGAAACAACATCATTAGATCTATGCATCGATGTATACCCGTTGGTCACTATTCACTATTCGTTAGCATGTCCGTCAGGTTCACTTAGTATCAATCTTCTTATTGCACAACTCTCATATATTGTGATATCATATGTCGACGTGTTCCATCTGACTATTGTATACTGACTTATTTACGAGATGAATCACGCTTTGACTGTCACAAAACAAGGGAACCAACACCTTATCGAACCCAAACTCTCTAACTAGGCCTTTTAACTATATGACACTTTTAATACGTTGACTATTACCATGTATTATGACTCCGTAGTGTACATGTGTGCATTAGATCTTCTTTTATCTAAGTCACCAGCATAATCATTATTAACATACTCCTGCAACTGGTTTGATCCATGTTCTGACTTGTGAGATCCGTGTTCTAACTTGTGAAACAACAAATAATGATCTTTAGAGCCCTTAAGATACCGAAATGGTTTTTATATGTACATCTCACAAGACTGTCCTCATATGGTAATGATAGCATATATCAACGATCCTATTGCACTCGCAAATATAAGACATCATTACCTTCATATAAAGAACTTGGGACATCTTTACCTTCTCTGATTTCAGACACTCCTTGGAGGATAACTTGAAATGACTGGCGATTGTCACGTCCCAGAACCAGAATACTAGAGAGCGGAGGATAAACACAGCCAGCTACGTATATTAGAGTGCAACACACTTCGCAATACGGTCACGGTTGTCTAGATGCGCGAGGGTTAATCTACAATCCATTAGTCTCTTATGGTCAAGAACAAGCCTAATGTCTAAATCTCAAGCAAGCAAATAAAAGTTACAAGATATTTGATCATCAGACATACAAAAGTAAGGTGTCCCAAATATTACATATTCAGATGATCATGAAGCTAATCATACAAAATGCGAAGACTAACAAGAGTTAAGTCATACATGATCAACCTTAATATTTGTCAATTATGTTACAGCCCTTAGACAGATAGAAATAAAGTTGCAACACGAGCTAACACATGCTCGACAGCTAAACGGCTCAAAAGAATAAGTTACAGTAGAGTGGGAGGACAAAATAAGAAACCCACTCATTGCCTCGGTTACTCCTGGTGTTCACCATCTGGCTGGAAGACAGGTAGATCCTCGGGTATCACTCCGAAATCTGGCTATACAAAACCAGCTGGGTCAGACCCCAGAAAGACCAAGTACCACAAGAGAGGCTCCACTTATGAACTAAAACTAGCATATAATAAATAGAAGAATTGATACAAAACATAATTATAATAACATAAAGACAAGAGTTAATTGAACAAGCTTGCTTACATCAGGAAGAACAAGAGGTAGAATATAATTCCCACGTTAATCATGAGACAATCATTTAGGCACGACCAATTAAGTCCTACGGCTTACTATCATTAGCTAACTAGGGTTATCACAGGCCTAGTTACTAACAAGATACATTTGTGGTATTCTCGCAGTCACAAGCCTTGCAGACTATCCAGACGAAAGTTACGAGTGTTATCAAGTTACAAGAGTTATCAGGATTTCTGGAGTACCTGAGTACTTAGGATACAAGAAGTGCAACACATGACGGTGTGCTGGAAATGCGCCCTACTCGACGGCAGGCTACAAGTTCACAGGTTTAGCCGGGATAACACGATCGCCTGTAACTGAAAAATTTTCCTATATAAGCTACTTGATCAATCTAGCTGTTTAACCTAGTCAGATTCATTATGAATCCCTGACCATGGTAACCAGGAATCCATGTCCTAGACATGATGCAAGAAAAGATAGGTAGCTTGTACATTCACAATCGAAAAAATCAACCACGGAGTCAAGACAAGAGTTACACTAGCCAGACAGGAATAGTTGTCGTAACAGCAATCAAGGTTATACATGTCATGTCAGATTTACTTGTCAGATTAAGAATACTTGTCAGGAGTACGTCTTGATGAGCCACTATCAAGATTATCAAGACGAGATTATCAAGTTGTGCCTCGACGGGCCACTATGAATTACCATGTTCAAGTTCAAGTTCAAGTTACTAGCTCAAGTTTATCAAGTTGTCAAGTCGGGTTGTCGCAATTTAGGCCAAGTACAAAAATCATGCAAAGAAGATCAAGAACATCCATATTATGAAATACGAGAAACTTGCATAGTTTCATGCGACAGAGATGTGCATAGAAAGTCATGCAAAGTCATACACATCGAAAATCATGCGCATAGAAAGTCATGCGCATGAGCAATCCACGCATGGGCAAATCTGGGCAAATTCGTGCACGGAAATTTCTAGGCAAATCCGGTGCATGGACAGCACATGGACAAGACTCACGTTGCGTCTTCACGTTGCCATAGTCAAAACTTCCTTATCCGAACTCGAAATCAAGCGACATAAAAGCCAAAAGTGCATAAAATCAAATTCTCTACAACAAAAAACTATTAGATTTTAGAAATACTAAGTTTTTAGATATCAAAACAAAAAAAAATAAGAAAAAATTTAAAACTTAGATCTACAAAAATCTGTCCATCAAAACCGAGAATCTCAAGTTCTAAAGATGCTTAGAATCATGTAAGGAAGAAGATAAAACAAAATATAAAATGAAGATCTTTCATGTTCTCCATGGAGCAAGTTATACTTGCCTTAGGTTGGTGGGTTGATGGGAGGAGTAATGGAGAAGAGTAAATGAAGAATAAATGGGAGGAGAGAGAAGAAGTTGGTATATATACCAAGCTAAATATATTAAACCAACCCAAGCCAAACCAAGCCAACATGTTATGTAGAACCACGGTGAACCAAATCAAGACTAGCCAAGAACAAACCAAAACTAAACCAAGTCAAGACTAAGCAAGACAAGTCTAAATAGGGGTCACCTGACAAATATCAGAAATCCATACACGTACACCGAAAATACGTATAACGGAAAACGGAAGTGACAACTCTACCCACCTTAAAAGAATTCTGTTCTCAAAATTTAATCAAGAGGCTAGAGGTGTCGGGACAAGCTATACTAACTACAGACAATCTATATCTAGCAATCACTCATGCAAGCAAGAAATTCAGGATATAAGGCATAAGAAAGACATTATATCTTACGAGTCAAACATGTGTGGATATCGTGATCGAATATCATCCTCACGTTTCCAGGTTGACTCACCCAAAGAGTGATGACCCTAAGCAACACGGACTAAACTAATAGTCCTGCTCTTGAGTACCTTCTCTCTTCAGTCCAATATGGATACGGGTCTTTCCTCATACGAAAGGTTGGTACCGACCACCAATTCCAAATGATCGAGAATATGGCTCGAATCCGGAATATACCGTCGTAATTGGGATACATGGAATATGTTATATACTTCATGTAACGACGATAGAAGAGCGAGACGATAGGACAC
Source organism: Iris pallida (assembly GCA_029216955.1). Taxonomy (NCBI): domain Eukaryota; kingdom Viridiplantae; phylum Streptophyta; class Magnoliopsida; order Asparagales; family Iridaceae; genus Iris; species Iris pallida. The sequence continues at coordinate 7,620,937 of JANAVB010024199.1, read as the reverse complement.
ATCACCTACTCGCTCGAAAATATCAAACGGTCCTATATACCTAGGACTAAGCTTTCTTCGTACGCCGAATCGAATGACGCCATGGGTAGGCGAGATCCTAAGGAATACGTGGTCGCCGATAGAAAACTCAAGAGGACGCCGATGAGAATCGGCTCAATGACGCTGACGATCTTGGACAACTTGAAGATGATCTCTAACTTGTCTGACCACCTCGATAGTCCGAGTAACCATTTCTAGACTGAATCTGTCTCTCGCCTACATCGTCCCAGGCTAAAGGTGATCTGCACTTTCTGCCATACAGTGCTTCAAATGGTGCCATCTGGATACTGGCCTGAAAACTATTATTGTAGGAGAATTCCACTAGATGTATGTGATCTTTCCATGAACCACTGAAGTCAAGTGTACAGGATCGTAACATATCCTCAAGAGTTTGAATCGTGCGTTCCGACTGACCATCTGTCTGCGGATGATAAACTGAACTAAATTTGAGACGGGTTTTCAAACTCTCTTGAAGATTCCGTCAAAAGTGTGATGTAAATCTCGAATCTCTGTCGGATACGATACTGACAGGCACTCTATGCAATCTGACTATCTACCTGAGGTATATCTCTGCAAGCTGATCCGTCGACTGACCAATTCTGAAAGGAAGAAAGTGAGCAACTGCATCAAAGTACTTCTTCTGAAATATATAACTGAATATCGCCCATATGGTCACCAAACTAACTGCTTGCATCGTCCACCAGCTGCAGGCTAAGTCCAACAATTGTAGTCGCACAACGGCCACCTTCTCTTCAGCTGGAATTTTAGATGCCTCCAGAATAACCTCTATGTCTTGAAGCCAAGCATCAGTAGTGATAGCATCTTCACTGCCGTCAAAGAAAGGAGGGTTCAGGCACTTGAATTTGTTGGCTGCATTATTCCCTTGATAACCGACTCTGCACATAGCTGTTTGTACTATCTGCTGCAGAGCATCACCTCGACGATCTTGTGATGCAAGCAAGTCCCGGATAAGTTACATCAGGGTTCTATTGTCAGGATCTACAGGCTGGACATGCTGTACTGGTGGCTCTTGTTCCCGAAAGGCATGACTCGGGACACTGTCCCTGAGTGCTGGATTTGGTCCCCAGGTTGCTGCTGGTTCACTTGTTGTGCTCCGTCCGACTGATTGGAAGGACCAGAAACAATATCACTGAAGAAAATGACATAGAGAACAATAAGAAAGGACCAAGATAGATCAAGGATAAGAGCATATTATCAGGTCAAGATTCGGGAATATTAGAGCACGAGTAGGGATCAAGGACGAGTGCTGATTGAGACATCTATTCAGTAAAACTCTCACACATCTTGATTTTAAGACCTGCATGGGCCACCACTTAAATCGTGTCATGCCCCAGAACCAGAATACTAGAGAGCGGAGGACAGACACAGTCAGCTACGTACATTAGAGTGTAATACACTTCGCAATACGATTACGGCTGTCTTGATACGTGAGGGTTAATCTATAATCCATCAGTCTCTTATGGTCAAGAACAAGCCTAATATCTCAACCTCAAGCAAGCAAACAAAAGTTACAAAATATTTGATCATCAAACATACAAAAGTAAGACATCCCAAATATTACATATTCAGATGATTATAAAGCTAGTCATACAAAATACGAAAACTTGTAAGAGTTAAGTCATACATGATCAATCCTAAGATTTGTCAATCATGTTACAACCCTTAGGTAGACAGAAATAAAGTTACAACACGAGCTAACATATGCTCGACGGCTAAACGGCTCAAAAGAAGTTAAAGTAGAGTGGGAGGGCAAAATAAGAAATACAGCTGGCTGGAAGACAGTAGATCCTCGGTTACTCCTGGTGTTCACCATCTGGCTGGAAGACAGGTAGATCCTCGGGTATCACTCCGAAATCTGGCTATACAAAACCAGCTGGGTCAGACTCCAGAAAGACCAAGTACCACAAGGGAGGCTCCACTTATGAACTAAAACCAGCATATAATAAATAGAAGAATTGATACAAAACAAAATTATAATAACATAAAGACAAGAGTTAATTGAACAAGCTTGCTTACATCAGGAAGAACAAGAGGTGGAATATAATTTCCATGTTAATTATGAGAAAATCATTCAGGCACGACCAATCAAGTCCTACGGTTTGCTATCATTAGCTAACTAGGATTATCATGGGCCTAGTTATTAACAAGATGCAGTTGAGATATTTTTGCAGTCACAAGTCCTGTAGACTATCCAGGCTATCCAGGCGAAAGTTACGAGTGTTATCAAGTTACAAGAATTATCAGGATTTCTGGAGTATCCGAGTACTTAGGATACAAGAAGTGCAACACATGACAATATGCTGGAAATGCGTCCTACTCGACGGCAGGCTACAAGTCCACATGTGTGGTCGGGATAACGTGATCGTCTGTAACTAAAAAATCTCCTTATATGAGCTACTTGATCAATCTAGTTGTTTAACCTAGTCAAATTCATTATGAATCCCTGACCGTGGTAACCAGAAATCCATGTCCTAGACATGATGCAAGACAAGACAGGTAGATTGTACAATCACAATCGAAAAAATCAACCACGGAGTCAAGACAAGAGTTACACTAGCCAGACAGGAATAGTTATCGCAGCAGCAATCAAGGTTATACATGTCATATTAGGTTTACTTGTCAAATTAAGAATACTTGTCAGGAGTGCGCCTCAACGGGCCACTATCAAGATTATCAAGACGAGATCATATTACCATGTTCAAGTTCAAGTTCAAGTTACTAGTTCAAGATTATCAAGTTGTCAAGTCAGGTCATCGCAATTTAGGCCAAGTACAGAAATCATGCAAAGAAGATCAAGAACATCCACATTATGAAATACGAGAAATTTGCATAGTTTCGTGCGACAAAGATGTGCATAGAAAGTCATGCACATCGAAAATCATGCGCATAGAAAGTCATGCGCATGAGCAATACGTGCATGGACAAATCTAGGCAAATTTGCAGAATTTCTGGGCAAATCCGACGCATGGACAATTCTGGACAAATTCGGCACATGAACAATTCTGCACATGGGCAAGACTCACGTTGCGTCTTCAGTATATGCGCATAGGGAGCCTATGCGCATGACACGCTCGGAGTCAAAGGATGCATTGCCAGGGCCTCTCGGCGCATGGCCTCCTGGGCGCGTGGGGGGTCGTCGTCCCCAAACAGCAAGTTCAGCCATAGAAGTTTCAAAACTTGTCATGGCCATAACTTCCTCATTCGAATTCGAAATCAAGCGAAATGAAAGTCAAAACTGCATGAAATCAAAACCAAGTTTTTAGAGATTAAAAAAAAAAGAAAAGTTTTAAAACTTAGATCTACAAAAATCTATCCATCAAAATCGAGAATCTCAAGTTCTAAAGATGCTTAGAATCATGTAGGGAAGAAGATAGAACAAAATAAAAATAGAGATCTTTCCTGTTCTCCATGGAGCAAGTTATACTTGCCTTAGGTTGGTGGGTTGGTGGGTTGGTGGGAGGAGTAATGGAGAAGAGTAAATGAAGAATAAATGAGAGGAGAGAGAAGAAGTTGGTAAATATACCAAGCCAAACATATTAAATCAACCCAAACCAAACCAAGCCAAGCCAAGCCAAGCCAACATGTCATATAGAACCTAGGTGAACCAAACCAAGACTAGCCAAGAACAAACCAAAACTAAACCAAGCCAAGACTAAGAAAGACAAGTCTAAATATGGATCACCTGACAAATATCAGAAATCCGTACACGTATACCGAAAATACGTATAACGGAAAATGAGAGTGACAGTGATAGAGGTCTAACTCTGGAGGGATGAACACCATAGCATGTATCAATGATCCCATTGCACTCGCATACAAAACTTGAGACGTCATTACCTTCGCATAAAAAATTTGAGACATCTTTACCTTCTCCTCCTTTCATTTCAGGCACCCCTTGGAAGATAACTTAAAATGACCGGCGATACAGGTGCTCATTTGTCTTGACTCCTTCATGTCTCTTTGATATGTTAATATATTTTCTTTGGGATAATTATAGCTTTCCATCCTTCATGTTTCGAAGAATTTATATCCTAAGGATCTTCTTTGATCCACCTGGTTCTTTTATACCAAATTATGCACTAAATGAAGCTTTGAGTGCTTAATTGTTACCATACTTTTGGAAGCAATCAATACGTCATCAACATATAAGAGGATATCTACTGGGTCTCATTGAGTTATACATAGGAAATTTGTCTTCAATATGAACAAGTCGAAGCGCTTATGCCAATGCCGGAGAGATTGTTTCAACCCATGTAAAGAATACTTAAGCTCACATACATGAACTTCTTTGTCGGGCTCTATAATACCATCTGTTTGCCTCATGGAGATCTTTTTTTCCAACTCACTGTGCAGAAATATTGTTTTGACATATGTTTGCTTCAACTTCATATACTGAGTTAATACCAATGCCAATAATACCCGAATAGACGTAGGCTTGACCATAGACAAGAATATCTCGTTGTAGTCAACTTCCTCCTTCTGAGTATATTCTTTCACGACTAATCGCGTCTTGTATTGCTCATTGTCCTTCTTTTTTGAATCAATTTGCAGCCAATAGCTCTTTTGCCTTTCGATATCTTAACAAAGTTTCATGTACTAATTTTTTGAAGTGATTCAATCTCTTCCCTCATGGCAACTAATCCACCGATTTATAAAAAATTGTCCAATGGCTTTCTTGTAATCACTTTGATCTTTTGTTTTCGTGACTAAGACAAATACAACAATGTCTTTGTCGGGCTCCATAAAACCATCAGTTTGTCTCATGGAGATCTTCTCTTCCAACTCACTGTACAGAAATATTGTTTTTAAATATGTTTGATTCAACTTCATATACTAAGTTACTACCAATGCCAATAACACCCGAATAGACGTAGGTTTGACCATAGACGAGAATATCATGTTGTAGTCAACTTCCTCCTTCTGAGTATATTCTTTCACGACTAATTGCATCTTGTATTGCTCATTGTCCTTTTTGAACCCATTTGCAGCCAATAGCTTTTTGCCTTTTGATATCTTAACAAAGTTTCATGTACTATTTTTTTGAAGTGATTCAATCTCTTTCGTCACGGCAACTAATCTATTGATTTTTATCATTTTGTCCAATGGCTTTCTTGTAATCGCTTTGATCTTTTGTTTTTGTGACTAAGACAAATATAACAATGTCTTAGAAACTATATCGCATTGGTGCCTTGTGTATACATGCCATGATCTCCTTAATGCTATTGCATCTGGGTTCTGCTGGGATTGCTCCTCATCATCCACTTATGTAAACTGTTCGTTCTCCTCCTCCTCCATACCAATATATTGTAATGGTGCTACGGAGTCTGTATCCTCATAAGTACCATGAACCTCCACCTCCATCATGTCATCATCGCTTAATGTGCTATTCGCCTCCTTAGACTTTTTCCCCATATTTTTCAATTTAGAAGCCTCATCGAAGGTCACATCACGGCTCGTGAAGTCCCTTCTATTTTTTGGATTCCACAACTTGTCGTCTTTGATTTCATGTTTGAACTGCAAGAAAATACATCATTTCGACTTTGACTTCAGCTCGGTTCTATCCTTTTGATCCACGAGTGAATAAGCAGGATACCTAAACACACTAAAGGAAGTATAACTGATCGACTCTCCTCTTTATAACTTCCCTTCTATGGAATATGAAGATCGATGGTTATAGATGGTGATCTATTGACCAAATTGCAAGCATGACTCACTGTTTTTGTCCATAAGTCCTCCGTAAGGTCGACCTGCAATCACATACTTCTGGCTCACTCTAGCGGTGTCATGTTCATGCACAAAACTATTCCATTTTGCTTTGAACATCGTGGAGTTGTCTATTGCCTACGTATGCCCTGCTCCTTGCAATAATTATGAAACTTCGTCAATGTGTACTCACCTACATTATCTGTCCACAAATACTTTACGGTTCGTCCATTTTGCTTCACTACAGCCGTCTGTCACTCTCAGAATTTAGCAAACACCTCTGATTTGTTTTTGAGAAACAAACTCATACTTATCATGAGAAGTCAATCCATGTAAGTGACATAGTACGTGGGACCTTTTGATATACGTTTGAGTGAATGTGATTGAAAAGTTCTTTGGTCTTGTACACCACCTGCTTGAAGTCAATTTTATGTTGCTTGCCCATTGTGCAAAACATGCAGAAATCTAGCTTGCAATTTTTAAGGTCCTTTAGCAACTCTCTTTTGTGCAACTCCTGAAGACTCCACTTACTAATGTGGCCTAGACACACACACATGACATAGCTTTATGGTATCCTCCATCTCTCTCTCTGTAACAACAGATGCACCACTAATGACGATAATTTATGTTCCTTCATGACTACCAGGTTACCCTTCACTATCTTTAGTAAGTCAGCCTGGCTAACACCTTGAAAATGAGATTATTCTTTAGTTTCGGTTACATTCACAAGTGTCCACAGTACTCCATCAAATATATGAATTTTGATGTTCCCTATGCTAATGATTTTGCACGACACATTGTTCTCCATAAGAACACCACCAATACCGAACACTTGATAGGTGCTGAACCACCCCCTGTTCGGATACACATTATAGGAACACTCTGAGTCAAGAATCCAAGCTTCGAAAAAAAATTATTATTCCCTCTATGCATCGTAAGTACATCACACAGTAACTCCTTGGCTTCCGTAGCAACGATGGCTTGACCCTGATTGCTTGAACTATCACCTTTACCCTTCTTCTCCAAGCATTGTTTATACTTCGAACATTTTCTTTTCATGTGTCCGAATGTTTACAGAAGAAGAATGCATCGCTTTTGTGGCAGGATGATTTGGACTTCCCTTGGCTACTCTTGCCTCCATTCTTATTCTTTGACATTTTCCTTTCATTGAAAATTAACCACGATGACTTCTCAATTGGATTTGACGTCATCATAATTTCATTATTAAGAATAATTGTAGTTACCACATCTTTCCATCTCGAGAGTCTCCTTCGATAAATGATTGTTGTCACAATCACTAACCTGTCATATTATCCTGGAAGATAAGATAAAAGTAAAAGTGTCTTGTCCTCCTCCTCTAACTTTACTTCGAGACATTAAAGACCACTAACAATTTGATTTGTTCAGATGATTTAGAATTTAGGTCCTTCCTATATGCTTAAACTGTAGAGTTGCTTCTTGAGATACAACTTGTTAAGACTAACGAGTTTCTTTTTTAAAAAAAATATCTCGGACCTTAACTTACCAACAATCAAGAATCGTGATCTAGGAAATAGGGAGTGCACCAATATTGTCGCCTACAATTGCCCTAAATCCAAGAATTTGAAGTCCCTAGGGTTCCCTTAGATCTTATACCAATTTGGTGTGCAGCACGCAGAAACTCACGCACAAATGACGACGAGAATAACAAGGCACAACACACAAACATGCAATATAACGTGGTTCAACCTAGATCGAGCTACGTCCAAGGGGCAAGTAGAGAATAACTTTATTGAATCAAATAAGATAAAACCTTACAAGGATTATGCACGCAATATCGTATTGTGAAACCATTCCTTACGAGATCTTCAACAAGCTCTCATTTTTCTATCTAGATTCCCTTAATGGCTTCCTTAGAAAACACTAAGAAAAGTCCCTTCTTGCTCAAGAACTCTCAAGCAATCTTTAGCCTCCAAGCTCTCCAAAGCTAGGGCATGAGAAACCTTATTTCTAGTTCTCCTAACTTTTCCAAAGTCAGGAGCAATTTGGACTATCGAAACAAGTAATTTTTAGATTTGGACTGCTCCTGGTATCCACAAGATCCCGACTCACCGGTGTCCTGGCAGTATATCACCGGTCGCTAGTGTGAGTGGATTTTGAGCTGCCCAAATCTGCTGGAACGAAATCAGTCTTAACTTGGCAGACCAGTGGTATGCCTCCGGTACGCCGGTCATCACTCTTAGCTCTTTTGAATGATTACTTCAATGATTTCTTTTTTTTTCTTTTTTCTTTTTTCTTTTTTTTCTTTTTTTTTTTTGCTTTTTTTAGAAAAAATTCTATGATTTCCTTTTTCACATGGAACATTACAACACCAATTAAAAAGCATCTTGATCCTATTAAATAATTACTAACTAGTAACCCACTTCTCACTCTTTCAGAGAAAGCACTTGTTGGGCGTGCTTACGAAATTCGATCTGAGCTAGAGAATGCAGCAGCTGATATATCTGGCCTCTTTTCGAAAATTGGTAGGTTCTTATATTTCAGAAAAGTTAATAGTATCTCTAGGCAATTATGTCTGCAAAAAGCTTTTAATATAAGATGTTATTTCTTCACTTAAAATAACAAGATTGTTTGGTTTCCAGAACGGAAGGATAAGATTGAAGATGAAAACAAGAATCTTGTTAAGCAATTCCAGGCTCAGTTGTCTGAGAAGCTGGAACTCTTACATAGGTTTGTCTCAGTTTCTGTGACCCAACAGGCGAACCAACTGACAGAAATGGAAGCTGGAATACAATCTTTCATTGCTACAAAAACCGAGGTACGCCTATAGAGCTGTTGCAGAAAAATCCCTTACATTTTATATGGATGTATAAACAGATTTTGCATGTCTTCCCCTCCCCCCCCCCCCCCCCCCCCCCCCTTCTCAAATAGGCTACCGAAGCAATTCGTGGGCGGGTGGGGAATTTGAAAGATATGTATATTTCCAGGATCAAAGCATTGGATGATTTAGCAGGTGAACTGAACAAGAGTTCTCAATCAACATGCGAGAAATTGAATGCACAAGTAGTAGTGAACTCATCTACCATGCAGGAAGTAAGTAGCCATTTTCTTTGTTACTTGTTATAAAATCTTGTGTAGATATCACTTGTACTGAACACTTTCCTCTGTGTAGTGTTTCAAAGGTATCGAATTGCATGCTGAACAGTTGCTTGTTGAGCTTCAGAGCAGCTTGTCCAAACAAGAGACTAAACTAGCAGCATTTGCGCAGCAGCAATTGGAGGTTGTTATTTTCCCAGAACCTTGTTCTGGTCGGGTGGGGGGGGTCGGGAGGGGTGGGGATTGCTGCAGGGGTGGGGTGCTGCCGAGGGCGGGTGGGGTTGGGGAGGCAGGGGGGGGGGGGGGGGGGGGGGGTGTCGGCTAGGGGGGGGTCGGCTAAAAATTTTTTTTTTTTTTTTTTTTTTGTTTGTGGAGAGAGAGAGAGAGAGAGTTATGGCTCTGATACCATGTAGAAAATAATGGTTGGATAATTTTATGATGGACTACCTCACTATATATAGGGAGTCTAGCTCCTTACATACTACATATTCCGATGTGGGACTAAAAGTACCTTATTGACTCTCAACATGTTTAATTACATTACATCTTGTCTATTGTTCTGGACCCTTTTTCTGATCTATTTCATCAACAACAGCAACACCTAAGAACTGTGGAGACAACACGCTCTATTTCAATGATCACCATGAATTTCTTCAACACCCTAGATGTCCATGCATCAAGATTAACCAAGATTGTGGAACAGTCGGAAAGTGTGCAAGATCGGCAACTTTGTGAACTTGAAAAGAAGTTTGAGGTCATACTTCTTTACCGCCATCTTGAACTGTTTGATTACTTAGACTCCTAAACTTATCATTGCTTTTATTGTTATATTGTACTTGCAGGAGTCCGCTGATAATGAAGAAAGACTACTTCTAGAAAAGGTAGCAGAAATACTAGCCAGTTCAAATGCCAGGCAGAAAAAAGTGGTATGCTAAACCTTGTGATGCCATAACCCGAACTCCTCTTTTTGTTCCTAAATCAAAATTCTAAGACATCCCATACTCATAGTGTGAGAATTATATGTTTTATTCAATGTTGCCATCCATGATAAGTTCGTTCTTCAATTGAGTCTTTATTAAAGTTTGATTAAATTCTGGTGTTAGGTTCAAACAGAAGTTGATAGTCTACGCAAGACCACTGCTGAAAGAACCAGCCATCTACAAGTTGAGATGTCCACTGCACATGATCTCACTTCTTCTGTTAGGAAGCAGTGGACAGCCTACATGGAAGAAACTGAGAATCAGCATGTTGAGGACACTGCTATCATAGAAACTGGAAAACACATCTCCAAAGAAGGTTTTCAACAATGGTAAGGGTGAGGACAGCAAACTACTGTCGCATCACTGAATTTGTTGCATGTACTAGCATCATCATTTAAGAACATTAAGATGATACTTCTTATCAAAATGCAGCATGAGGAAAGCCAGAGTTGGCTTCCAAGAATGGGGAACTTCTCAAGAAACTCTTCTCGACATTGTGAAAGACAATGTAGCATCAATCGATTCCATTGTCAAGTAAGTGAAGTATTGGCATAATCTATACACTTCCTCTGCACCAATTTTGGCCAGTTGCTGATCTATACATCATCCAACTTGTGGTAGGAGGGGAATGGAAACCAATGAGGTCATACGTGCTAGGTTATCTTCTGCTGCCTCTACTTCTGTCGAAGATTATGAAGTTACAAACAAGGATCTGCTGTCTTCCGTGGGCGTAAGTTTCTTTACGAGGATATCGGTAGTATGAAATGGGAGGATGGTGTCTGTACTAGTTTTTTCATGAAAATTTCAAATTTCAGGTTCTGCTAAACTTGATCATGATGCACAAGGCTACACCAATTCCATAATCATTCCCTGCCGTGGGGAGCTAATGGAATTGATAAGTGGACATTATCGGAATATTATGGAGATTACGGAGAATGCAGACAAGTGCCTCCAAGAAGAATATGTGGTAAGCAGTACTCTATTCCTAGTTATGTCAAAGGTTTAGTAGAATCTTGTCTCACTAATTTATGATGATTTGTACAGGTGGATGAACCATCTTGTTCAACACCAAGGAGACGTACAATTACATTGCCAAATGTTGCATCAATTGAGGAGCTAAGAATTCCAGCTCTTGAAGACTTGGTGCAATCATATCGGGAGTCTAAGTCTCCTCCTAAGCAGCAAGCAAATGGAGAAGCAAAACAGTTTTCGGCATATGAGTCTCAAACACAGGCTCTTAGAGATCCTAGATGTCCTCTCGTCGCATAAATTAAGAAGAGGATATAGGTTCAGTCCTTAAGAAGAGGAGACACTTCGACCATACTCCAACTTTTTTTGGAAATCGTATAAATTACTACTTTTGGAGTGTCATCTTCATATTGGCATAATGGGGACACTCCAAATAACACATCAAATCCATACTCCAAATTAATCTCCCTCTTCCCTCCTTTTTCCCTCTTTATTTTCCCTCTTTATTTTTCTTTCTGGTGGGCCCAGTTGGATACACGCTCTAAATTTGGACAGCCTCTTGGCTTGCTAGCATTTTTCAAGTGTGGGCAAGAGCCCACTGCAGTCCCAAGTGTTACAATTTTGACTAAAACAAAAAATGTAGCACTTCAAACTACTCCCACTGTGGATACTGTTAGCTTAAGCTATACTGGATATAAGTTCAGAATACAGTCCTTAGCTGCTTAAGCTATACTTAGGTCATTGGTTTAAACCATGAGAAGGTATTATTCTATCAAGCACTGGAACAAAGATCTCGGACCAGTTCAGTCGGGTTCAGAAACGATCTTTTAGCCATTGAGTTTCAACACATGAAGGATTACTTGGCCAAATTGAAGGCAAAGTGGTGCAAGATTGTAGTGCCCCGTCCCGCTCAGTCAATCGGTGGAATCGAAACGCCGACGGCGTTCGGACTTAGCCTTGCAACGGTTGCACAAAGACATCGCTCGGTCGAGGCAATCGCTCGCTCAGGTGGGATAGTTTCGGTGAACTTGCCTCATCTTTGCCTTCACATAATAAATCGCATCGTTTTCAACTTGCACAAGTAGGCTTAAAAATAAAAGAGATGAATCCACATAGCTAAAGGGAGTAATCCCGACGGGTCGAATTGAGATAGAATATGGAAAGGTCCAACGGTCGGCTTAGAGTTGGTGCACGGCGTGCTTTAAAAATGACACTCGGTCCTTCGTCTCGTGGCTTGGGAGAAGGAAAGTTGGTCTTCGACACAAAACTATGAATTTGCCTAGTCATAGGCATCGTCCGCATAAACGCTTGATAAAGCGTGCACGGTTCCACTGCGCAAGGCTTGGCATAGCCTTTGCTCGTCCCTCGGGTTAAGTTGTAGGCTGGAGTAAGTTAGGCAAAGTTATGCCGGTCGACCAAAGTCATTCCAAGTGCTGTCCCGCTCATTCTGCGGTTGTCAAGTTAAATAGTCCCACGATTCCAAGGCCCGTCATATGAGGTATGACTTGGGTGATAGCGTTGCGTAGAACACGAGTCAGTTTAAGGCACGAGCCACGGTTCAGTGGAAAGTTAGCCACGGTCTGTCGATACTTAAGGAAACACATTATGTTCAAGTTAAGTTGGAAGGCTATGCAGTAGCCGTTTCCTAAGTTCAAAGAATGTTAAGTCTAAGCGATAGTCGCCGAGAGAAAATATGTCGGTACTGTGGTTCAGTCGCCGAGGCAACCCTGGTTTGGGCTCTGCGAAGGAAGTGTGAAATGTGGAAGAAGTAAAGCAAAGGAACTAAGTGATGATGATGAGACCATGCATTACGTTAAGTCTAGAAGTTAGCGTAGGCGCGTGGTCATGGATAACTTGTCGACAAGGGCGATGTTCTTCGAGCGGCAACCCAGGGCCAAGGGGCCGACTCGGCCTAGGAGAAAACAGGGTATAGTCGAGCTAGGTAATAGGCAACCGGTAGGTCGGGGACTTGCATCGGGGATCGCCACCTGCGGTGCAAGGGTTCCGAATGCCAGGCTATGTCCACGATGGCTAGTAATGCCAGTGACCATTCATATAGATGTGTCGACACGGGCGGCAATCCGCGTGTGTGCCTTTGGATTGAGTTGAATTGAATGTGTATACAGTAAGAAGACACAATGTTTGGGCCTAAGATTTGGCTACAGCGAAGGCGGCGTGCTTCGGCACGAGGTATGGCGTCGAGTGTTAAGTTGTTGGCATAGAGTTGCATGAGTTAGGCTTGAGCTGTTGCGAGTTAAGTCGAGAAGGGCCGTAGGGCAAGTTGGGTGAAGTTACGTTGAGTTGCTGGGCACGACCTCGAAATATGAGGCACGGTCGTGTTGTCAAAGCTAAAGTATAGGCAAGACTAAGCGAGGAGGCGCTGCCTCAGAGTTATGAAGCACGAATCGAGTTCATGGCACGACCGAGTCGTTACGTCACTGAGTATGGCATGAAAGACAAGTATGAGTCGGTGCGTCGTCAATGCAAGCACGAGAAAGGTCTAGAGGCAAGGAAATGGAGTCTATCGTATAGTTGCGTCTCTGATTATGGCCGTAAGGCAAACACGACTTGATAGGTTAACGTTGTTGAGTGGACGTTACTGTTGCAAGCACGGGATAGTCCTCAGACACAAATATGCCAATGCGTTTGTCATAAAACTGATCCTAAGACAAGACTAGAAAGACAATTGATAAGAATAGACTATGTTGCACAAAGTAAATCAAACGTGTTGGTTTTGTATGGGTGGGCGAGGAGCTCATTCCACCAGTACAGTTGAGTACTGACACCCACATAGTTTCTATGTGCAGGTACAGTTAGAAGCTCGTGGTGCGGAGCTCGCTTGGATGCGTCGAGGCATGGAGTTCCTTAGCGATTCGAAGCATGCGGCCGCGTGAAGTCAAGACGTATACGGGACATAATGTGTGGACATCGCCTTCTGAAGCTTCCGCTGGCTCAAGCAAATGTACTTTGAGAGATGAGAGAGAGCTGAGTGATTGTAATGTGAGATGAGTGAATTTGAGTGATTGTAATCTTGGCCTTGCGCCCCCATTGTAACCGTTATTTCAATATCAATAAAGATCATCTCTTTTAAATGACTTGTGTTTGTTCTAATTTCCGCTGCTATGATTCAATGTCTCTGCATGGGACTTCTGTGCGACGACCCCGTCGCAGCCGCTGAAATCGGCCGTTATGGAACCCGCCTTGCACGAGCGCAATCTAGGCTCGTGCGGCATCACGCCTTAGCGAGGACGATCGCTCCTACGGGAGCGGGGCGTGACAAAGATGGGGAAGATTACCATAGGAAATATTAAGTAAATGTATGATTTGTTTAAATATTACATTATTCTATTAGTTTTTGATGATTGGTTGGCAGAGAGCAAGATAGAAGATCAATACACATTATGTAATTATCCTCCTTATTGGTAATAATAATAGATGTTAGTTGAATTTTTTGAGATGCATCACTGCAGAATTTCCTCCAGATGTAACCAGGACATGTTAAATATTATTTCTTGTCAAATTAAGACAAATATGATGGAATGTACAATGCCCATGGGTTTTAATGTTTTTAAGGCCCCAGTATTTGCCTAATGTTTCAATCAGAACAAGATGACTGCACAAATCCAAGCCAGTCAAGGCACTGAATTTACTGATCTTCATAAAAGGGTTCAAGGATCCAAAACTAGCAAAATCCAATAGGAAGGAGAATGATTAAAATGCCTCAAAACATGTCATCAATAAATTCCACTGAGACAAACAACTAACTCAGAAATCAAAGTTTCCAATATTAATACAAACATCTTCGATTTTTGACACACTTAAATTTGATGTAGTCCTAGTCAGATAATCGACACTGTATTGTGTTTTGAAACATTATCATCCAACAGAATAATATTTTTCACTTTGAAGTTTGAACTTGGATAACAGATCAGAGCGCACCTGGCAAGGCCAAATTGAAGGTGTTCACTCAACTGGCCAATACCCACAAATCTGGAGCTGCAGGTGTTTTCTATTGTGGATCACCAACACTTGTGTAACAAACAGTCAACCAATCCTTCACAGGAGTTCAGGACGCAAAAGCATGTCAATAGGCAGCATACAAGTGTACAGGAAAAAACATCGCAGGATGTAATTCGTCTGTAAAATATTCATATAATAATCCATTTACGTAAGTTAGTGTCCAGATGTCAAATTACAACACAACAACGCAAAACAGTTAGATTCTCTCTCTTCTCTGGCAGTTTTCTGACTTTGTTTCTGCATCTTTCTGTGCTCCTTCAAGCTTTCGTGTGCAGTTGATTTCCTGTCCAGATCTATTTGTACTGACTGTAACATCATCATTCACTTCAGCTGTCTCGGTCCTTTGGAACATCTCTAACGTTGTCGCTTACACTTCCTCTCTTCTGTTAACTTGTCCGTGTGGGTATCTCCTCTCCTGGCTTTGAAACAGGTTCCTTTTGCCTACAAACTTGCATTTGAATATCCATGTTTTTAGCTTGACTTAAATTTGGCATCGGTGAAGATCCTTTCTGAGTCCTTTCGCTGCTGAAATTTGCTTCAATTAGGGCCTGTTTGGTTCGATGTAGGTGCATAGAAGTGTGAAAGTGGCACTTTCATGAGGTGTAACTCATTTTACTTACAATACATTCTACTTTCCAAAATGTGTTGGATATAGTACTTTTTGTGTGCTGCAAGTGGAAGAAAATGAGTTTGGTATTTGGATGGTTGTTGTAAGTGGAAAAAAAAGTAGTTCGGTTGTTTGGATGGTAAGTAGATGTTGGAGTTGGAGATATGATAACTAATAATTAAATTAATTACCAATAATAATAATAATATAATTTATTATTATTATTATTATTATTATATATTATTATTATTAGACAAACTAAATAAATTAAAATAACAAATTAACAAATTAATTATTTTTATTAGACAAATTAAACAAATAATTATTTTTATTAGACGAATTAATTAACCCTAAATTAATATCTAATATAAATATCTTATACTCTCACTCTCCTCTCTCTTTCCTGGTGTTCTCCCCCAAAATAAACTTCTCCCACCACCTACTTCTCTCTCCTCCTCCTCCTCCTCCTCTCTCCACCGCCTCCACGCCCCACCGCCGCCTCCTCCTCCTCCTCTCTCCACCGCCACCTCCTCATCTCTCCACCGCCTCCACTCCCCACCGCCAACTCCTCCTCCTCCTCTCTCCACCGCCTCCACTCCCCACCGCCCCTCCTCCTCCTCTCTCTCTCCACCGCCTCCACTCCCTACCGCTAACTCCTCCTCTCTCTCCACTCTCCTCTTCCCACGGCCAAGGACAACCCAGGCAGTTCTTCGGCGGCCAACGACGGCTTCGCCTACGTCCGATGAAGTCCGGTGTTCGACGGCTGACCAGACGCTACTCCCGTCGACCGTGGTCGAAGCATGCCGGAGTTCCCGTAGACGAGACAGGGTGTCGACCAGATCCAGCAAAATATTTTTTGCAACTCAACTCCCATTCTCTTTCCCAGTGGAGTTCCTTCATTTTTTTGGATGTGAAAGTGTGAAAAAAATTGGGGGATTGGAACTGCGACGAGTCCCATCTTCAAAAAATGGACTTTCATTGCAGGCTACCAAACGCTTGAACTCTGATGAGTTCAAACGAGTTTCCAAAAAATTGCAAGATTCAACCCAGTTGCAGGCAACCAAACAGGCCCTTAGAATTAGGTCTGTGATCCATTTGTCTGGGGTACTTGAAGCCCCTTCAGTTCCTTCACTGTGTTTCTTTTGGTATATTTCCTTTTCAGTTTAACTCTTGGTATATTTTCTTTTGGTATTTTATTTATTTTGTGGAATTTTGTTAGCCCTAGTAGGAGTATTATGACTAGTATGTATTATGACTAGTATGACTAGTATATAGTTAGATAATTTTAGTATATATATAATATATATATATATATATATATATATTATAATATATTATATAATTTTATAGTAATAGTGTTAGTGTGGTTATTAATGTTAGTGTGGTTATTAATGTTAGTTATATATTTATAGGAGTTCGTGAGACCGTGACTGTGGAGGTTGAAGTTGGACTGGTACTTTATTACTTCGCGGCTATTCCATGCAAGATACCGTGCCACTGTAATTTTATTTATTTCCTGTTATACATGGACATGTTGTGTGTTAGGATTAGATGTTGAGGAGAGCATCCAAGTGAATGGGTGCCGTCGATGATGCCATCAATGACATATAGTGGGTGTGTGTGACCTAATGTGCTAGTAGACTTTCTTGTGTTGAAGTTATTCTTTAATGACTTCTATGACTTGGACACGACTCATGACACACTTGGAGTGAGAGTTTCATTGTTATTGACACGGACCATGTACTTGGCCGGTGCAAGGGGTTCGTATGACGGATATATGACTAGTTGTGTTAGTTAGAGAACTTGCATGTGAGATACGAATCGTGCGGGTCATGGACATGATCTTGTACTACTCCTGGACGGAAAAGACTATTAGTAGGCGTACGAGATTACCATATCCTCATTAGCCTCAGTGTTGCCCTAGTATAGGCTATACTAGTTGATATTCCATTGTCGTCTACGGACTAGTTTTCGGATTTGGCGGGAGTATGCTAGTATATTCGCGAGTTGACTGTAATATCACTCCTTACCTACCTGTGCGATCCCAAAGTAGTCTTCAAGTACACTACACTTAGATGAATAGTTTACATTGTCAGTTATACTTATGTTCATGTATATATTTTTATTGTTCATATTGGGCTAGTTGTTGTATCTTGTTATGTCCCTCTAAGGACTTGGTGATCTCTCCAGGTATTAGATGGACTTCAGGAGTATAGTTGTTGTGGTGTATTACTGCTGGATTCAGGTATTAATGTTATTATTATTTTATTCTTTCTTTCGTGCCTTTTATGTTTTCTTGCACTTCATATTTTTGCTATGATTTCTACGCTGTTATAGCCTAGTTTTGTGAGCTTACTCTTTTTCTCTAGCTCGATCGAACTAGTGTGATATTGGCGGCTGACTCTATTACACTTGTTCATTTCTTGATATTTATACATTACTGTGGATTGAGATATAGTTTAGTTAGCATATGTTAATTTAATTTACAGCGTACTACGATTAGGATAAGTCCATTAAATTAGGATACTTATTCTAGTGGTACAACTGGCATGCTCATGCTTTAGGTTCCTTATATTTTGGAACTAGAGCATGACAATACGTATGGATATAAATCTTAGTCGAAAATTTCTACCGGTGTTAACTTGGGTTGGGAATATTAGACCGAGAGAAAAGATGTGATCACCAGATACATAAGAGTATTGGAGTTTTAATAAACTAGAAAGATTGTTCCTAAGTTATGAGGAGGTTAAAGTTACACATATTCGATGATTAGACTGATTGAAATTAGCATGATTCGCCACTTTAGCCCTAGTACTTTACTACCTTCCACAAGAAATGACTCGGCTAAATAGACCCTCTAAATAGATTGCTAGATATGATTGTTAGTGTGATTTTGATACTTGGGTAATGTCACGCCCCGCTCCCGCAGGAGCGATCGTCCTCGCTAAGGCGTGATGCCGCACGGGCCTAGGTTGCGTCTGTGCAAGGCCAAGTCCAGAAATGGCCGATTTGAGCTAGGCCACAGAGTCGCATAGAGTGTCCCCATTGCAGCGGAAAGTAAATGAACACAAGTTGAAGCGAATTCAAACTCTTTTATTGATATTCAAGAAGTTTAAAAGTCTCTCAAGCTCTCTCTCTCTCTGAAACATAAAAAGGCGTGCCAAGTGGCTTACAAACATGGAATGATTCATGGCGATGTTCCGATACATTATGTCCTGTATATGGTGCTTCAGCTCCTTGCAACGCTCCAAGGCTCCAGAGATAGCTCCGCGCCTTAGCACGTTCGAGGGAAGCTCCGCACCCGCTGGCATCTCCTGCATCCTGCAAGCAGACTGTGGGGTTATCAGTACATTGTTATGCACTGGTGGGGAGGCTAGCTCGCCCACAATGCTATCATTACCAAACACGTTCCATTTACTTTTGTGCACCGTCTATCATTCATTGTCTTTCTAATCTTGCCTTAGGATCAGTTTCATGGCATATTTCATAACCTACCCCGTGTTGCCAAATTCAAGTGTCGCATGGAAATACATACACGACTTACCCATACTTACCGTCCGGCCTTCCCTGTCCAAAGTAAACCAAGTTAGTCAACAATTCAATATGAACTTTTCGATGTCAAGTGCGTGTCCCTGCCTCGGATTCTAACACGCTGTAGGCACGTTATCTAACTCACTTGCATGAATTTCTCATTATCATTTGGTGTGTTACATTTCAAGCATATTCATAAGGCACTTCATTTAGTTAACTTAGACTACTTTGATTTCAATGCAAGGACTTGCACGTGGATTGCCACCAGCAAAGCCCACTTAATCTATATGCATCGGTCGCTAGCACCACAAGCCAATTTGGACATGTCTTCCCCCTTGGTAATTTCTCACCTATCATGGCGTGCGGCTTGGTACACCCTGATAGTCTTTTGAAATACCTGACCTTACGTCCCCTGGTGGCCAAGCCCGCACTCAGGCCTGTACGTAAGCCAAACTTTGATTTCCGTCCGGACCGGCAAGTCCTTCACACTTTGACCATGCCGCTGGAAATACCCTTATTTTCCCTCTCCCCCGTATACGATGGAGGTGTCCACGACCATTTCATTTTATTGTCATTTTAACTTAACGGCTGTCTCTGCGCCATAGGCTAACCCTTAGCCTTAATGCGTTATCGACCAGGATGGCGTCCGTGCAGCGCGGGTAGCGAGCCCCGTTGCACGTGTCCGTCATACCTGTCGCTAACCATTCTTTCCATCTTATCTTTCGTTCATTCATTCATTCTTTCTTTCTTTCACTTGTTCGTTCATTCGTTGATTCATTCACATATTCATTCATTGATTCATTCATTCATACATTACGCAACTCCCAGTGCGGGAGTCGCCTTGGCGACCCTCGGTCCCATAATCTTTCAATGTTGCTATACTCTACTCGGAACGACTATGTTGATAGTCTTTCCGTTTTATTGTTGTAATCCATTCATTGTTTCATTGTTGGCCGTATAAGGAACATAAACGTAAGCTTGTGCCTTAGCACGAGCATGGAGCGCAGTGCGAGAGTTCACATTTTCCAAATTCCTTTCCATATTCTATACAAGCATACAAGATGGGATTATTCCCTTATCTAGGTGCGTTGAGTCATTTATTAGCATGCACGGTGTTATCGCCTAGCGATTCTCGTGATAGTGTCCGTATTGTTATATGTCTAGGCTAAGCAAAGACGGGTTCATCGGAGCCACCCACCTTAGCGATGTTCGCATCGGCCGAGCGATACTCCGAGCGCGCCTTTGAAAGTCTAAGTCTGGATTCATCCTTGACGGGCCAATGTAAGTCTCGCATCGATTCTTCATCAGGTCGATGCCAACTCTTCGGGTCGACGGCTCGTTTGAGTCGTTGCACTTGCCGTTTGAATCGGCGTTCCGCTAGGGCGGAGCGGGTCATTACAGGTAACTAAGGGTGTAACTATGAATTTAGATTAGATATATTTAACTATGGGGTTAGCAGTGATAAATAAAGATAGTCGGGATCGAGGATTTTTCACAACTATTATTATGGGTTGATAAACTGGCATCTAGGATAGTAATGGGGCATTGACTGATATATATGAAGGATGAGTAATGTACATAGATGTTACCGTTAGATTAGATATAGTGGATTGCCAACATAGGATGGAAAATTCTATCAAGGCTTAACCATGTGTAGTTGGATGAGGAGTATACTAAGGATGAGCCAAACTAGGAGAACCACATATTCAAGGTAAAATAATGTAATTGGTGAAAAGTAGAGGTTTAAGAGGATTATTTACCTTAGGCATATAAGGAACTGGACCATCAATGGAGAAGCTTATAGTGGAAGGCAAAATTTAATATTTTGTTGAGGAATGAAGGTTTGTAGTAATGAGACTAAAGGGAAGACATTATGGTCGCGTAATTCAAGATGAAGGATAAATGACCCAAAGGAAATACGGGTTTGAGGATAATAATTTTAGTAGCTGCAAATGCTAACTACTTTTAAAATTTTAAGGATTTAGTACGAGTAGAATTAATGACAAGGTACTGAGGTTATACATATTCGAGGATTATGATATGGCTTTAGACCACATGTTGACTCATTTATCGTCTCTAGAGGCTAAATGACAAATAGTTTAAAGGTTGGCATTATGATTGGAAAGGACCTACAATAAATCAAGATTATAAAAATGTACCCACTAGCTATCAAGGAAGCAAGTTTAGAGAAATATAAAATCCATAGTAATTCGAGGATTTAGTAATCCAGAATAGAAATAAATGAGCGATAAAGGATTTTTCGGAAAAGAAAATTGAGAGAACTCAAAATTTAGTTGCCTTAAATTTTAAGGACCAATCAATGATTGAGGAGTATAGACTTAAAGACATTGACCTTACAAGTGCATGGTTGACTAGTGGAAGGTTAAGTGAAGAACTTTGAGGAAATAAATATAGGGTCATTAAGCAGTTTATTGGATATATAATACAGGTTAGGGTCGGCCAGTTGTTGTTGGAAGAACGAATTGAGGTGATTGCACTAAACTTTGAGAACCTAGTTACATGGTGAGGGATAAGAATCGACAACTTGAAGGCTTTGGGGTGAGTTATTGTTGTTGGCCCATTGGTCATGATCATACCTGATTTTCATAATCAACGTCAACTTTGGTCGATACACAAATATATATAGCTACAGGTTTACAGGTTTCAAGTCTGCACCTACTACTGCTACAAGATACAAACGTCTCATCGTCATCAAGAACCAAAAGCGATGGAATCAAGATCAATATTTTTACATATTTCTTCTGTATTTTTATTTTATTTGAGTCTATAAAAAATGTAAGATTGATCAGGATCGATACTGGCTTAGCTAATCTCAGTCCACAAAAACATAACCTAGTTATCTATAAATAGATATCCAAAAGTCCACAATCCAAAATAGCCCAAAACCAACAATTTAGCCCAGAGTAGTTATGTCAGAACTCAGACAGAACTCAGCCTGAGTTCGATCCGAGTTCGGTCAGAACAGTTTTAACTTCTTTTTGAATTCCCTTGATATCTGCATTCAATGTTCGAATGCGAGATTTTTGCATCCGAACTCTGCCCGAATTCGGTCAATAAAAACACTATAAATAAAAAAGAACTTTCACATTTTTAAATCACCCATTCATTATCTTATTTATTTCCTTTAAAGTGTTTTCTACGAGCTACACTTTCAAATCTAGCCTATACTACTCTTAGCCAAGCCAGTACAGTTTCTGTTTAATCTAAAGTTTGGTTGTGAAGAGTTGTATCGAAGGCTAATTTTAAAAAATGTTCTAATTTTCAAATCGCCTTCTGGAGTCGGTCGTGCACCCGTCGCCAAGCATGGTGTTGTTGAAGTCGGTCGTGCACGTGTCCCCAAGCACGGTGTTGTAAGAGTTTTAAGCACTTAGTTAAAGCTTGTGCCATAGTGGGTTAACATCGAATAGGAGTACTCGAGACTGGATTAGTCCTCCATGAGGGAAACCAATATATATCATTATCACTGATTTTGATCTTCTTAACTCTTACTTTTACTTCAACTCATTTACTGTTATTTTATTTGCTCTTATCTGCCATAGTTCATAATTTTTAATTGTGATATTTTTCCACACACGCACACACTCTATTCACTCCCCTCTAGAGGTGCTCAACGGTCCTAAAATTGTTCAGTTGATTTTTAGATTTCGAGTACGAAATTATTCTAAGGTGGGTAAGATGTAAGACACCTTCCAAATTTTTTTTATTAAACTAATTTATTTTTGATTAGAAAACATTTTAGATTTTGGTTTGGCATAACATTAGTATTTATATTATTAACGATGAAGGTTTCTTTTTTATTTACAACTATAGGGATGGTATATGATTACTTTGGACCTTCAGCCCATATACTACATATTGGACGTAGCCAGCACCACCCCATACCCAAGAGACCAACATTAACACAACAACTCATCATATCTTCACCAACACACATACATACCAACTTTAGGATTCTTCTTTAGAACCCTTCTTTTGAGTCCTTCATAATCCTTTAGAGATACCAAACCATTCCCATACTCAAATATACCTAAGTAATTAAATTAGTATGGGCCATCTACCTACTGGACTCTTCCCGGCCCAAACCAAATCAATGTATCTCTGAATTCCTATAAGACAACTAATGTGATGTCCATAATACTTCTGATAGTATTAATTTCATAATCTATTATCTATACTCAGATCGAGTATGTCATAGATAATAGGTCCATAATAAAATGATAGTTTTCTATGTCCATACTACCTCTAAAGAAATATCGGATTTCAAATATCCCCAGTGAAATGAAAAGTATCCTTTATTTTCAAATATCCCCAGTCAAATATCCCCAGTGAAATGAAATATCTATATACCAAGCACCCTCTCTAGTTGTAGCACTGGCTCTGATACCAATTGTAGGACCGATTGTAGGAACGCGTTGTAAAGCGTAATACTCTAGAGGGGGGTGAATAGAGTAGGCAGCGAAAATTAACTATTTAAAAAATGTTAGTAACAAGATCACATAATATATTATCACAGATATGTAAATAAAAAGTAGAGAGTAGAGCAAACGCAAACACAAGGATGTATACTGGTTTCCTCTTGTGAGGACTAGTCCAGTCGGAAGAACTCTAGCTTCCAGTTGAATCTACTATAGAAAATCACCACAAGTTTTCATCCGAAGTTCTTGCAACTTCTACAACGCGAGCTTTGATCCGAAGTACTCGACCAACTTCAATTGTGAAGAGTCTTTCTTCAATCAAGCCTCTGATTACAACCGCTCTGAAACTTCTAGACCGTACCGTACTGGCAAATCGACTAGAGGATTGTAACTGGCTTGGAATTTGAAAATGAATAGCTCAGAACACTTTGAAAGAAGTAGTAGGCTTATAGAGAAGAGATATGAAAGTGAATTGGTGTATGAGTGAATTGAAATGATCGAAATCCTTCTCTATTTATAGTTTTTTCAAAGACAGAATTCTGACAGAATTCGGGCAGAATTCAGGCAGAACTTTATGAGAAAATCTCGTTGGGATCCGTAACTGCAGGAAGACCAAGTTCAAAAAGCAACGTTCTCTAACCGAACTCTGGCCGAATTCTGGCTGAACTCTGCTAGGGTTCTGTTAGGGTTTTGCAAATTAGTTTTTGAGCTTTTTGAAAAGTCAAACAGTTAGGAAGTAGTTTAGACTTTTGTAAGTGGGCTTGTTTTCAAAATGAAAGGGTATTTTGAAAACGTTTCTTGGGTAGCCTATTTGCCAGTATGATGCAGTGTACATCGTATTCCTAGACTCAATAAATGTAAAAATGCATTGATGAAATAGGAAAACCAATAGCCCTTTGATGACGCCTTTCTTTAAATATTTGAACAGACTTGAAGACGCATTTTTCCTTGACGGCGGTCGTCCAAAGATAAACAAATCTGAAAATCTGAATACCTTTCGGGGCTTCGCCAACGCCGTCTTTGGCCCATTGCATATGTCCTGGTTTGATCATGTATTATCATGCTTATAGCATGTCTACAAATACATGTTAGGCAAACAAAATATAATACAAGCATAGCAATATGATATAGAACATTGAGAACAATGCTAAGTTTAAGTAGCTACATGTGATTACATGAATATTAGTGATGTCATTATGGTAAACTTAATTGATTAGCCATATTCAAAAACATGATATAATCATTGGGCAAACAATCTCTCCCTTTTTGATTATGGCAAATCCTTTAAGTTTAATATATACAATAGATGCATGTATCACTAATAAACCATAATACTAGAATAATGTGTGCTAACTTAAACTTATTTCCCACTAATAAACACATAATACTAGAATATTGTGTGCTCTTAAACTTATTTCTCTCCCTTTGACATGATCAAAAAAAGCTCCCCCGTAATTAGAGCTAAAATGAACTCAAGCATAAGTAAAAGAGGAAAGAAAAAAAAATCATGATCAAGGATTAGGAGAACAGTGTAACGACAAGTTTTAGAAAAAAAAAGCATAACTAAAGAATAAAAACTTGTCAACACAGTATAGTTGGAAAAATAAAATCAATCAATAAATAGTTTACCAACTAGAAGTCCAAAAATGACATTCAAAACCATTTTGTTCATCATATTGTGTTTTGAAATAGACCAAAAAAAATATATCAATTAGTAGGAATCAATCATTGGTCATAAATAAATCATATGGAATAGAAATTCACATATCTAGTATATATAAAAGAATCAAAAATATAATGAGACTTTTAATAATGATCACAAAAAAATAATAATTCATAATTTGCCCATACAAATTAGTGAATCAATTCCATAAATAATATAATCATTTAAAAGAAATCAAAATAAATATACTAGGATCTATGCAAAATCTATACCAAAGTTCATGCATTTGAATTCAATTACCTTAGCACGATATATGTATATCCATTAGATAAACATGAAGGTAATGAAGACAAAATACTTGAGAAGGAGAAATTCAATCGACTTGAATGCTCCCCCGCAAGGTTTGATCAGTCTAAATATAGATAATCATGAACTTTGAGATAAAATCTCAATAAGAAATGCCAAATCAGTTTAAACTCAAAAGGATTATCAATAAATTAAATTAATTTTGGCAGGATAACTTTTAGAAACTCAAAAATGAGATAATTAAAAATAATAATCATATATTCTCTCATAAAACTAATACAAATCCAAATATCATGAATAACTTAGCAAGATATTTAACTAAGACAATATAAGTCCATGATGAACTAGGTATACCACGTATTAAAGGTATAAAATAATTGAAACAATTAATTTGCTCCCCCTTAAAATATGCGTGTCTAGTTCAAAAATAATTTATATGCATAAAATAGATAAAATAAATAATCACAAGATCTAAGGGATAACCAAGATATGGATCTTTCTTTCCTTTGATCAAATGCATATAAAGTTCCAAAAACAAATATCATCTTTAGGCAAATAACAGAAATATCCAATGAATAAATGCTTAAAGATTAATAAACAAATATATCTCCAATATATATATAAAAATATTTTAAGATATTAAAATATTTTGAAAACTGTCTTTAATAAGAATATTGAGTACAGGACAGATTCAATAAATCAAAAAGAAATAAAAAAGACTTTTCAAAAATGTGAAATTTATTATGAAAACTGTCTTAATAAATGTTCGAATGCGTCCATTTAGTCCTCATACTGAATGCTGGCGATTCGAATCATGGAAACAATTTTAATAAAAAGAATTCATAAATCATAAATAAATCTATTTGAACAAATAAACATAACTAGATATATGTCCAAAGAAAAGTGTATAGATATATGGCATGTCAAGGGGCTAATTGACTTACAATTAACTGCTCCACCTTTACATGGCTATATCCAAAAATAATAATATTGACAAAATTTTAAAATAAAATTCAGAGACATATTTTCGGAAGTAGGAAACAAATTCATCGAAGTATTAGGTCTTCTTATCAAAGTTTATTTCTTTCCTTTTAAAGCCTTAGCACGGTGTCCACTGACAACCGTAAGGTTTAAAGAAAAGAAACGCTTTGAGAGAGAGAGACATCCAATATGCATGACTTCTCTCCTGCAAAGAATTACTGTTGTAGACAGTAAGTAACTTAAATAAGAAGATAATAATATAAAGCTCAAAATTATTGAACATTACACAAGTTAAAGGCGAAATCACAAGATCATAATATTCAATGAGTAGTCACAAGATCATCAAGTCTGAATATAGAATAGAGTGACAGAAAATAAATATATCAAAAGATGACAAACATTAACCTATGAAGATCAATATATGTTACCTTTTGTAAAATTAATCATTAAATAATATTATCTATCAAATCTAAAATTCAAAATCTATCAGATAACAATTGCAACTATATCTCAATAAATCTTTAGTTTATAAAGCGTTGAACAATCTTGGTTTAGCTGTAGGGGTACTGTCCCAGCTAAAGGAGGTTCATCGGGAAACACTTAAGTACCGCTTCGCTTAGACCGTAGTCGTGGTGACAGACAGACCCTTTGTAGGCTTGTACCCAAAACAAATCTCTTCTTTAATAACTGAGGATTTAAGAAGAATTAATGCAATAAAATAAATTTATATTCTATGGACTTAAAAATCTTAGAACAATGTAGCATACGGTATAAGATGTATCAATTACATTAATCCATATGTGCTACAAAATCATTGGGTAACAATAAAATATAAAATATTTGTAAATCAAAATGTAGGACCTAGATACGTTGATGTATTCTGGAATCTAGGAGATTTGACAGTACCTTGGATCCAGAACTAGATAATAGTTACATTTAGACCTTAATAAATCTTAAGTCTATAAAGTATTGAACACTTCGGGTTAGCTGTAGGGGCAGGTTTCCAGCTAGCGGTAGTCCAAAGACTAGTACACCGTGTCGCTTCAGGTTATTTACACCTGTATGACAGAAGGACCTTTTCGACTTGTTCCCAAAATGATCTATACTATTAAGAACTTAGATTCAAAGGAATATATGCAGTATCATCGAACAACATCAAAATCCAGAATCCCTAAATATAAAAGAAGTAAACCCAAATAATGGTTTATCAAGATCAAGATATTAAAAAAAATATTTCGATAAGAGTCATGTATCTAAAATGTCAACCAAAAAGCCAAGAAAAACATAATTGAAAGAGGCTTTGAGGAAGAAGCTAATTAAGAGAAGAACATAAATTTGTTCAAAGTAATCAATAGCTGAAGTATGAGATAAGCACAAGTTTAAAAATACTTTTCAAAATAATATAATATAGAACTTGAACTTAACTCATATATCCCTATAAAGATATTTATACAATATAAGAAACATGTGAGCAATATATGAATGATAATGAATTATTCATGTATCATTAACAAGCATAAAAAATCACAAGATCAAAAACATGCATAAATATGCTTTATCAGACAAGATTTAATTGATTCATAAGAAGTTAATCACAATAAAATGAGAATCAATAGTGAAGTATATTATGCAAGCACAAGGTTAACATACAAATATATGTATATACTTTTCAAGTAAATAGAAAACTCGTGCTAAACATACATACTTACAAATACCGATCAAAGTAAATATGACATGTTAATGACAAATCGGTAAGAAGTGACCATTAGAAAATTTATTAAAGACGAAGAGTCAAAAACATATTCACCAAAACAAAATTAAGCTCCTATGCATGCTTCAAGAATAAAGATTAAAAGTAAAGAGCATACGTAGACAAATGTGTCACACTAGTAGAAAATAACATATTATATAGTATGAACTAATCATTTAAGCTAAACAACTAGTTAAGTTAGGATTATGTCTCACATTGATTCAAACAATAGACAATTTAAAAGATATCATGAAAGCTAATAGTAAGAAATCAATAAGAACATGCTAGATATTAGAAACTATTTAGTAAGCATGTTACCGAAGTGATTCTAGTGACCACACTTCTGTTGGTGTAATTGCTTGGAAGATGATCTTTGTAGCTTTGCAATCACCAACATGCTCCATGGTTCTAAGGTTCAGCATAAGTAGCTCCACCTGAAATATTAGGTGAAGACTTTGGTATCCAATACTTGGATCCACATTTGTTAGCTTTGGGAACCCACTTGCACAAGTTCAAATCAACTAGCTTTCTAATCTGACAACAATTAGAAACGTGTCCATTCATACCGCAATAATGACATAAAGTATTAATAGTGCTATGTGCAGCAGTATGAGAATGTGCAGTGGGATGACATGATGTGCGTGGATACTTGTAATAGAAAGCATGGTTATGTGAAGCTTTAGCTTTGCTTGCTTCCTTTGTAAAAGATCTGAGTGGTGACTTTGTGATGTGCTACGTGTCTTGTGTTAGACTGAGTCGTAGGTTGTACTACCTGCTTTTCCAGTCTAATCTCTAACTTTTTAGAGTTAGCACAGATCTCATCATACTTAGCAGAAAGAGCATCAATTCTACATGAAGCAATAGAATACTTCTTCTTTTCTGCTTTTAGTTCCTCCTTAAGTTTAGTATTTTTTTGAGTGCTTTTCTCAATGCAATCAAGTGCCTCATGCAATCTAAACTCAAATGTGGAAATCTCAGTAGAATTATCAGAAGTAGAAGTATTTCTTGCATCATTCAATAAGCAAGTAAGCTTCTCATTCTCACGCTTATAGGATAGAATATCCTTTCTAGCTTGCTTATACTTATCTAATACTTTTTGTGTTCTTTCAATAGATCACTGAAAGTATCAGAAAACTCATCATAAGAAAATTCACTCTCTTCAGAAAAAGAATTATTTTGTACCTCGTTAGATAATGCCATTGAGCATAAATTTGCAGCTTTATGAGGTCTCTTCTTCTTCTTCTTCTTCAGAATCTCTTGCTTCGCTTTCACACCATATGCTCATGCTAGTGTGCTTGTGAGATGAGATTCCTTTATTTGATTGTTCGTAGTGACTCTCCTTTCTAGTAGTAGTACAATCTTCTTGGATGTGGTCTATCTTCTTGTAGTTGTCACATGCAAGCTCTCTTTATATAAGGGATTGTGTTGTACCTTAAATCCTAATTCCGTCATGTACATATTTGTATCATTAAGAAGACTATCCTTCTCTCTGGGGTTGCTAGCTTTGCTTTTATACCTGCACTCATAAGTAGCTTCACGAGCTTTCTAAATTTTATAAGATGTTGTGCAAGTATAATAAGATTAAATATATTTGTGTCTACAGCACAATAAAAGATATGCATAGCTTTTGCATCAAGGCTAGCTAACTTCTTCTCTTCCTCCATGTAACTATAATAAGGCTTGTTGATTGTAGAGGATGTGAGAATAGAAGTGATAGTAGGCTTTTTGTAGCCATTGACAATAATTGACCATAAGTCAAAATCTAGAGACTTCAGGTAGAAACTCATCCGTGTCTTCCAATAACTATAGTTTGTTACATCAAATAGTGGGAGTCTATTTGAGGATTGTTCTTCAGTTGTAAAGTACATACTTGCCATATGTGATATTGTGATCTATGTAACAACAGTTATAAATAAGAATATAATAGCAGTGTTACCTCGCTTTACCTGTATAACCCACTTTGATACCAATTGTAGGAATAATTGGGATCAGAATATAATACCTCTAGATGCAGCACTGGCTCTGATACCAATTGTAGGAACAATTGGAATCAGAATATAATACCTCTAAATGCACCACTAGATCTGATACCAATTGTAGGAGCAATTGGTATGAGCAAAAATATCTATATACCAAGCACCCGCTCTCTAGTTGTAACACTGGCTCTGATACCAATTGTAGGACCGATTGTAGGAACGCGTTGTAAAGCGTAATACTCTAGAGGGGGGTGAATAGAGTAGGCAGCAGAAATTAACTATTTAAAAAATGTTAGTAACAAGATCACATAATATATATCACAGATATGTAAATGAAAAGTAGAGAGTAGAGAGCAAACGCAAACACAAGGATGTATACTGGTTTTCTTGTGAGGACTAGTCCAGTCGGAAGAACTCTAGCTTCCAGTTGAATCCACTATAGAAAATCACTACAAGTTTTCATCCGAAGTTCTTGCAACTTCTACAACGCGAGCTTTGATCCGAAGTACTCGACCAACTTCAATTGTGAAGAGTCTTTCTTCAATCAAGCCTCTGATTACAATCGCTCTGAAACTTCTAGACCGTACCGTACTGGCAAATCGACTAGAGGATTGTAACTGGCTTGGGATTTGAAAATGAATAGCTCAGAACACTTTGGAAGAAGTAGTAGGCTTATAGAGAAGAGATATGAAAGTGAATTGGTGTATGAGTGAATTGAAATGATCGAAATCCTTCTCTATTTATAGTTTTTTCAAAGGCAGAATTCTGACAGAATTCGGGCAGAACTCTATGAGAAAATCTCGTTGGGATCCGTAACTGCAGGAAGACCAAGTCCAAAAAGCAACGTTCACTAACCGAACTCTGGCCAAACTCTGCTAGGGTTTTGTTAGGGTTTTGCAAATTAGTTTTTAGGCTTTTTGAAAAGTCAAACAGTTAGGAAGTAGTTTGAGCTTTTGTAAGTGGGCTTGTTTTCAAAATAAAAGAGTTTTGAAAACGTTTCTTGGGTAGCCTATTTGCCAGTACGATGCAGTGTACATCGTATTCCTAGACTCAATAAATGTGAAAATATATTGATGAAATAGGAAAACCAATAGCCCTTTGATGATGCCTTTCTTCAAATATTTGAGCAGACTTGAAGACGCATTTTTTCTTGACGGCTGTCGTCCAAAGATAAACAGATCTGGAAATCTGAATACCTTTCGGGGGCTGCGCCAACGTCGTCTTTGGCCCATTGCATATGTCCTGGTTTGATCATGTATGATCATGCTTACAGCATGTCTAAATATATGTTAGGCAAACAAAACAATATAATACAAGCATAGCAATATGATATAGAACATTTAGAACAATGCTAAGCTTAAGTAGCAACATGATAGTGATTACATGAATATTAGTGATGTCATTATAGTAAACTTAATTGATTAGCCATATTCAAAAACATGATATAATCATTGGGCTAACACGTTCCTAGTTCACCAAGATGACCTTTTCTTTATGAATGGCGTCATTCAGTTTGCTGAGCTCATCAAACTCAATTTGAGAGGATATGACGGTAGGCTAAACCAAGGTTTGTTACATAATTTTCAAGTGTGTTAAGTAGCATGTTCAAATCCTCGACTATGGCCTCATGTCATGGGATAACTTCAAGAGCTTGAATCATACAAGCAATCGACATCCTGATCTGGGTATAAGGAATTTTCTCTCTATAATTCCTTGGACCCCATTTCCTGAGAGAGAGTAAAAACATTGTACACAAATTCTGGCCATACCTTCTAGGTAGGCCCCTGTTACTGGTATCCTTGGCACAATAATTGTTTGAGTCTCTACCACAAATGAAAGGAGAGGATCCTCCTGAGCAACTGTCATGTATAAGAAAGATTGTTATTTTAAAAAAACAAGAGAAGCAGAAGTCAAATATGTTTTAAAAGTTCAATACCATTAGCCTGATCTGCATCCGTTGGTAAAATTACGGTGGATGGTTCCTCTGTCATTCTTGACTTTGCTCCTTCGATCATCTCTTGATTCGATTCAGAGCAGAAAGATTGTCCTCGACGTGATTCGGTAGGAAAGTTTCAGACTCCTTCACCAATGGCCCAGGAGTCCGACTTTTGTAGGAGAACTGGATTTGGGTGATAACGAGGATTCAATGGTCCCGAAGCTACTTTCAGCAGCCAGAGTCTTTGAAACTTGTACTTCAGTTTGTGGTTCATCCTCGCAACCACTTTTCGTAAGTACCTTTGTAGAGGACTCACCTGGCATGTGTAGACTGGTTTCAATCTCATTTAAATTGCATAAGTCAATGTTTTCAAAAGCAGAGCCACTTTCAACTATATCTTCGGGTTCAGGCGCTACGTAAGACTGGTTGTCATCATCATCATAGTCGTCCAGTTATTCACTTCCTTGGGCAGGTTTGAAGAGTTATGTATCATTGTCGGAGAACTTTTCAACTGTTTTTAAAGGTGAACCTACAACATCCATACTCTCATTGGTTTGTTGAGAGACAGTTTTGTGGGAAGATCCTCTCGGAGATGTCATTTTAGGTACTCCAAAGGGAGGATTAATTGGTGGTATGAAAGCAACTGCCAATATGTCTTCCGCCCTAGCATCCAAATCTGGGTCCACTTTAGGGGAAGGACGATGACACTTTTCTGTCTCTCGCATGGTTGGCGTCTTGTGGGCAATGTTCTTCTACCTCCTGCCTTGGTTGTAGTAGGAGATGATTATGCAACTACTTTTGCTTTCTTCGATGAAGGAGAGGCTCTAGGGACAGATTCCTTCTTCCTTTTATCCCTTGCGGTGTACTTGGGTGGATTATCAGACGAGCTCTCTATCTTTTGCTCCATGACTGGTGCTGATCCTATGATATCTCTTCTCCGAAAGGATATTTCTCGAGCTTGTCTAAGATCACTCGCAGATGGTTTTAAATTAGTCCACATGATGAAGCTTTATTCTCGATCATAATCTATTGAGGGAGAATTTACCATACAATGAAACTTACCCGCAACAAACATTAGATAAGCTTTTGATTTGTTGGGTAAGATGAAAGACGTGCCACTTCTGCCTGCGTTGTAACATCGCCACACACGGATACCATCAAGTAAACTACACTCATATTTAAGATGGGGACTGACGTTCTCTAAGAACAATTGACTGTAGCCGAACTAGCGCACAACACGGCTGGGCATATAAGGTTCCAAATAAACATTCGTTTGTCTTCAGAGCACCACGTGAGAAGGCGGATTGATTGAAGCTAGAGAAAAGGTCGTTCAAAAAGATTAGAGGCATGGTCCACCCCAATGTCTGTAAAGTTAGAACCATTCACTGTCAGGGAACGTCGAAGCGATCTTGAAAAATTCACAAGCATTCACCTAGCCTAGTACTTTTCTACAAGATAAAATCCGATTAAAATTCCAACTCTTGCCCTTATATCGTCGAAGGATATTGTCCCCAGGAATGACATCTGATTCCAGCCTGGATGCATCAATTTCGGGCAATAAAGGATGAGCCAACACATTATAATAAAATAGCAGTTGTCCTTGTGAAATATTTATCCTTCTCTCCATGCATCATATTGTATATAAGTTGTGTAACCCCTTCTTAATGCTGCACACCATAGCAGAAAACATGGATAATTTATGGCCGAAAACCAACCTTACAACCGGAAGGATCAAATTTGACTTAATCTCTTAATGGGTCCAGCACCTCCAGAGACTACGCAGTTTTACAACCAGGTCATCAAACACCCCATTACAACTGTTTTATCGGATGGCGGTCCAAGGCATTGGTAGAAAAAAGTAAAAGCTGGATGGTTATCATTACTCCCTCATAAATTCTTTTCCTTGAATTCCTCCATTAATTTTGACCTCATCTTCAGTCATTTTTGGGCAGACTTCAAAACCAGCAGGTTTTTCATTTATTAGCCGTTGATGAATGAGATAGTTGGTCCAGTCTTTGGTATGGGGAATAGGCCTTCAGTCCTTTCAATTTTGTTTATTCTATAATGAATCTGGTGATGTAACAATAATTCTTTGTATACTGCTGCCATCTCTGAGTTATTTTGCTCCATAGCAGCAAGTTCATCGTTAGGTTGGGTGTATTCTTCATAGGATCCAATGCCCCATAGAAGTTTCAAAATTGCATACATTTCATGCAAAGCCAATCCCATGTCACCACCTGCTGTAAAGAATGTACCAGTGTTCTGATTTTACATCTATATAAGGGCAACGGATATTCATCTTCAAACCATAGCAAGTAGCTAAGTGGCACAATAAAGACCCCATTCTTTCCAGATATTTTAATATCTTTGTAATATCCACTCTGATCGGTCACTCCAAGACTTGGCATCATGAGTCCAGTTGAGCAGTCTCAAAGTGCCAGTGGGGTAGGAATTGTTCTTGGCGAGTAATTTGTTGACAAAGGTGTCAACAACGAAGATCGAGACATCAGGTCCTACGTCACCTCTAAGACTTTCAGGCAGCAACCCTAAATGGGTGTAAGACACAGATCCTTTATAACACTCAAAGGAGTCCTTTTATGAGTCATTGTATCTATGAACTATGCTTCCAGGATGGACTCCACCATGCGAGAGCGTAATCAAATACACTGTTTTCCTCACGAAAGCTACTGGTGCATAAGTGGTTAGAGACAAATGATGTTCTGCAGCAGGTACAAACACTTGTTGATCGTTAGTTTCTTCTTCTTGGTCTTAGAGGTGCCGGCTCCAGTTAAAATTAGAGTGTCACCAAACAAGAAGGATGGTCTCAAAAACTTCTTATTATTCTGAGCAAAATCTCCATTGTTCAACATTTGTTATAAGAAGCTTCGGGTTTGATCAGCAATCATTCCTGTCTTAAAAGTGGTTGATCTTTGTTGATTTGACTTGTCATGAAAGACACTACATCTGAATAGTTTATGCTTAAAAACCCTTCTGATGCATCTAAATGGGACTTGCCAAGCGAGTTGATTGGAAATTGGACTGCAAAAGTAAGAAAAGAAAAATCAGCTAAAAGACTTAGTTAAATTTCATATCTTGGTTATTAATGACAGAAATAGGTACATGGAATTATATGTGCATATTCATTTTTCATCAAGACTGGAATCTTTATGACGCATAAGGAAAGAAGCACATAAGGGCAGATTAATTACATCCATGCAGCAACATACAAAAGAGCATAAATCCAAAACGTGCATTTCAGTTGAAGCTTCACAGTAACAACTATGCATGTAATGGAGAAGTTTTGTCTGCATATTTTTTAAGTTAGAGTTTCCTCACTCATGTGTAAAGACTCATAGGCACATAGCCTTATGGATTTCTGTTTGCAAATAGTGAAAGAAAGATACAAGAGTTTTCTTCATCAAGGAAACTAGGGTTTTATCTTCGATCCGCGACTGAAATCCGATGGGGACAATCTCAGTTGAGTCGTAGACTGACTTTCCCTTGCTTTTGCTTGTTGATGGTGCCTTGGACGAAGCTTTGGGGGCCATTGTTTGAAATTTTCAGTGGAACAGAGAAAGAAGAAGAAGAAGAAGAAGAAGAAGAAAGAAGAGAAGAGGAAGAAGAAGAAGAAGAAGCCATGTTCTTGGAAAGAGAGAGATTTTCAAAACAGTAAAGTTCTTTATCCTTCTTCAGCCATATTTATAGACTGCTATCAACTAGCCCATAAGAGTATATCTCTTGGAATCTCGAGTCATTTGGATGAATCATACCAAATTCCTCGATTCGCATGCCAAATGACGACTATATTAATGGCACATAATTCGAAGAGGATTTCAAAAGATTGACGGCTGTCTCAGTCAGATTTACAGATTTCATGCATCTCAGTATTTATAATCTTATGTGTCTCAGTCAGACTTACAATCTTACGTGTTTTAGTCACTTTGAATGTTTCATGCGTCAAATTGATAGTGGAGCTCATGCATGTTCCTGATGGCAGATTTTATACATCTTAAAATATTTCTAAGTCTTATATGACAGACTTCATTTATGATTATGCGATAATTTTCTAATTTAAGTGGTTATGCAACATTTTGGAGACAGTGATTCTTCAAATTCAATTCAGAACTCACATAAGCAGAAAATTACAAGTAAATGAAAGAACATTGAAGATAAAGATAAAATTTTATTTCAAATCATGATTACATATGATGGAGATCTATTACATTCTAGATTTTCATCTCTAAGTCATGGTCATGTCTGATGGAGATCTGTTACATTCCAAATCTTCTCCATCAGTTTGTCTCTCAGTGCAAACCGCAATATATAAAAAATGTTGCACTGTAAAGAGACAACTACATAGAGGGAAGACTGTGACATATAAGTCCAGTGCTAATATTCCCATAACCTTATAAGGTTGGTGGTAGGAATATACAATACTGATTGGGCCTCTCAGAAGGTGCTCAACCCTAGAACCCCACTTTACATCTGCAAGTGTGGGTCGTCCTTTCCAGTATCAGGCTGTTTGCCATAGTGAAAGAATATAAAATTGGACCGGTACACAGTCCAAGATTTCTGCCAATTGCCAATATTGTCCGTTAACGACATTTTTTGATTGGGACTCAACCCCAATCTCATAACGGATGCTACAACTGTGAAACCAATCAGTTACAAGCCTCATCATATGGGTGCAGACAACTAGCTAGGTCTGTGAAAAGCGAAAGCCTCTGCATAATATGTTGGATCATGTCGAACAAGACATATTATAATGTCCTTCCAAGCTCCATCTGAGCTCCAATCATCCAAAGAGTATCCTGAAAAGTATGACAAGTTCAAAGGAGTTAGGCGCATAAAGTCTGTTACATTTCTATAATCATGCAGTTTTAATTTTTTTACTGCATAGCAGCAAAAAGTGCATAAACAAACATAATGGTCTTATGCTCTTATATGCTATATAACAAAAGTGTTTTCCAGCAACACATTTACTTTGATGAAGTAGCAACTGCATATTTATGTGTACAATGGAATCTCTCATTGACAGTGCATGTCTTGTTGAAATTTTGCTACTACAACTATGTGCTTTAGTGATATATTTGTAACTCCTCTTCCCAAAATTTTGAAATATATTTTTATTATTTATTTGAATTAAATAGTAAATTTTGAAATTTTATAAATATTTTAATTAAGTAATTATTATTATAGAAGGCCTTAGTCATGGTTAAGATTTGGAGTACAAGATGATTAGAAATTATGGCACGGATGGTGTAAACGTGTGCTTTGACTAATATTTTAGCCATGGTAGGAAAGGCCAAGCCATATGTGTTCTAACTAGAAAATTACGTCAAAGTTGCGACTTAATCCCTATAAAAAATTTAATTATTTATTAATTAGATTATCGACTTTTAGGAGACCCGATTGTACCAATTTAGCACGTACTTGACCCGAGCCAAATCCAAACCCATGTAGACAAGTAGGGCGTCTAGAGACGTCAATATAAGTATATATTGTTATATACGTGTATATTTATGTATTTTATATTAATGGGCTAATAAATATTTTCCTAAATATATGTTTTATAATATAAGTGTTAATATTTAAATGGATATTTATTTTGGAAATATGACGAACATTTTCTTATGATGGTATTTTAGATTTTTGTATATATACAAGTGTGGTTATAGTATACAAATATTAGGCTTTATATATACTACTAAAGTCTACTTTAGTAAAATAGAATTGATAAATAAATATGCTATAACAGTTTGGTAGAATATTTTACCATTATGCATACAGATAAGGATGACCATCTTTAATCAATATTCACTCCTATCTTCCAAGATCTACCTTAAGTTTCTTTAGATAAGTTCTGTAAAAAAGTTGTACCTAGAGGAATCCAATAGTTTGGATCACGACAACAAATATAATAACAATAAGAAATCATACGTGTCCTTGGTATACAATTGTAATAGTGAAGTATCTAAATAAATATTCAAATAGAGATAGGCCATAGCTTTTATATTCTTTAGATTTCTTCTATCCAAGGTCTGCCAACCTAATCAATTGTAAACCTATACTTAAACCTAGCAAACCTACAAGTACCAGGAAGACCCATACACATATATATATATATATATATAATATATATATATATATATATATGAGGGGCCTAAAAAAAAAAAAAAAAAAAAAAAAATTATATATATATGAGGGGCCTATTTTTGTGGTACATCATCTTCACCATTAGTTCCCTTGTGAACTCCTCCACGTTACCTAAGACAAACCCAACCGGACAACCAATACTCAGCCCGTGCCCTTCAGCGCTGCCTCCGGCCGACCGTGCCCCATGATCTCTCCGGAAGTCGTGCCACGACAGTGGCATATGGGCCCATGCTGGCAACAACAACAGCCGTACCATATTGTATCGCCGGTAGGGGCCACGCGCGACCGACCCCTGGTCCTCACCACAACCATTACCAGTCCACCACCCAATCAGTCTCCTCCGAGCCTCGACTGCGCCAGTCAACGACGGATGATATCGACCCGCCAAAGCCAAACCTCGGACCACCACATCACCGCCACCACCATCGTCTAGCCCCTAATCCTCCACTGTCCGGACGCAACCACCCCACTTGACCATCGTGCTCAACCACGTGTCCACCCACCAAAATTGCCACCAAATCGACACCACCACCACCATGAACAAAGCATCATGGACTCACCTCGACCCAGCCCATGCTCCTGCAGTGCTGTGCTACACACCATCGCATTGTCGTGTGCCAGCAAGCCGTCTCCCTCTGTCTGATCTGGTGACCCGCCCCCAAACGACGAGCGTCCGACCTCGTGCCACCACTGGGCGATCTGTCGGATCCAGGCTCATCGTCACACATGCACAATCAGTAGCGAGTGCCTGGCCCACCAACACCAGCGTCCCGCCATCGTCGCCACCCTCCGGTTCGATCTGTAGCGTCGAACGGCGAGCGACCACCGTCATCGATGCGCCACATCCACACTTCCTGGCTGCCGTCGCGAGGGATGAGCGTCGCGCCCTGCCGTGCCGTTATCGCGCCAGCAAGCTGCGGTAAACTCCCTCTCCTTTCCCTCTGTCTTCTCCTTCAATCACTCTTCTCTGTCTCTCTCTATACATCATCTTCTTCTCCTTCTGGAGAAGACCACATTCTCTAAATGAACCCTCTCCCTCTTTTTGACTCTTCCTCTTATGTTTACTTATTTTATTTTTGTTGGGCTAAATTATAACTTGATACCCTCAACTATCACAATTTTTCAACTTGATATCCTCAACTTTGATAGGTACTAACTTAATACCCTATATCAACTAATATTTTTAGGTTGATCCCTAAACAAAATTTATTCCTAAACTACCCTCCCCTCACCACTACCCCCCGACTATAACTCCCCCCAACCTAGCGGTCATCCTCCCCCGTGCGCTGCCTCGCATCCCATCGCGCCCCCACGCTGCCTAGCGCGCCCTCGTGCGTCCCTGTGCCCGCCATCCGATCGTGCATGCCCGCCGCCTGTCGACCACCTACAGCCGAAGAGAGAGAGTATTGGGGGGGGAGAAGAGAAGAGGCAATTTGGTCCAAAGAAATTTTAGGGTATCAAGTTGGTACCTATAAAAGTTGAGGGTATTAAGTTGAAAAATGTGATAGTTGAGGGTATCAAGTTATAATTTAGCCTTTTTGTTGTTTTGTGCTACTGTTTTTCTCAGGAAACGAGAAAATGAGGGAACAAAAGAGGAAGTAGGAATACATTTTATTTTGTTATTATTATATTTATTATTATACACAGAAATCGAAGTCACTGGGAATATATTTGTAGTAATAATTTTATTATAAATTACATTAATGAATATTTGTATATGTGGTTGTATTGTTATATTATTGTTCTTATTATCATTATTATTATTCTTGTTCTTATTATCATTAAAAACTATTAGCACTACCTATATTGTTTATTTAAATAAATATATTAAATAATCTCCTAAATTTTGGTTTTGACAAATTAGGGGTTTTTAGCCCTAGAATAATTTTGTAGATTTTCAACATATAGATCTACAAGTATTTTGACTAGTAAAAATATAAAT
Organism: Iris pallida; assembly: GCA_029216955.1. Lineage (NCBI taxonomy): Eukaryota > Viridiplantae > Streptophyta > Magnoliopsida > Asparagales > Iridaceae > Iris > Iris pallida. Next base: position 7,580,846 of record JANAVB010024199.1, on the reverse strand, counting down.
TCTAGTATTATATATAGTTTGGGGCTTTCTTACCGGGCTGATCTTTATGATTGATTTGTAGTATTGGGCTGTAATATTAAAGATTTTGATACTAAATATTTTAGGATGGGTTTTACTTTAACTAATTTAAACTGAGCCTCACTATTAGTGATAAATTTATTTTTGACCCTTAGAATTGCTTTCTCTAAACTAGATTTTGGCTTAATAAATTACTACTTTTTTAGCTTTGTTTCTCTAAAATAGATTGGGCCTAATTTTAATATGGATATTATGGTTTTGAATTTCTAGTAATAAAATAAAATATTTAACTGGGGCTTTATAAAAAATATTACTTTTGGCCTTATTTATATAACTCTTTCGGGACTTTTTTGCAATTTAACTTGTTATAAACAAACTAGTTGGCCTTAATATATTTAGTAGATTTTTGGACTTCTTGGACCTTAGAAAAAAAAGGATTTATGAGTATTTTATAACGGGCTTTATAAAATAGTTTTGAACTGTTTACTATTAAATTTTGGACTATTTGATTAGGTTTCTGAATTATATGTTAATATTGAATTAATAAATTGGGCTTTTAGACATACAAAGGATTTTGGGCTCAAAGTAATTCCTTATAAGATTTATGTATAAGGGTTGTAATATGTTAAATATTTTTGTAAAATGATATTTTTTCTAACTTACCTTTCCCCTAAATCAAATTTTTAGATTAGATTGCCAGGACTAATCGTATTCCTATCTTCCTTGCCGAATCTGAACTTCTTCGCATCTACCCTAGCAATGGGACTATTCTGGATGCACTGGTATTTTCGATTTCACCAGCTAAGGACCCCAGGTGAGTACTTTTTCTAATATTTTTATATTTGATAACTTCTATAATTCGTGTATGTAGTATTGTCTTACATTGATTTTCTATTGATTCTTGACACGATGGTTACACGAGGTAGTAGTTATAGATTCTCTACATGTTGTTCGTGACCAATGTATTATCGTGTTCGTGACCTGTTTGAATCCATAAGTACTATTCGGGCAAAAAAAATACATTAGTAGACATGTAAATATCAAAAATATTCCATTTATCTGATTGTGTCTGATAGCAGTCGTACACTTTACGTGCGGGGTGTCGGATTTACCCCTTAGCCGTTTATATATCGAAAGTGGTATTTCAACTCACCAGTTAGATGCAGTCTTGCTATATTACTGTTTTTGTTTCAGCCATGTATTACTGTTACTTTCTTGTCTTTGTTACCATGCTCTCATGTTTTTACTCACATGTTTTATATTATGTTTTCTCTTATCCACCCATCATATATTTCAGTATTATTTACTATTTATATTTTGTTAATTATTGGAATTGATGTTAGAATGTACTCGTTCTATTTCTGACTAGAAATCAATTTTTTCAGGTTAGCCGTGACTACTCTTAGCATTGTGGAGATACGGGTGTAATTGAAGGCCAACCTAGAAGACTAGTTATATAGATTAGTTGTTTCATTTTATTTTGTGAGACTTGTAAATTTTTTAAATGTAAATCTTGTAATATTGTAATTAATGTAGCAATGTGAATGAACAATAAATTTATATTTTATGTAATTTTGAGCATTGTGGCTAGATAGCGTACTACCACCGATACCGCAGCGTATGCTGGACTTGCGCACGCACTCGCATCCGAAAAGCGGGTGCGAATTGTGACAAGTTTTTTTGGTGGCCCATGCATGTCAGTTTTCACAAATTGTGCGAACTCGTGGTAGTACTTAAGTTAGTTGCACTATCGCGAGCCTGTGACTAGGAAATGCTCATTCACACTAGAATTAATTTGATTTTAGGAGAATGACTAGGAATAGGAGTCCCTTATTCAATTTAACAGTTGGGTAGTTAAGGTTGCTAAGTAGGCTATATAATTTAGCCAAGGATTTATCGAATCCTAAATCCTATTAGATAACTTGAAGAATATTCATAGAACAATTTCTATTGTGTTTTGATACGCTGGTAGGATCAAAGGTGGGTAGACTATTCATTCTGTAACTTAGGCCTTCCTAGAATTCAATCCTTAACCTTGATAATTTGTTCAAATTATCTTTTCTGCCCTCTCTAAATATTATCACCATTACTCATATCAATTAGTCATTTCCCATGGGCTATAAGTAATTGTTTTTTCCTAAGACTATATTTTATTTCCATCCATTGTGTTTGAGCCTAACATGATCAAACTATCCATATATTTGTTCCGTGTTAGTTTTGTTAAAATTCAAGACATATATGTTTCCTCTCGATCTTTGAATATTAGTAGAATAGAAATTTAATTTAATTTTCTCTTATCATTTTTTTTCCTAATCAATGGTTTGATTTTTAAAATTGATAATTTTACTTCAAGGACTGATACTTACATTTTTCTAATCATGATCCGCTAGTTGAATTTCTAAAAACTCCTTTGAAATTCTTAGGGATATAGTTGGAATAGTTTTGATGACTTATGATGGCAAGATAGCAGCACACTATTGTCATTTATTTGAATTATCGAGATTGCGGGTTCACTGCAGCCAGCAGCGCACTGGTGTGGCATGATCCCTAAGTTGAAGTAATTTTGAATAAATGTAAGTTATCGAATGTTATTAAAACTATGTCCTAGTTGTCATATTTTTGATCTTTGAGTTATATGTTAATATTAATAGAGCTAATAGAATATTTGATGCAATATCATACTTAAGTCATGAATTCAAGGGTTTACTACAGCCAGACGTACACTAGCGAGGCATGGATTCTAGGTGAAACGACTCCAATTATGCATATGATTTTCGAATACCAAAGAGGCTATATCTTTTATTGGCATGTGACTATTAATTTATTATGATCCGCAGAACCTTGCACTCTCACTCCAAACTAATTTGATATTATATTCCTTATTATCGTATTTTAAATAAAGCTTGTAGTTCTTCCCTTCTTATCTTCTTTCTTATCTTCTATTCATTGAGTCGTCATTTGGTTTCTCCTCATTTAAAACCTATTACTAGATTTTTATTTCCATATTTTACTAGATTCATAATCGTACCTAGATTATGATTCTATGATCATGCCTACATAATTGATCGTGCTAAAATGATTTCGATTTGGATCATCCTTAACGACTTTCTGGTCGCAACTAGACTATTTTGTTTATATTTTGATCAAGTCGATTCGTATATTTTCTAGATTTTGATTCGATAATCATGCCTAAATAATTTTGCCTAAACAGTTAATCGTGCCAAACAAAATTGAATTTTGATCGTTCCTAAACGACTTTGATCGTGACTAAACTATTTGGCTATAATCATAGTCGTGCCTATACTTCAACTTAATCATTGCTAATGTTAGATTTTATTCCCCAATGATCATGACTATTTTGATAATGCTCATGCTCGTGCCAACTTTTTAATTTTAATCATGTTTGGATGACTTGCATGATTAGCCTGATCGTAACTACATCCTACTTGAATATAAGTAATTTTAACCATGTTTAGACTTGTCTAAATTTTGATCGTTGATCATGCTTACATAATTCCAATTAGTGGTTAATCGTGCCTAATGACTCTTTAGCTAACCCTATTTCGTTTCTATCCTTAAGCATACTTAGATTTTGACCGTGACTAGAAACCTTGACCATATAATTTGGTCATATTTTGATCGAACCTAAACTACTTTTCTTGTTTAACTAATCCTATTTCAATTATATCTCTGACCACTATGGCTATACCTTAATTGTGCCACGTGTTATCTTTCTTAAGGTTCGATTTTATTAACAATCTAACTCATTTGATCATTGATCAAATTATTTTCTTGATTATATTCTTAGTCATACCTAATCGTGCCATTTGAAATTTCGAGGACAAAATTTTTCTAAGGTGGGTAGATTTGTAAATCCACTTTTTGATTTGAAAATCTTTATTTTTCTAACTATTTATTTTATTTGAACATCATGATTACAAATACTTTCTTTTGAAACGATTAAAGATTATTTTGCTATTATTTTCTATTTCAAAAACTAATTAAAATTTATAGTTTGAAAATACTATTTAATTTTTCTAAAAACATATGTTAACATATGTTCTCGTATTTTTGGAATTATAAAATATGTTGTTCAATTTTTGGTTTCTAAAATAGTGGTAAAAGTTTTCCATTTATGTTTAAATAAGATTTTGATAAAAAAAGTATATATATATATATATATATATATATATATATATATATATATATATATATATATATATATATATATATATATATATATATATATATATATATATATATATATTCAAATTACTAGGATGATTAATTATTAAAAATATGATTTGAGTTATAATAATATGCTTCAAATTATTTTGATAGAAACTAATAATTTTAATACTACTTTGTTATCTTTTGTTCAACGCTTCCTATTATTTCTTGTCTATTCCATTTAAATTCGAGGACGAATTTATTTCTAAGGTGGGTAGATTTATAATCCTTCTTTCCAAAATTTTGAAATATATATTTTTATTATTTATTTGACTAAAATAGTAAATTTTAAAATTTTATAAATATTGTAATTAAGTAATTATTATTATAGAAGGTCTTAGTCATGGTTAAGATTTGGAGTACAAGATGATTAGAAATCGTGGCACAGATGGTGTAGATGTGTGCTTTGACTAACATTTTATCTATGGTAGGGAAGGCCCAGCCATATGTGTGTTCTAACTAGAAAAATCCGTCAAAGTTGCGACTTAACCCCTATAGACGATTTAATTACTTATTAATTAGATTATCGACTTTTAGAAGACCCGGTTGTACCAATTTAGCCCGTACTTGACCCGAGCAAAACCCAAACCCATATAAACAAGTAGGGTGTCTAGAGACGTCAATGTAAGTATATATTTGTTATATACGTGTATATTTACGTATTTTATATTAATGGGCTAATAAATATTTTTCTAAATATATGTTATATATAATATAAGTGTTATTATTTAAATGGATATTTATTTTAGAGATATGACGAACATTTTCTTATGATGGTATTTTAGATTTTGTATATATACAAGTGTGGTTATAGTATACAAATATTAGGCTTATATATATATATATATAAATATATATATATATATATATATATATATATATATATATATATATATATATATATATATATATATATATACTAATATATATATATATATACTAATATATATATATATATACTAATATATATATATATATATATATATATATATATATATATATATACTAATATATATATATACTAATATATATATATGCTAATATATACAAATATTAGGCTTATATACTAATATATATATATATATATATATATATATATATATATATATATATATATATATATATATATATATATATATATATATATGCTAATATATACAAATATTAGGCTTATATACTAATATATATATATATATATATATATATATATATATATATATGTATATATATATATATATATATACTAATATACTAATATACTAAAATATATATATATATATATATATATACTAATAAAGTCTACTTTAGTAAAATATAATTGATAATAATAAATATGTTATAACAGTTTGGTAGAATATTTTACCATTATGTATACAGATAAGGATGTCCATCTTTAATCAATATTCACTCCTATCTTCCAAGATCTACCTTAAGTTTCTTTAGATAAGTTCTGTAAATAAGTTGCACCTAGAGGAATCCAATAGTTTGGATCATGACAACAAATATAATAACAATAAGAAATCATACGAGTCCTTGGTATAAAATTGTAATAGTGAAGTATCTAAATAAATATTCAAATAGAGATAGGCTAGAGCTTTTATATTATTTAGATTTCTTCTATCCAAGGTCTGCTAACCTAATCAATTGCAAACCTATACTTAAACCTAGCAAACCTACAAGTACCAGGAAGACCCCTATAGGAGGGGCCTATTTTGGTGGTACATCATCTTCACCATTAGTTCCCTTGTGAACTCCTCCATGTTACCTAAGCCAAACCCAACCAGCCAACTAATACTCAGCCCGTGTCCTTCAGCGCTGCATCCGGCCGACCATGCCCTATGACCTCTCCGGCAGTCGTGCCACGGCAGTGGCGTACGGGCCCATATTGGCAACAACAGTAGTCGCACCATGCTGCATCGCCGGTAGAGGTCACGCACGACCGACCCCTAGTAATCACCACAACCATTGCTAGTCTACCACCCAATCAGTCTCCTCCGAGCCTCGACTGTGCCAATCAACGACAGATGATGTCGACCCACTAAAGCCCAATGTCGACCTCCCGGACAACCACATCACCGCTACCACCATCGTCTAGCCCCTAATCCTTCCGTCCCGACGCAACCACCCCACCTGACCACCGTGCTCAACCAGGTGTCCATCCACTAAAACCGCACCAAATTGACACCACCACCACCGTAAACAAAGCATCATAGACTCACTTTGACCCAGCCCATGCTCCTGTAGTGCTGTGCCATGCACCACCGCGCTGTCGTATGCCAACAAACTGCCTCCTTCTGCCTGATCTGGCGACCCGCCCCCGAACGACGAGCGCCAGACCTCGCACCACCGTCGGTCGATCTGTCGGATCCAGGCGCAACGTCGCACGCACGCGGTCAGTAGCGAGCGTCTGGCCCGCCAGCACCGGTGCCCTGCCATTGCCGCCGCCCTCCGGTTCGGTCCGTAGCGCAGAACGGCGAGCGCCCACCGTCAGCGGCTAGCGCCACCTCCAAACTTCCTGGCCGTCGCCGCGATGGCTCAGCGTCGCGCCCTGCCGTGCCGTTGCCGCGCCAGCAAGCTGCTGTTTGCAAAAACAAAAATTTGATTACAAACTAAGAAAAGAGTACAAGAGTAAAATTAATTTCTGGAAAAGTATAACTATAGGAATCTGATCAGAAGACGATCACTTTATCCCTTGAACGATGTGATATCGAAGACGCAAGCCTCTGGAAGATGCAACAGCACTTTGTCAGTAGATTATGATCATTAGTGATGCTTTTGAAGTGATTTAAAACTCTATTTATAGAGTTTTGAAATAACTATTTTTCTGAGTTGCGCGCACTTCAGGTTGTGCGCCTTCTATCCAGTTGTGCGAACGGTTACTTGAACTGCTGGAGACGCGTGGCATCGTTTGAGTGAGATACGCATGGTCGTGGGCAGTATAATGGACACGTTCTTCGAGATTAGTAGCATGCGCGCCACATCATCCAGCTTCTAAATAAAAGTTGATCAAGTGGTGCCAACTAGCCAGGTTGTGTCACACCCCAGAACCAGAATACTGGAGAGCGGGAGACAGACACAGCCAGCTACGTACATTGAGGTATAATCTACCTCGATATATGGTCACGACTGTCTAGATACATGAGGGTTTATCTACAAGCCAACAATCTCTTATGGTCATGAACAAGCCTAGTTTCTCAATCTCAAGCAAGTAAGTAAATATTACAAGATGTTAGATCATCAGACATACAAGGTAAGGCGTCCCAAACATTACATATTCAGATGATCATGAAGCTAGTCATACAAAATATGAAGAGTAGCAAGAGTTTCAGTCATACATGATCAACCCTAGGATTTGTTAATCATCTTACACCCCATAGGCAGACAGTAAGTAAAGTTGCAAACGAGCTAACACTTGCTCGGCGGCTAAATGCCTCAAAAGAATAATTTTACAATAGAGTGGGAGAGCAAAATAAAACCCACTCGTTGCCAGGGTTACGCCTGGTGGTCACCATCTGGCTGGAAGGTAGGGAGATCCTCTGGAGCTGCTCCGGTATCTGGCCATGCAAAACCAGCTGGGTCAAATCCCAGAAAGAGCAAGTGCCACAAAGGGGGCTTCACTTAAGAACTAAAACCAGCATATCAGTACATAAAATAAGAAGATAAATAAGACATGAAATCTAAATAGGGCAATAATGTCAAAAAGATGAGAAATTATACCGATCAGTTATTGATAAGGTAAACATAAGCAATCATGTCCGAAGTAGCCAGGTACTGGAACAAGACAGGGCTTAGACTGGTTAGACTCCATCCATCATTCATGGCCAAGTAATAAGTACGGCTTGATACTTTAACTAACTAGGGTTATCACAGGCCTAGTTACTAGCAAGATGTAATAAGATTGTTCCAACAGCCACAATTCCTGCAGACCATCCAAGTTATCCGGATAAAATTAGGGGTTGAGTTCATGTGGGTACATCGTCTAGGAAACGCATGTACCCTTAAGTAGCTTGGATGGTGCAACATATGACAGTGTGCTGAAAATGTGCCCTACTCGACGGCAGGCTACAAATCCCATGATGGGGCGCCCAGATAACGGGATTGCCTGTAGCTGGGAAATCTCTTCATGACTACTGGATTATTCTAGTTGTTAGCCTTAGTCAGTTTCAGTAGGTACCCCTGACCGTGGTACTCAGGGATCCATGCCCTAGACATGATGCAAGACAATACGGGTTCATTTGTACAAACACAATCGTCTACGGTGTCCAGGCCATTCATTCTTGTCATGTCATGCTAGCCGTCGCAACAACATTCAATAGTTCCCATCATGCTTACTCGTCATGTCATGCCATGTCATGTCAAGTCAGTTACTTGTTATACCATGCCGTGTACAATTATCATTCCAATCATATTATCAATTCATGATTATCAAGCTCATGACAAAAGGTACAAGAACAAAAAAGGCAATCGGGGTATGCCAAGGGGCTCAAGGTCTCTACGCTAGTGAAAGTACGCTAGGCCAAGGGGCCCCGAGCGTAAAAATAGCTTTACGCGGGTAGGAACAAGGAAAAAAACAGCTCTACGCGAGCAAGGCTGCACGCGAGCATGATTCTATGCTAGCGAGAGATTCTACGCGAGCAAGGCTGCACGCGAACGAGACCCTACGTAAGCGGAAGAGTCTACGCGAGCGAGAGTAGCCCCCGCGTAGAGTTCGGATGAACTCCACGTAGAACATATTATGCTGGCACGTGAACACGTGTGCGTAAAGGGAAAGCACTATACGAGCCCGTATGAACGTGTGCGTAAAGGAAAAACACTACGCGAGCACGTATGAACATGTGCGTAAAGGGAAAATACTATACGAGCACGTATGAACGTATGAGTAAAGGGAAAACACTACGCGAGCACGTATGAATGTGTGCGTAAAGGGAAAACACAATACGAGCACGTATGAACGTGTGCGTAAAGGCTTCATCTTCTCCCCAAGGTCGAAACATGTAGCCATGGGACTCAAGAAACTCAAGAAATCCTATCTCGACCAGGACTTGATAAAATCCAACCATTCAAAAGCCATACTTGCGTAAAATCAAATTTCCTACTACATAGAACCCTCCATTTTCGAAAACAAACAAGTTTAGTAGATTGAAACCATGAAGATTCAAAAATTCTAAAACCTAGATCTATGAAAATCCTTACACCCAAGTGAAAAATGCCAAGTTCTAAACTATTCTGAGGCTACGAGAAGAAGCTAATGGAACCACAAAAATGGGTCCTCAAGTGGAAGCAAGGTGCACTTGCCTACTGTAGGTGGTCGGTGGAGAAGGAACTGAGGAAGAAGAAGAGGAGTTAATGAGAAATGAATGAGGAGAGAGAAGGGTTGTTGGGTTAATAAATGATGGATGGTGGTAGGTAGGGGTTTGCATACTAACCCAAACCGAGCCAAACCAAACCGAACCCAACCGAACCCAATGCATGCCAAAGCCAAAATGGACCACATGAACCATGAAATGTTAACTAACTCATGCCAATACAAAGACCCAAGACTAGCCAGCCAGGACAAGTTGAAATATGGGTCCGAGATACGTACACGTATATCAAAATACGTATAACAAAAATCGAGGGTGACAACTCTACCCACCTTAAAAGAATTCCGTCCTCAGAATTTAATCAGGAGGCTAGAGATGTCAAGCAAGTTATACTAATCACAGATAAGTTATAACTAGGCAATAAATCAAGCAATCATTCATGCAAGCATTGAAGTTGAAGGCATAAGGCATAAGTAAGACATTATACCTTACGAGTCAAGCATGTCGGGATATCGCGATCGGATATCATCCTCACGCTCCCACGTTGACTCACCCAAAGAGTGATGACCCAAGCAACATGGACTAACTTGATAGTCTTGTTCTTTAGTATCTTCTCTCTTCGGTCCAATATGGATGCGGGTCTCTCCTCATACGAAAGGTTGGTACCAACAACCACTTCCGAATGATCAAGGACATGACTCAGATCCGGAATATATCATCGTAATTGGGATACATGGAAGACATCATGCACCTCACGTAACGACGACGGAAGAGCGAGATGATAGGATACATCACCTACTCGCTCTAAAATGTCGAATGGCCCTATATACCTAGGACTAAGCTTTCCCCGTACGCCAAAATAAATGACGCCACGGGTAGGCAAGATCCTAAGGAATACATGGTCACCGACAAAAAAGTCAAGGGGACGCCGATGAGAATCGGCCCAATGACGTTGGCGATCTTGTGCAACTCGAAGATGATCTCTGACTTGCCTGACTACCACAATAGTTCGCATGATCATCTCTGGACCAAGCATCTGCCTCTCGCCTATATCGTCCCATGCTAGCGGAGATCTGCACTTTCTGTCGTATAAGGCTTCGAAGGGTGCCATCTGGATACTGGCCTGAAAACTGTTGTTATAGGAGAACTCCACGAGATGCAGGTAATCTTCCCACGAACCACCGAAGTCGAGAGTACATGACCGCAACATATCTTCAAGAGTCTGGATCGTGCTTTCTGACTGACCATTTGTCTACGGATGATAAGCTGAACTGAACTTGAGACGAGTCCCCAAACTTTTTTGAAGACTCTGCCAAAAGTGCTCTGTGAATCTTGAATCTCTGTCGAACACAATACTGATTGGTACTCCATGCAACCTGACTATCTACCTAAGGTACATCTCTGCAAGCCGATCCGTCGACTGACCAACCCTGAAAGGAAGAAAATAAGCTACCTTGGTGAGTCTGTCGACTATAACCCAGATAGCATCTCTTCCAGCTGGGGATCTAGGTAATCCAGTTACTAAATCCATGGTAATGTGCTCCTATTTCCATTCTAGGATCGGTAAAGGTTGAAGAAGTCCAACCAGTCTCTGATGTTCAGCTTTAACTTATTGGCTAACTAAACATCGGAGACAAACCGGGCTATCTCCCTCTTCATGCCATTCTACCAAAAATACTGCCGTATATCACGATACATCTTCGTACCGCCCGGATGAATCGAATACTGAGAACTGTGAGCTTCTGCCATGATCTCCTGTCTGATATCACCACTAGGTACACAAAGATGCCTCCCATGCCGAAGTGTACCGTCCTCATGGATACATAACTCTGGTATTCGTCCTGCTACATATTCTGCCCTAAGTCGCTGAAGCTTAGAATCTGATGACTGAGCTAACCTGATCTTATCAACTATACTGGACTGAACTTGCATACTGGCCATCAATGCCACATTGGTAGGAAGGACAACTTCTATACCCATCTTCTGAAGATCTGCTAACAACTCTGGTTGTGCTGTTAGAAAATAAACTCCGGCTCTTCTGCTCAATGCATCTGCAACAACGTTGGCCTTTCCAGGATAATACTGCAGCTTGATGTCATAATCCACAAGTAGCTTTAGCCATCTCCTCTGACGCATGTTAAGATCCTTCTGGGTAAACACACACTTCAGGCTCTTGTGGTCGGTAAAAATCTCCACCCGATCTCCATACAAATAATGCCTCCACAACTTCAATACAAAAACTACTGCTGCCAGCTCCAAGTCATGGGTCGGGTAATTCCTCTCATGATCACGAAGTTAACATGATGCATAAGCTATTACCTTCCTATGCTGTATCAAAACACATCATAAACCTCTGCATGAAGCATCATAATACACTAAAAATCTCTCGATCCCATCTGGAAGCGTGAGAATGGGTGCCATCATCAAGCCTCGCTTCAACTTTTCAAAAGAATCCTGACATTCTGCTGTCCAAGCAAACTGTACATCCTTGTGGGTCAACTGGGTCATAGGTGCTGAAATTCGTGCAAAGTCTGAAACAAATCGCCGGTAGTAGCCGGCCAAGCCAAAAAAACTGCGAACTTCTGTAACTGTGCTGGGTATCGGCCACGTCTCAATAGCCACGATCTTCTGGGGATCTACTTCTACTCTACCTCTGGTGATGATATGACCCAAGTATGAAATACGATCGAGCCAGAACTCGCATTTACTGAACTTCGCATACAACTGGTGCTCTCGAAGAATCTGAAGAACTACACGAAGATGCTGCTCATGCTCCGCTTCACTCTTGTTGTAGACCAGGATGTCGTCTATGAACACAATCACAAACTGATCTAAATAAGGCATAAAGATACGATTCATGAGGTCCATGAATACAGCCGGCGCATTGGTTGCTCCAAAGGACATAACAAGGAACTCCCAATGCCCATACCTGGATATAAATGTCATCTTCGGGATGTCCTGCTCTCTGACTCTGATCTGGTGGTATCCTGAACGCAAGTCAATCTTCAAAAATATGGATGCCCCTTTGAGTTGATCAAACAAGTCATCTATCCTCGGGAGAGAATATCTATTCTTGATTGTCACTGAGTTCAAGGTACGATAGTCAACACATAATCTGGGCGTACCATCCTTCTTTTTCACAAGAAGCATCGGGGCTCCCCAAGGCGATCCACTAGCACGGATGAATCCCTTGGTCCTGAGTTCTTCAATCATCTTATACAAGATCTCCAATTCTGACAGTGCCATCCGGTAGACTCTCTCTGACACTGGTGCTGTTTCGGGGATCAAGTCTATGGTGAACTTGATCTCTCTCTCTGGTGGCATACCTGAAAGCTCTTCGGGGAAAAACATCAGGAAACTCTTCTACAACTCTGGGAAATCGAACTGCCGCTGCAACTACCATCCGAAATACTGGAGGAGCTAGAAGGTTCTACTCTTCCTCGAAAAAATGAAAACTCTGGCTCACCAGGAATAATAAAAATAATTTTGCCGATATGGCAATCTATTCTAGCATACTGGTCCCTCAACCAATCCATCCCTAAGACCACGTCATAATCGGCCATCGGGAATTCTATCAACCTAGCGGAAAACTCTCTACCGCTAACTACGATTCGACATGAGAAAAATACTCTATCTACTCCTACAAGTCCGTTACCAGTAAGTATATTGAGCCTTACTGATAATGACTCGGGCTCCAGTCCTATCCGTGTCATAAATCGTGCAGACATAAATGAATGTGATGCACCAGAATCAAATAACGCTGATGCTGGAAAGGAGTTGACGAGAATCGTACCTGCCACTACCTCACCTGATGCTAACTCCTCCTTCACGGTCAAGGCCATCACTTGACCTTGCCCTCTGGGTGCTGGCCCCCTCTACTGAAAATCTTTCTGGCGGTTCTGGATCTGAGCTTGGACTTGTGCATACTGCTGGGGGTTCTGCTACTGAAATGCTTGGGCCTGAGGCGGCAAGGGCCTCGGAAACGGGTATTGTTGCTGCTGTTGGACTGGTACTGGGGCTGGCCCCCTAACCGAGGGACTAGAAAAGGTTGAAGAAGATGAACTCCCCCTATTCGGGCAGTTTCCAACCCTGTGGTCTGGTGCCCTACAAACCAAGCACAAACCTTGTGCTCTACGACATTCTGACACCAAGTGCCCTGGCTTCCCACAATGAGTGCAACCCATTACGGAAGACTGCTTCTGCTGCTGCTGCTGGGGATATGCCGAGGTCGAATGCTGAATCGACGTAACGGAAGTCGCCCGCCTCGGAGCTCCAATGGTCAAAGCTCTAGCTGCCAGGGCTGGTGCTGAAGACTGGTTCATCTAGCCGTGAGACCGCTTCCGACTTCCGGTCCGGTCCACAATCCTCTGGGAGGTATACTCATGCCTCATAGCTGCTCTCAATATCGCATCGAAAGTCTGATACTCAAACTTCTCCACCGCCAGTAAAATCTCCAGATGGAGTCCCTGTTAGAACCGCTGAGCTCTGTCGAACTCGGTCGCCACCAAGGTGGGAGCAAACCGACTAAGCCTGGAAAACTCGGTCGCATATCCATCGACCGTCCTTCCCATCTGCTTCAAATTAGTGAACCTCGTCTGTAGATCATATCGAGCTACAGCGTCAAAGTACTTGGTATGGAATCTCTCACGGAATACTGTCCAGGTAATAGGTGACACCAATCCAACGGCCTGCGCCGTCCACCAGCTGCGGGCTAGATCTAATAATTGCAGGCACACCACGGCCACCTTCTCATCTTCTGGGATCCTGGATACTTCTAGAATAACCTCAGTGTCCTGCAGCCAAGCGTCTGCGGCAATAGCATCTTCACTACCATTGAAGAAGGGAGAGTTCAAGCGCTTGAAACTGTTGGCCGTACTATTACCTTGATGACCACCTCTGCTCAAGGCATCTTGTACTGTCTAGTGCAATGCATTGTAGGTCCTAAAAAATCAAGTTGCATCAATCAACAAAGTCAAAAATTCAAGATATTCATCATTTTGATGAGTTGCGCAGACAACAGATTGCGCAGACATCACTTTGTGCAGGCTGGTTTGCGCATGTTCCCAACTGCGCAGGCTGACGTAGCAGAAGTTATCATTGACTGAATCAAATCAGATCTTCCTGACAGCTGACAATACGAATAACGAGGAGGCTGTTCGTTTTTGACGCCGCACAGTGCTCGAGGGCGGCTGACAGGTGGCAGCGCAATCCGTGTTTGTGCAAACCACTCATGCGCAATCCGTGTTTGCGCAAACCATTTCTGCGCAGTTTATTTTGCATATTCTACCAATATAACTGACCAATTACATGTGGCATTCATGCCATTAATTGCTCATTACGTGGCAACTGTCTATGCACGATCATGCGCATTTCAATCAAATGATGCCATGTGTCCCAGATAGTTGGCCCACGATCCAATAACTGCTTGCGCAATCCAGTGCTGCGTAAACCAGTTGCTGCACAAATCAGCTTGCGCAGTCCAATATAACTGAAAGTTAGTTATTTTCAGAACTCTATAAATAGAGTTTCAAGTCTTCATTTCAAGGGGATCAAGATCAGAGATCAGAAATCAGAGAGTTCAGGAGTTCTTGACAAAGTGCTGCTGCATTCTTCCGAGACTTTTGTCTTCAACTTCAGAGGCTTTTGCCTTCAGTTTCCAGAGTTGTTTTCAACTTCAAAGGCTTCGTCTTCACAGTTCACATCGTCTAAGGGATAAAGCAATCGTCATCAAGATTGGATTCCTATAGTTGTAATTTTCCCAGAATTCTTGTAATCTTTATTACAGTTTGTATCAATAAAGTTTTATACTTTTGTTTTTGCAAACAAAATGGCGACTCTGCTGGGGACAACTTTCTCCTCCGATGAGGAAGTAGCAACTCAATGTGACGTAGCGTCTATCAGGAAGACGCAGAAGATGCTGGTTGTTAAGGTCAACCAGACAGCCTACGAGGCGATGCTCAACTCCAAAACCACTCCCCGTACTGTAGCCACTGCTAAGAGCAAAGTGCGCTCAGTTTGGGTCTCCAAGTCTGCACAATCTGGCAGTTTTGCCACCAAGGATGCTGTACCAATTGCTGTACAATCTGCTAGTCAGACTGCTGCACAAACTGCTGTGCCAACTGTTGCACAGTCTGTCTCAGCAACTGCTGCACAATCTGTTGCAGTCAAGGCTGTGCAATCTGTTGCAACTGTTACACAGGCTACTTCATATGCTGCCTTGTCAAAACAGAAGACTCCTATGACTCTGGCACAATTGGCAGTGGCTTTTCCTGCGCAAAATAGCACTCTTGTAACTAAGGTGCATCCCAAGCACTCTAAGACAAGAACTCCTAATGCACTTCCTACTAAAGCTTCTAATGCACAAATGACTAGTGCACCTTCCACCCATGCGCAAACCAAGTCTGCGCAATCCAAGAAAAACAGCCTTTTGGCTAAATTTCCTTCTTCTCACAATAAAAGAAGAGATTCTACTCCTCTTCCCAAACACCCTATTGCCCCTGCGCAATCCACTGAGGGTAGTCCTTTGACTATTCCTCCTTCTCTTCAAAGCAAAGGAAAAGGTCCATTGGTCTTTTCTCAAACTTCCTTGTCTCATGACTTGGAAGATAACAGAGGGAAACGCTCTTTAGCTAACCCTTCATCTCAAAACAAAGGAAAAGGCCCTTTAGTCTTTTCTCAGTCTTCTTCAGTCTTTACTGAAGAAGATCCATCTCAATGTGTCTCGGCTCCAATCAATTCAAGAACTCTGGCAAACAAGGATTCTTCTTTCCTTTATAACAAGAGTACTTGTACTAATCAAAGAGGTATTCTGCCTACTCCGATAGCAGAATTCCAAGACCTCCCGACTCTCCAAATTTGTCGTTCCAGACAGGGAAAACTGTTAGTGTCTCAAACAGAAACTCCTGGGGGTGAATTTGCTGACCTCAGAACTTATCTTAATCGACCCACTTCGGTAAAACGCAAACAGCCAATGCCGAAGGTTAAACATCATCAGAAACAAATCTCCAAAGTCAGAAATCCCGACACTTATGCCAATGAAGTGAGTACTTCCCTGTATACTCAAGGGATTAAACATTTGAAGAATCGGAATCATGTTCCAAATGTTATCAAAGAACAGATCCCTCGGAACTTTCCTCGTCCTGTTGTAGATCTTCGAGAACATCTAAGACAAAAATAGGATAATGTCTCAATATTTCCATCTCAACCATCTGATCATCACTGTAATCATAAAGTCATCATCCAATGCTGTTGTCAAACGATAAAACGATCTGTCTTCGATCGTTTAACTTTTGCTAAATCTGAACCTATGTCAAAAGAAGACAAAGTTTTGTATGCTTCTGTTAACATGACTTCCCGAGACACTGGGGGTAAAAGATGCTCTAAGCATGGTAGACTCCGTAAGCCAAGCCAACGGTATTTGGAATTACTTCAAGAATCTTCTGAAGGAGTATTTCAACATACCCGTTCCCGAAGCCGAGATACAATCGGTCAAAAAAATCTTCCTCAAAATCCTTCAAGTCATCTCCCTGTTTCCCAGTCAGGAGATGATTCGTTTTCTGATTATGATACATACAGTAAAAGTTCTGAACAAACAGTATCTTCCACTGTGCCGAGAGAAGTGACGGCTTATGTTGTCACCGATGATCCAGATGCTTCAACCTCCGCAAATCAGGAACAACGAATTGCTGCACTCGAAGACAAATTAAAAACTATGGCTGAGATGGTTGCTAGTATGCATTCCATCATTGTAGCACAGCATGTTACACCACCAACTGCACCTATTACTAGTCCAGAGATCATAGCGTCTTCAATACCTGCCAATACTGGGCTGGGGGTAGTGCCTCCTCAAATACCTCCTGTACAAGTGCAAGTACAAACTACGCCTAGTCATTCAGGAGCTGGGGGTAGTGCTTACAACGCTGTTCCTCCTCCTACCACTACAACTCAACCTGCTCCTTCTTCTTCATCAGAAGACGCCAATGAAGCTGTCAAACTCTTACGAACCCAATTTGAAGCATTTAAAGAGAAAGACAATCTACAAAGGTTGGGGATTAAACAGCCCTATCCGGTTGAATGGAAGGACATCCTGTTTCCCCCAAAGTATAAAATCCCTACAATCTCTCTGTTCGATGGCAGTACTTCCCCGAGTCAATTCATCAATCATTTTGAAGTAATGACTGTTCAACTTCAGCCAAATGACGCTCTTCTTACCAGAGTGTTCGTCGGTTGTTTAGCCGGCGTAGCATACGACTGGTACAGAAGTTTGCCCGATGGTTGCATCACATCCTTTTCAGGTCTTAAACAAATCTTTCTGGAACGGTTCTATGAAGGATTTAATGATATGACTATGTCAGCTCTCAACAAAATCAAACAAAAACATAATGAAACTGCTGAGAGCTTTATTGAACGGTTCCGCCGTGAAGCTTTGAAAATGCCTCCAGGGACTCCAGCTGCTGTCACTATTGATACTTGTAAGGCAAATCTTTTGCCTATTATCAGTATGTGGACGGAATCAACCCAATTCCAAGATTGGCCCTCATTCATCGTCAACGCCAAAGCTGCTGAAGTAAGTGCCGACAAGTTCAAACAATTGGGGGTACAAATGTCTAACCCTGATCGCGATGAGCATCAGAATTCAGGTGGTGGCAATCGCCAGAACAATCGCAAAGCGAAAGAGACTTTGAACATTAACTTGAACAAAAATAAAGAATCTTTGGCTGTCAATGTAGCCCCACCTACATCTACTCCTACTCCTTCTGCACCTCCACCGAGGGAACCTCGTCCAAAGGTGGAATATTCCTTTGACGAAAATGACACTGCAAGTATCTTTGAGTGTTTACTCAAAAGCAATAAAATTCAACTCCCTGATCCAAAGAAACCTGATGAAGTCAATAAAACTGATCATCCCAAGTATTGTGTCTATCACCGATTCATTGGACATCCTACTCGAGCATGCTATGTGCTCAAAGGTAAGATTCAAGAGCTTGTCAATGCAGGTGTAGTCACTTTGCAACAAGATGAGAAGACTGTTATGGCAAATATGGTTTCAGTCCAATTTGGAGATTTCCCTCCGCAGATAATACAGCATGGTGTCATTCCGATTCCTAAAGCAACCCTTGAGATTGAGAATCTCCCGCTTCCATCCAATGAAGGTCTTATTCCCTTGTCTCTTGACAATGGTGAAATTATGTGGATCCATCCTGATCTTGCTCTAGAATTTGAGATATCTTCCAAGAAGAAAACTCGTTCTAAAGGCAAAACCAAAATCTGCAACATGGTATCTTTTGATCCCATTGTTGACGAAGAGATTCTGTTAGGCACCAGATCAGGAAAAGCTTATTTGAAAGATCATTCTGAAGGTCAAAGGGATCCTGCTTCTTCTTCCGAACCTACTCCGGCACAACCCGCATCTGCTGAAGAGGTCCCTTCTACATCTTCACCAGTTGTAGTATCAATTCCTCCTAAGCCAACAACGGCTGACAAAGGCAAGCAACAAGTTCGATTTGACAAACCTCTAAAGAAGTCATCTCCTACTGGGCTTGAGAAGCCTTACAACTTTGATATATTGGCTCAATTAGCCAATACACCAGCCAGGCTGTCAATCTTTGAACTCTTGCGTCTTTCCAAAGAGACACAAGAAACTCTAAGTGAAGCTCTGATGCAGGCTGAAACTTGCTTAACTCTTCTCAAGAAGCCAGAATCAGAATCAGTCTCTTGTCATCACAGTCATAGTGTCTTGGAACTGATCCCAAATATTACCTTCACTCAGGATGATATGCTAATGGAAGATAATAGACATGATCGTCCTCTTTATTATACAGGATATGTAGATTCAATGAAGGTTGATCGTATCCTGATAGATCCAGGGTCTGCACTTAGTATTATGCCAAAGACAATGCTAGATGCATTGAAGATACCAGTGCATAGTCTTTCAACCACGATCACTACTATTCTGGGATTTAATCAAGGAAAGAGTGAACCTTTGGGCAAGATCCGTCTAAAATTCTAAATAGGCAATCTTCGCACAAAGGTGACCTTTTATATCATTGACAATCATGGTTGTTCTTGTAATGCTCTCCTGGGAAGGCCATTCCTCCATGAACACAATGTCGTTCCATCAACTCTTCATCAATGCTTTAAATACGTTGATGACAAAGGACAAGTTCATAAGGAAGTTGCGGACCTTTATCCTTTCAAGGGTGTTGAAGCTTATTGCAACGATGCTCGTATGTACAAGGATGAATTTATGAAGGTAGTATTGGCTATGGATACTGAAGAAGATCAAAAAGCAGTACCTCAAGACACTCTTATCATACCTGTTAAGGGGCGAGTTTCTCATCCTCAATCTTCCAAGCCACTGGTTATTCACTTACCAGTTCAAAAGAAATTAGTTGATGCTGATGAAAATCAAAGGGAGCTCACCTCTTCTGAGCCACTTGTTATCGACTTACGTCGTAACAAAGACAAAAAGCAGCTCATTCCTTCTGAGCCACTTGTTGTTGATCTAAATCGCAACAAGGAAAAAAGGGAGCTCACCTCTTCTGAGCCACTTGTTATCGACCTCCGTCGTAACAAGCCTCCTCCACGTTCTTCTTCTCCCCCTCTTGTAATCAATTTGACCAAATCTGCTAAGGTTAAAGGTCCTGTTGTAAATACTGATGTACAAATCAATGAAAAAGCACCTACTTTCCAGTATATTGATGTTATTTATTATACTAAAAGTTATTTGGATATGTTAGATAGCTTCCAATTAATTACACTGGGAGTCGTACAATCTCTTCAGACAGAAGTCTCGCTTGAAGATCCAGATGATTCTTACCGTATTCATCCTTCTTTAAAGAAATGTGAAAGTTCAGCATTTTTATATAAAAGACCAGAAACAAAGATTAACTATACGGATGATAGCAAAGTTAACGATACGGGACGTCTCCAGTTCCATCGTTATAGTCAACAATCAAAAGACATCCTCCGAAAGATGGGTTACGACTTCAAGAGCGGCCTTAACTATGGTAAAGGTAGACGAACTCCCATTCGTACAACAGTTCCAAACGGAAAATCACAAATATATTATGACAGGACCAAAAAAGGTCTCGGATATACTTCTCCTCCACATACTTCTCCTCCACTGTTATCCCCAGCAGCTTCTGAGTCAGATAGTGAAGAACGTTCTAACTCTTCTGATTCCAGATCATGGGATTCCGATACCAGCATCGGTGAAGTCCATCGTATAATTGTATCTTCTAACATGGTCTCTGTTGAACTACTAGAAGGCTGTGATGAAGATGTTGAAGAAAGTCCGGAAACAGATCCTTGGGCTCAACATATGGATAACCAATGGGTACTTCGATTTGAACAACGTGAACCTCCTACTGAAGATCAACTACTTCAAATTGATGTAGGAGAAAGAGATTCACCTCGGCCAATCTTTATTAGCAAAAATCTTCCAGAAGCAGACAAACAAGAGTTGATTCTTCTTATTAAAGAATACATCGACGTCTTTGCCTGGAGTTATGAGGACATGCCAGGTTTAGATCCTAAGATTGCTACTCACAAACTGAACATTCTTCCTAATGCTAAACCAGTCAAACAGCAACAAAGGCGATTTAAGCCTGAAATGATGGACGCAATTGATGATGAAGTCAAGAAGCTCATCGCTTGTGGCTTTATTCGAGAAGAGCAGCATCCTGATTGGGTAGCCAATGTCGTCCCAGTTCTAAAGAAAACTGAAAAAGTTCGAGTCTGCATCGACTTCCGAGATCTCAATGAAGCATGTCCAAAAGATGAATTTCCTCTTCCTATCACAGACGTCATGATTGACAATACTTGTGGGTTCGAAAGGATATCATTTATGGATGGATTTTCCGGGTATAATCAGATCAAAATGTATCCTGAAGATGAAAAGCATACATCTTTTCGCACTCCTCGAGGAGTTTATTGTTATACAGTGATGCCATTTGGTCTCAAGAATGCGGGTGCAACCTACCAACGGGCTATGAGTACCATTTTCAGAGAACATCTTCGTAAAACAGTCGAATGCTACGTGGACGATATTGCTGTTAAAAGTCGTCTAAAAGAAGATCACATCCAAGATTTGAGAACAATATTTAATCTCATGCGGCAACATCAGCTCAAGATGAATCCCACCAAGTCATTCTTGGGTGTCTCTAGTGGCAAATTTCTCGGCTTCGTCATTACCTCTAAGGGTATACACGTGGATCCCGAGAAGATTAAAGCCATCCAAGAGATGTGTCCTCCACGCAAACCTAAAAGAGCTACGAGGATTCCAAGGCCGACTTGCGTACATCAGGCGATTCATTTCGAACTTGTTTGGACGCTGCAGACCATTCACTCAACTAATGAAGAAGGGTGTATCTTTTGTTTGGACTGAAGAATGTCAACGAGCATTCGACGATATCAAACAATATCTTATGAACCCACCAGTTTTGGTGCCACCTATCTCTGGCATTCCATTCTTGATGTATGTCCGTGCTATGGATCATTCATTGGGTGCCTTACTTGCCCAAAAGAACAAAGAAGGCCATGAACAAGCTATCTACTATCTTAGCCGAACTATGATTGGTGCTGAACACCGTTATAGTCCTGTCGAAAAAGAATGCTTGGCTCTCATGTTTGCTGTGCAAAAGACGAGGCATTATATCATTGGTCAAACTATTCATGTTATATCTCGAGTTAACCCTCTCCGGGTACTCATGAAAAAACCAAGTACACTTAATTCTCGGTTGGCTACATGGGCAATCCTGCTAGCTCAATATGACATGGTGTATGTTCCACAAAAGTCTGTCAAAGGTCAAGCGCTGGCGGACTTCTTAGCAGCTCATCCTGTGCCTAAAACATCTAAACTCTATGACGAAATTCCTGACGAGATGTTAGAAGTCAACATGATCTCCGAAGAGTTTCCAACCTGGCATTTATTCTTTGATGGTGCATCAAGAATTAGACCAAATGGTGCTATAGTGGCAGGTGTTGGAGTTGTTCTCGTTTCTCCAGACGGATTAACTATCCAAAGAGCCTACTCTTTAGATGAACCTTGCTCCAACAATGTGGCAGAGTACAATGCCTTACTTGTCGGCCTTCAGCTAGCTAAACAACTGAATATTGAATATCTGGAAGTCTATGGTGATTCTAAACTGGTTGTGAACCAGGTTAGAGGAACCTATGAAGTCCGTCATCAAGACCTGGTGCCTTATCATGAAGCGGCAATCAATATAGCTACATCATTCAAAGCCTTCTTCATTGACTATGTTCGACGAGCTTGCAATATTGAAGCCGATGTTTTGGCCAATCTTGCAGATGTCTTAGCCATCCCTGTCAAAAGGCATCAGGTGGTGGTTATTTCTAACCGAGAACTGTTCTGTATTGAGAACAATCGTAATATTGAATTTAGCAATCTTGCTGAAGTCGAAGTTATTGATGACGATTGGAGAACTCCTTTTATCGATTTCGTATTACATGACATACTCCCTGAAGATCCTAAGGAGGCTACAAGCGTTCGACGTCGATCTCTACGATTTTATTACAATCAAACCACCAAAGCACTCTATCGGCGAACTTATGATGGTTTTCTTCTACGCTGTTTAGCTGGTGATGAAGCCAAACAAGTGTTGCGTGAAGCTCATAATGGCGTCTGTGGAGCACATCAATCTGGTCCTAAATTACAGGATCGCATTAGACGTATGGGTTATTATTGGCCCTCTATGGTATCAGATGCCATTGAATATGCAAAGAAATGTCGTGCTTGTCAAATCCATGCAGACTTCATTCATCAACCCTCGGAATTCTTACACCCGACTGCTGCTTCATGGCCTTTTGAAGCTTGGGGTATGGACATCATAGGTCCTATTAATCCTCCTTCTTCTAGAGGACATCGGTTTATATTGGCGATAACCGATTACTTCTCCAAGTGGGCCGAAGCTATACCTCTGGCTGAAGTCAAGACTAGCAGTGTTATCAATTTCGTTAAACACCATGTCATCTATAGATTCGGTGTACCTCGCAGAATCATTCATGACAATGGACCTCAATTCATTAGTCAAAAGTTCACTAGATTCTGCGATGATCATCGGATTAACAATGTTGCTTCGACGGCGTACAATCCTGCCGCTAATGGTTTAGCTGAAGCCTTTAACAAAACCATTATTAAGCTCCTTAAGAAGTTTGTATCCACTAACAAACGGAATTGGAGCGAAAAACTTGGCGAATGTCTTTGGGCCTATCGAACTACAGTCCGCAATCCCACAGGCTTTACACCTTTCTCTTTGGTGTATGGCTGTGAAGCTGTCCTTCCTTTGGAGTTACAAATTCCTTCTTTAAGGATTGCTATTGCCAATGAGCTTACCACAGAAAATAATGACCTTCTTCGACTTCAAGAGTTGGAAGCATTGGATGAAAAGCGGTTAATGGCTCAACAGCATATTGAGTTATACCAAGCCCGCATCTCAAAGACATTTAATTGTAAAGTGAAGGTCAGAGCCTTTCAGCAAGGAGAACTTGTTCTAACGGTCAGACGTCCTATGACTATGACTCATATGAGCAAAGGGAAATTCGATGCGAAATGGGAAGGTCCCTATGTTGTGAGCAAAGTCTTCTCAAACGGAGCTTATCAACTTTCAGAACTTGATGGTCGAGTTGCTATGATGCCTATCAATGGCAAATTCTTAAAGAAGTATTATGTATAAATGTAAATATTTGTAAATTATCAGACAGAATCAAGTTCATGAATAAAATTTAAATTTTATTATATGATAGTACATATTAAAGGTCACTATCATCTTTTTCTACATTGGGACGAGGGCCACTGCCATCCTTCTCAAAAATGCGGTCAGCAAAAGAGCCGAGAACCTCCTTGCTGGATCCTACAAGAAACTTGCAGGCGGCCATCCTCATTGCTTCTTCTTCTTTAGTCTTTCCTGGTTCGAGCAGGAAGTCCAAAATGTCCCGCGGTGGTTGGGGTGCAAACGAACCTTCGCCTCCTTCTGCCTCCTTCGACTGAATTGGATCGGCAGGGCGTTCTTCAATACCCTTCTGAACCTTCGAGACAGTCTCAACCTTCTTAGATGCTTCTCCGAAAAACATTTTTATGTTGAAGAGTAAAAGTGTTCGTTCCTATCAGATTTCTGCTATATTTATAGACAGAAGTTCTTCAATTAATGAAGCATTACATTCATCCGACGGTTCATCCGTTCATTAATACCTGACGGTTCATCCGTTCATTTATCACATTCATCCGACGGTTCATCCGTTCATTAATACCTGACGGTTCATCCGTTCATTTATCACATTCATCCGACGGTTCGTCCGTTCATTAAACACCTGACGGTTCATCCGTTCATTTATTTACACTTATCCGACGGTTCGTCCGTTCGTTAATATCTGACGGTTCATCTGTTCATCTATTGTGACGGTTAATCCGTTCATTTATTATCATTTGACGGTTAATTCGTTCATTTCAACATCATTTGACGATTTACCCGTTCTTTCATCGTTACTTGACGGTATTCCCGTTCACTCATTTTCATATACATTGACGATTCATCATCGTTCATCTTCTACATCAGCAACTTGTCATTTTCGATTAAGTTGTCAATAAATATCTATCTATTATTTATATCTGAATAAGATATGCAATAAATAATGGAGCCACAACAAAATGTCCTTTATATCAAAAAATGAGACATTACAAAAATGCAGCTACAGCAACAAAACCCAAATACAAAATCAAGAAGGAGGGACAATCAGATTGTCAATTTGCTGCTTCAATGTCTGCAGCTCTTCTTCGTGTGTTGACGCTACTATCTTTCTTGCCTCCTCCATCCCGCTGTCTTCATCAAAAATGGGCATATCTACTGTCCTGCGGGTGATCTCTTCACCATGAGTGGTCTCATACTCATTCCTTTCCTCAATCAATGCATTAAATTGTTCAATCACCAGTTGGTGATTAACAGTTTCTTCTTCAAACTCTTGTTGAAGGCGAGTAATTTCAGCCTTCAGCTCAGCAAGTCGCCGTCCTTTGCTTTCAGCCACTAGAGTAATTGATTCTATTTTAGAATTATATTCAGCTGATTTTGCTGAATGAGCTTCTAACAGATTTTGAAGAGTTAACCTTTCCATATCAGTAGCTTGAGCCAGCCGCTCAAATTCAGCTTGTACTAAAGAGTCTACATCTTTTTTCTTGAGTTCTTTATACTTCTTGATGGAGACTTCTAGTTCATCCAGTATATGTTCAAGGAGAGTGGCCTGAGCTTCGTCTCCTTGGTCTCTTATGGCTCTTATCAAGAAAGAAGTGGGCTTCCTAACCATGATGAAGTCAGCTCCTTCTTTCTCTATCATTTTTTGGACAAGGGATCTCAGTGATTCAAAGAAGCATTTAGTAAATGACTGGATAACCTGCTGATTGATGGCTAAAGTTCCAGGAGTCGCTGCTACTCCCGATGAAGACGGGGTAACAGGTTGCTCGATTCTTTGAGATTGGACAATAGGCTCTTTAAATAAGGGAGCCAGAGTAGAGCTGGTTGCTCCTCCTGTTTGATCTTCTGCAAAAGTAAAATTATTATTTTACTAATTGATTATTGATGAACAAAAAGATCAAATTAAGAGCAATGTTACCTTGGTTTGGTTTAACAATGAGTTCATTCCTTACTGGAATGGAATACTGTTGAACAGAAGTAGCCTCCGCTGCAACAGCCTGACTGCTGCCCGCCTCAGAACCACAAGATAAATGATGACTACTGCTAATAACTACCGTTGGTATAGGCAGCATAATCAGGTCCGTTGGAGGTATTGGCAAAGTCCCAAGATCTGCAAATGAAGATATTAGTTATCGGTTCATTGTAAAATAAGAAAAGATTGTTAAATCTCGTTTTATACCTTGAGGGTCGGTGGCGGGATTTTCTTTTAGCACACCTTCGTCGGCTACTTCTTCAGGAGATGTTTCTATCTCAACATCGACAGCCTTTTCTGCAGGTGCCTCCACTTTAATATCCTTTTTAGGATTTGAAATATCATCGGCAGTATCAAGAGATCTATGTTCTTCAGTTTGTTTTTCAGGATCTTGTAAATACTCATCAACATTTTCGGATGAAGAACCGTCCTCGACTTCTTCTTCTTCTTCTTCTACTGCTGCATTTCCACTGCTAGTCGCAGCCTGATCTTTCTGCAAGCTATAACTGCAGTCCTCCAGAGCTGCAATCATTTCATGGTCTTCTTCCTCACGAAGAGTCTTGGGAGTAGGAGGAGGTTGAGAAATATCTGCAATAGGAGAATAAGGTTGTACAACACCTTGTTTTTCCTCTAAAATATGTTCTCTAGGCTCTTCAATTCTTGGGGCAAAATCTCCCCTCTGTTCATTCTCCTCGAGAGTTTTGCTTCCTGATTCAGAAGCAGGTGTGGGAGATGCCATTAAAAGTCCTGCAGCAGCATCTACTGAAGTCAGGAGTTGTATAGAAGAAGACTCTTCCAAGACTCTTCTGGTAACTACTCTTTTCTTTCTGTGTAGAGGCCTAACAGGACTCTCTATATTTTCTGGTTCTGTTCGCTTTTGCACGGAAGTTGGTGTACTGGCAATTTTTTGATGAGTCTCGGCCAATTGCCGGGATTGAGATCTGGTAGTCACCTTTTCAGAAGAAACATCAAGAATCAATTTCTTCTTCGCCACAGGAGCAGGAGGCTCCTCTCTTCTTCTCTTCTTCGCGGGAGATTTACCCACCTTCAGTGAAATACGAAGTGGTGCATTCATTTCTTGGGGGAATATAATATCCCTTGTAGTCTCCAGAGGTGCATCTGCCGGTTCCTGTGCCTCCTCATTTATAGGGATTGATGGAGCAATTCTCCCTCTTCTCAATCTTGTTGCAGTGGCGAAACTATCTGCGAGATGGAAATTCTCGGCAAAAGTATTCGCTGATGTGTAAAATACGGAGTATATAAAAAGCATTCGAGGACCCTGAGGAGTAGTCCTTGCTGGCATGGAGAAAGTGGCTTTTGTATCACGGGCATTGTAATAAGCCCAAGCCCTAGCTCCATCTATCAGATAACCCTTGCCTTGGAGGCAGGTAATTGCATTCCCTACGTGGAACTGATCATACCCAAACTGTCTAGCAAAACGGCTTGGGAGGTATGGTTCTAAGTAGCTCTCTTCTTCGAATCGGTAGACCAAATGAGATGGTCGAATTGTCTTCAACCATTCAAAAGCGACACGAGTTAGAGGCTGCAGTTTCGAATCCACCATATTCGTGGGCATCTGATCATACCCAGCAGGGAAAGAAGCGCAGCAGAAGTTCCAGCCTCTGTTCAGATTCAACATAAATCTATATTCAGATAAGGAAGTATATTTCCATTTTCCATCGGAATACCTTCGAAGAAAACTGCCGTCAACTGGTCCCATGCCAGGATCCATTAGAGTTGGATAGTGAAGAAGCAACCATCCAAACAAATATGTATATGGCAGTTCTAAGCGAAGGAATTCTCTCTCTCCTTTCGCTTTCAACATCAAGTCAACATATAAATGGAGACTGGCGTTCAGCTTACAGGTCATTGCTGATAGTAAGTCCATTTTATAGCCAAAGACCAATTTAACAGCTGCAAACAAGATGCCACGGTAAAAACGATCCACTACACTGGATCCGGGAACCACGAACCTTCGCAGCCAGTATATCAAGAATCCTGCCAATTGTGCTTCTTCTGACATGGGCCTATAGCCCATTCTCAAGTAACATTCCAAATTATCTCCTCTCTTCAAAGGAGGTTATTCATGGTCATCGTTCACTTCTTTATCAAAGTGACCACTCTGTTCCATTAATTTTCTGACCTCTGTATGGCTCAAAGGTTTGAAGAAGGTTGGGTAACATTTATCGTTCTCCTTGGTTTTCTTGTCCTCTATATGATTAAGAAACAGATATGGTAGCCACTTTGAAGAATAACAAGTATTGGCAGTGGCACTCTTGTAAAATAAAGAGCAGATCTTGTAATGGCACAATAGTTCTTCGAACACTGTCACCATCTCTAGATTCTCTTTTCTGAGCTTGTTCAACTCATCATTTGTTGGTATATACTCCTCATACGGAGCATCTGCCATGGGCAAGAACGAGATATACTTTATCTCGTGGAGCGCAAAGCCCATCTCTCCCCCTGGGGTCATGAAAGTTCCAGTCCTGTAGTTGTATCTCTCAGCTAAGGCTAAGAACATATGAGGATTGGGAGCAAATCCATATACAGTCGCATGCACTGCTTCATACAGGTTGATTTGTTGGAGTCTGTCTTGGAATTTTCCCAGAACCCAATTCGCGATATAACTCCATCGCTTGTAGTCTGGATTCACCAGTCCAGTCATTCTTATATCTTGCTCCGGATATTTTCCTTCAACCTTCGCAAATTCATTTGCGAATATTGGTATCCTAACAGGCATTAGCATGGAGGAGTTCTCTGGTGGAATGAAGCCAGGTCTTAAGCCTCTCAGTAGGACACTATATCTGTCAGAAGAACTATAAAACATGTCCTTATGATGTGGCCCCTTCTTTACGAAGATTTTTTCTGTCCGAGCATCCTGAAATAGAGTGATATTCCATTCCATCTTCCTTGGGTAGCTCGCATGAGCGTACCGTGACAAAGGAAGGCATCGAGCAATGTCGGGTATAAAAAAGGATCTATCTTGCTGGTGAACTACTCTATCTTCCATCCTTGGCCTGGGCTGAGAGGCTCTCTCAAAGGCATCACCGAATAGGAATAAAGGTTTCTTGTGAATTACAGCATCAGCTGATTCTAAAGGCTGTCCGTTCATCAAACACATCAAAGTTTTATTGTCCTATGAAATCAATATAGCCTGACGGGAGGCCGGCAGATCATATTGAGGGTAATGGACATGAGACAGATCCTCTTTGTATTCAGACTCTGTGAGGGTTCCCACAAAATGTTCGTAATCTAGATCTTCATTGACTTCAACTGCATCAACAAACAGATGAAAATTAGTCCAAGACAAAGTTTTTGTTTTTAAACATAAAACATGATTTGCGCAACCTCAGACTGTGCTGACATGATTTGCGCAATCTCAGATTGTGCTGACATGACTTGCGCAACATCAGTTTGCGCAACATAAAAGTTGCGCAAAGCAATGGTTTGCGCTGATATCTGCGCAACTTAATCGTTTGTGCTGACTTCCTGTCAGCACAAATCAACAAATTGTGCAAGAATGTAGCCTTCATAAAAATGAAGAACTGATAGTTCATGCAACCGAAACCCTAAAAAGGGTGGCACAATATGAACTTATCTCTAAAAAGAGATGAGTTTCAAGGGAGTCGAATCACCCTAAGAAGGGTTTTTCGATCGGTTCAACTACCTCTCAGAGCAGGATGTGCGGATTCGTGTCGGAAAGCTCGCCGTGCAACCCTGTCAGAAGACTCGGCCGGAGCTTTTCCCTTCGCGGCGGCAGTAGCGGCAGCATTTGATCGTCGTGGAGCCATGACAAATCGTCGGAGAAGAAAGGAAGAAAGAGTTCAGAAATTCTCTCTCAATTGCACGAAGACAGCAAGTAAAGAATACTTTGAAGTATGAGGAGGATTATTTATAGTTTTCAAAAAAACGAAACGGCCGCCTCGGATTGCGCCTAAACTTGTGGTCTATTCGCTTTGCGCAGACAGCTCATCATATTGCGCAAAATGATTCAACATTCAAAAATTCAAAGTATTTCGAAATTTTGAATACAATCAACTTTCGAAAACTTTGAAGGGGGTCTTGTAGGTCCTAAAAAATCAAGTTGCATCAATCAACAAAGTCAAAAATTCAAGATATTCATCATTTTGATGAGTTGCGCAGACAACAGATTGCGCAGACATCACTTTGTGCAGGCTGGTTTGCGCATGTTCCCAACTGCGCAGGCTGACGTGGCAGAAGTTATCATTGACTGAATCAAATCAGATCTTTCTGACAGCTGACAACACGAATAACGAGGAGGCTATTCATTTTTGACGTCGCACAGTGCTCGAGGGCGGCTGACAGGTGGCAGCGCAATCCGTGTTTGCGTAAACCACTCATGCGTAATCCGTGTTTGCGCAAACCATTTCTGCGCAGTTCATTTTGCATATTCTACCAATATAACTGACCAATTACATGTGGCATTCATGCCATCAATTGCTCATTACGTGGCAACTGTCTATGCACGATCATGCGCATTTCAATCAAATGATGCCATGTGTCCCAGATAGTTGGCCCACGATCCAATAACTGCTTGCGCAATCCAGTGCTGCGCAAACCAGTTGCTGCACAAATCAGCTTGCGCAGTCCAAAATAACTGAAAGTTAGTTATTTTCAGAACTCTATAAATAGAGTTTCAAGTCTTCATTTCAAGGGGATCAAGATCAGAGATCAGAAATCAGAGAGTTCAGGAGTTCTTGCCAAAGTGCTGCTGCATTCATCCGAGACTTTTGTCTTCAACTTCAGAGGCTTTTGCCTTCAGTTTCCAGAGTTGTTTTCAACTTCAAAGGCTTCGTCTTCACAGTTTACATCATTTAAGGGATAAAGCAATCGTCATCAAGATTGGATTCCTATAGTTGTAATTTTCCCAGAATTCTTGTAATCTTTATTACAGTTTGTATCAATAAAGTTTTATACTTTTGTTTTTGCAAACATGCATCACCTCGACGATCCTGTGATGCAAGCAACTCCCTGATGAGTCCAACCAAGACTTCATCATCCTGCCTTGCAGGCTGGGCTGGCTGTACTGGGGGGTTCTGGACCTCCGGGAAGCATGACTCGGGAAGCTGCTTCTGAGTACTGAGCTTGATCCTCTGGTTGCAGGGGTACCCATTGAGCTCCTTCCGGCTGATTGACAGGACCAGGAGCAATGTCGCTGAAGAAGACGACACAGGGAACAATAAGAAAGGACCAGGATAGATCAAAGATATCATCACATGATCAGGTCAAGATTCCAGGGATTTAGAGGATACGAGCAGAGATCAAGGGCGAGTGCTGATTGAGACATCTATTCGGTAAACCCTCACATATCTTGATTCACAAGATCTGTATGGGCCACCACTTAAACTGTGTTACGCTCCAGAACCAGAATACTGGAGAGCGGGAGACAGACACAGCCAGCTACGTACATTGAGGTATAATCTACCTCGATATAGGGTCACGGCTGTCTAGATACATGAGGGTTTATCTACAAGCCAACAGTCTCTTATGGTCATGAACAAGCCTAGTGTCTCAATCTCAAGCAATTAAGTAAATGTTACAAGATGTTAGATCATCAGACATACAAGGTAAGGCATCCCAAACATTACATATTCAGATGATCATGAAGCTAGTCATACAAAATATGAAGACTAGCAAGAGTTTCAGTCATACTTGATCAACCCTAGGATTTGTTAATCATGTTACAGCCTGTAGGCAGACAGTAAGTAAAGTTGCAAACGAGCTAACACTTGCTCGGTGGCTAAACGCCTCAAAAGAATAATTTTACAATAGAGTAGGAGAGCAAAATAAAAACCACTCGTTGCCAGGGTTACGCCTGGTGGTCACCATCTGGCTGGAAGGTAGAGAGATCCTCTGGAGCTGCTCCGGTATCTGGCCATGCAAAACCAGCTGGGTCAGATCCCAGAAAGAGCAAGTGCCACAAAGGAGACTTCACTTAAGAACTAAAACCAGCATATCAGAACATAAAATAAGAAGATAAATAAGACATGAAATCTAAATAGGGCAATAATGTCAAGAAGATAAAAAATTATTCCGATCAGTTTTTGATAAGGTAAGCATAAATAATCATATCCGAAGTAGCCAGGTACTGGAACAAGACAGGGCTTAGACTGGTTAGACTCTATCCATCATTCACGGCCAAGCAATAAGTACGGCTTGATACTTTAACTAACTAGGGTTATCACAGGCCTAGTTACTAGCAAGATGCAATGAGATTGTTCCAACAGCCACAATCCCTGTAGACCATCCAGGTTATCCGGACAAAATTAGGGGTTGAGTTCATGTAGGTACATCGTCCAGGAAACACATGTACCCTTAAGTAGCTTGGAGGGTGCAACACATGACAGTGTGCTAGAAATGTGCCCTACTCGACGGCAGGCTACAAATCCCATGATGGGGCGCCCAGATAATGGGATTACCTGTAGCTGGAAAATCTCTTCATGACTACTGGATTATTCTAGTTATTAGCCTTAGTCAGTTTCAGTAGGTACCCCTGACCATGGTACTCAGGGGTCCATGTCCTAGACATGATGTAAGACAATACGGGTTCATTTGTACAAACACAATCGTCCACGGTATCCAGGCCATTCATTCTTGTCATGTCATGCTAGCCGTCGCAACAGCATTCAATCCATCATGCTTACTCGTCATGTCATGTCAAGTCAGTTACTTGTTATACCATGTCGTGTACAATTATCATTCCAATCATATTATCAATTCGTGATTATCAAGCTCATGACAAAAGGTGTAAGAACAAAAAAGGCAATCGGGGTATGCCAAGGGGCTCAAGGTCTCTATGCTAGTAAAACTATGCTAGGCCAAGGGGTCCCGAGCATAAAAATAGCTTTACGCGGGCAGGAACAAAGAAAAAATAGCTTTATGCAAGCAAGGCTGCACGCGAGCGAGATTCTACGCAAACGGGAGAGTCTACGCGAGCAAGGCTGCACGCGAGCGTGACCCTATGCAATCGGAAGAGTCTACGCGAGCAAGGCTGCATGCGAGTGAGATCCTACGCAAGCGGGAGAGTCTATGCGAGCGAGACTACACGCGAGCGAGAGTAGCCCCCGCGTAGAGTTCGGATGAACTCCACGTAGAACAGATTACGCTGGCACGTGAACACGTGTGCGTAAAGGAAAAACACTACGCGAGCAAGTATGAACGTGTGCGTAAAGGGAAAACACTACGCGAGCAAGTATGAACGTGTGCGTAAAGGGAAAACACTACGCGAGCCCGTATGAACGTGTGCGTAAAGGCTTCATCTTCTCCCCAAGGTTGAGACATGTAGCCATGGGACTCAAGAAACTCAAGGAACCCCATCTCGGCCAGGACTTTATGAAATCCAACCATTCAAAAGCCATACTTGCGTAAAATCGAATTTCCTACTACATGGAACCCTCTATTTTCGGAAACAATCAAGTTTAGTAGATCGAAACCATGAAGATTCAAAAATGCTAAAACCTATATCTACGAAAATCCATGCACCCAAGTGAAAATTGCCAACTTCTAAACTATTCTGAGGCTACGAGATGAAGCTAATAGAACCATAAAAATGGGTCCTCAAGTGGAAGCAATGTGCACTTGCCTACTGTAGGTGGTCGGTGGAGAAGGAACTGAGGAAAAAAAAGAGAAGTTAATGAGAAATAAATGAGAAGAGAGAAGGGTTGTTGGGTTAATAAATGATGGATGGTGGTAGGTAGGGGTTTGCAAACTAACCTAAACCGAGCCAAACCAAACCAAACCCAACCGAACCTGATGCATGCCAAAGCCAAAATGGACCACACGAACCATGAAATGCTAACTAACTCATGCCAATACAAAAACCCAAGACTAGCCAGCCCAGACAAGTCGAAATACGGGTCCGAGATACGTACGCGTATATCAAAATACGTATAACAAAAACCGAGGGTGACAGGTTGCACGCGGACGCAACTCAACAACTGGCGCCTTTGACTAAGTCTTTTTTACTGTTTTGATTAATTTGCACGCCCCTTGACAACTTATGCGGGCCAGCTGTCAGCATTAATTACATGTTGACAAAATCTTCTCGAGCGCCGCGTTGTGCGAGATTCGAATGGAGTTTCTTCGAGTGACGAGCTGTCAGAGCTGTCGGTAATAATAGCAGCCATTATAGCTTCTCGAGGATGCTTGCCACGTGGAGCTCGTGCACCCTGGCATTGGTGCAACCTGATACTGACGCAACCAATTACTGGCGCAACCTAATGATCTGGCGCAACCTAATGATTTGGTGCCACTTGAAGATGGTGCACTTTAAAGTGGCGTCCCTTAATTTTTAACTTCTACAAGACCCCCTTCAAAGTTTTCAAATTTTAAAAGATTTTCAAAATTTTGAAATACTTTGAATTAGAGAAACTTAATACAGATTGCACCAGTCAACTGTTCAAACAAATTCCGATTTTTAAGCGCCAATTGCACAACGGTTTCGAAAAGACTTTTTAGGCTATAAATAGACGTCCAAAGAGAACTTTTTACTTTTTATCGAAAGTTAATTCTCTTAAACTCTTATTCTTCTTCCAAACTCTCGAAGCTCCTCCAACGATCATCAATGGCCCTAAAGAAGTCTGCCACCGTCAAGGAAAATGCCATTGCCGGGCCTTCATCTCATGTACCGCCGATGAGAGCGCCTCAATACATGCCACCGTCACCACGAACTGAAAAATCCAACCCAAAACTCGAAGGCGATTCTTCAAGAACAGACTGAACGTCGATTGGATTAACTAACTCTTTTTAGGGTTTTGGTCGATTTGTGCGTCTCACAACGTGCGCTACCTCTTTGTAGAGTGTAGACATACTTCACAACTTGTGCCTTCTCTTTTTAGAGTTTGGTTGCTATTCACACACTGTTTGTCTTTACGAACTGTGTTGCGCTAGTTTCAAATTTGTACTTTCTGATTTTGTGTGAATGTGCATAACAAAAGTAGTACAACTTAAAATCACGTACAATACAGATGTCGCACAACGCAGATACTGCGCAACCAGATGTCGCGCAATACAGAAGTTGTGCAACACAGATGTTGCGCAGCACAGATACAGTGCAATCAGATGTCGCGCAACATAGATGTCGCGTAACACGGAAGTCGTGCAATACAGATGTCGTACAATCCATGATTTTATGTGTTCTACTCCATAGAATAAAACTCTTTTTGAGACTAACTTTTGTTTGTTCTTCTTCTTTTTGTAGTTGATCTTAGAGAAGATCCTGTTGTTGAGAAATATGCTTCAGCTTTTAATGTATCAGAATATAAAGAAGACTTATCTCATGTCTCATATCCACAATATGATGCACCTGAATCTAGAAGGGCCATCCTCATTGCTCAAGAAAGTAACACCTTGTTATGTCTGATGAATGGTAAACCTTTATAAAGTGTAGATAATGTAGTTCATAAGAAACCGGCTTTCTTATTTGGAGATACAGTAAAGAAAACATCTCAACCAAAGACCAAGAAAGAAGAAAGGATTTATCAATATAAGGACATAATTTTATGTCTCACTGAGATGTCAAGACATTTGTCCTTGTCTCGATATGAATTCTCCAGTCACACTCGACGGATGGCATGGGACATGACTCTGATTCAGTAAGCCAGAGTTGAAAAAATATGTTATAAGTTAGGTTCACAAAGTAAGGACCTATTTTACAATACTTTAGACAGGTACAGTTCTAATCTAAGGGGTTTGAAGTCGAGTTGTATACCTCCAGAAGATTCATCGATGCTGCTTTCCGTCAGGGTGCCCATCTTTGCAAACATATTTGCTAAAGCTGAAGGAAGATACCCAGATAAGGCCATGCGTTTGACAGGCCTAGTGAACCTAGACATGAAATGTTGGAGCAGTTTAGTGATTTAGATTCTGGCTTTGACAGTGTTATCTCAGAAGGGGAGGAAGAAGAAGGATCTGCAACCGAAGTAAAAGTGGCATTTAAAGGTGGAGGACAATGTTCTCCCAACGAAGTCATGTGACATGACTTGTATTTGGTTGCTTTCTTGGACTTTAAAGAAGGTGTTTCAAAGTCAGCCACTAAATCAGGATGAATCCACATAATCTTCCCTTTATCAGTAGACAGAGAAACAAGACCATCAGTTCGTGCAAGTAGGAGATTAACAATCTCCAAAGTAGTTCTCGAGATGGGAATAACGCCATCTTGTACAAGTTAAACAAGAAAATTGCCAAACTGTAGAGAGACGACGTTAGCCGTTACAGCCTTTTTGTCTTGTTGGAAAGTAATTGCACTAGAGTTAACCATCTCCTGGATCTTGCCTTTAAGTACATAGCATGCTCGAGTCGGATGTCCGATAAATCTGTAGTAAACACAATATTTAGGGTGATCAGTTTTACCTACTTCATCTGACCGTTTTGCTTCTGGCAGTTGAAGTTTATTGCTCTTGATCAGACAATCAAAAATACTCATGACATCATCTTCATCAAAAGTGTATTCTTCTTTCGGGCGTGGTGCTCATTGTGGTGGTGCCGTTGGAGTAGGCGTTGATTGACCTATGTTGATGGCTAGAGTTTCTTTACCTTTGACATTGATAGCCAAAGTTTCTTTACCCTTGCGGTTGTTCTGACGACCACCGTTATTTGATGTAGCATGTTCATCTTTGTCAAGATTAGGCATCTGAATACCTAATTGCTTGAACTTGTCAGCACTTTCTTCTGCCGATTTAGCATT
The DNA here is from genome assembly GCA_029216955.1 of Iris pallida. Lineage (NCBI taxonomy): Eukaryota > Viridiplantae > Streptophyta > Magnoliopsida > Asparagales > Iridaceae > Iris > Iris pallida. The sequence goes on along the minus strand of JANAVB010024199.1, from coordinate 7,543,913 downwards.
CACTATGAATGAAGGCCAATCCTGGAACTGTGTTGATCTAGTCCACATACTAATTATAGGCAACAGGTTTGACTTACAAGTGTCTATAGTCAAAGCATCTGGAGTTCCGAGAGGCATTTTGAGTGCCTCGCGACGGAATCGTTCAATGAACCGTTCAGTTGTTTTATTGTGTCGATGTTTAATTTTAATGAGAGGAGACATAGTCATGTCGTTTGTTCCCTCATAAAATCAGTTTGAATCCAGAGAAAGAGGTTATACAACCATCTGGCAAACTGCGATACTAGTCGTAAACTGTACTTGCTAAACATCCGATGAACATCCTAGTAAGTAGAGCATCATTTTGCTGTAGTTGATCAGTTATTACCTCAAAGTGATTCAGGTACTGACTTGAAAATGTGCTGCCATCAAACAACATAATAGTAGGGGGTTTATATTTGGGAGGAAATTGGACTTCCTTCCACTCTATAGGATAAGGCTGCTTGATCCCAAGCTTCTGCAAGCCGTCTTTCTATTTGAAAGCCTCAAATTGAGTACATAAAAGTTTACGGCCTCATTGGTATCTCCCGATGATTGTGGAGCAGTTGATAGATTTGATATATTAGGAGGAGGTACTACATGATAAGTACTACCCCAACACCAGATTGACTTGGAATAACTTGCACAGGTATGAAAAAGATGTGAGGAGACTGTACCCCCAGACCATTGTTGACGGGAGCTGATGTCGTTATAGGTTCTTGGGTCGAAATTAGATTCGTGACCGACGGAACCGTCTATTGTGTCATAATTACAGCATGCATGCCTGTCATCATCTCAACCATGCTCTTCAAACTAGCCTCCAAAATAGCAATTCTCTATTCTTGACTGTTAGAACTGGAAGCATCTTGATCTTCTGTGATGACATAAGTAGTCACTTCTCTATCCAACGAAGACGAACTAGTAGAAAAGATGGTCCGTTCAGAACTTTCACTATCAGCATCAAAGTCATATAAGGAACTACCCCCAGAATAAGTGATAGGGATGTCCTTTTGACTGAAGGAATCTTGGTTGGAATCAGGAAGATTCCTTTGACCGATTGTTTCTTGGTCAGAAAAAAGATTCCTTTGATCGATTATTTCTTGGTCGAAAGGAAGATTCCTTTGACCGATTGTGTCTCGGCTTTTTGATCTGGTATTTTGGTATACTCCTTCGTCGAATTCATGAATCCGATCTAAGTATTGTTGACTGGGATTACGGGATGCATTGCGTCTCGGGCGCTTTCTGTCCCCAGTGCTTCGAGTCGTTATATTGACAGAGGCATACAACATTTCATCTTCATCTAGTATCATCGGTTGAGAAACCTGAGAGTAATTCAGACGGTCAAAAATAGACCATTTAGCTGATTGACAGCAGCATTTGATAACTACCTCATGGTGATGGCTACAGTGATATTCTTGGGGCTGCATTGGATGAGACGAATTTGTGATCTTCCGCTTCTGTTTAAGAATTTCACGAAGATTAGTTACATCATAATAATGAGAAAAAGTCGAAGAAACATATTCTTTAATGATGTTAGGAACATGATTTCTATTCTTAAGATGTCTCGTTCCTTGAGTGTACAAGGAAGTGCTGAGTTGATTAGCATAGGTAAAGGGGTTCTTGACTTTAAAAGTCTGTTTATGGCATAAGTTAGCCACTGGCACAGGCTGTTTGTATTTTGCTGAAGTAGGTATTGACTGGCGCTTGTTGAGATAGGTACGCAGGTCAGGTAGATCTGCTACTTGTTTATCTATTTGAGATACTAGCAGCTTATCGTACTTGGATCTTAAGATGAGCAGGGTTGGAAAATCCGTAGTTGCATTTTTGGGATTTGGCAGAATTCCTTTTTGTGTTGCGCAACCGGTTCTCATGTGTTTTCTCTGGCGCAACTGAGCAACAGAAAGTTCAGTTTGAACAGAACTCATTTTCTTAGCAGAGATTTGATTGTCTCTGTTCAGAGGAGTAGAGTTTCTGCCAAAAAGGGCTTTTACACTGACTGGCGCATAGGCGCCATCAAAGATACTTTCTACCGAGTCAAGGACTGGAGAAGAATTAGAGAATACCAAATGACGCTTTCCTTTATTCTGTGACGAGGCTGGAATAGGTGTATTCCTTGCCAAGTTCAAATTTGAAAAAGGAGTAGCTAAAGAGCGTTTTCCTCTATTTTGTGGCCGAAAGGTCACAGGCGCAGGTTGTACAGGTTGAGAAAAGGCCAAAGGGCGCTTCCTCTTGTTCTGTCTAGCACTCTCATTAGATAGGTTCTTCCCCAAGTTTAGAACTAAAAAAGATAAGGGAGTAGCCAAAAGGTGTTTCTCTTTGTTCAGAATCGAAGAAGCAGTATGTGCTGGTTGCACAGAAATTCTGGTTGGCAGAGAAGGAATCTGCATAAGTTGCGCAGGAGCCATGGTTCGTCGAGAAGCTGTCTGCACAAGTTGCGCAGAAGCCATAGTTGGCCGAGAAGCTGTTTATGCAAGTTGCGTAGAAGCCATGGTTGGCCGAGAAGCTGTCTGCGCAAGTTGTGCAGAAGCCATGGCTGGCCGAAAAGTTGTTTGTTGCGCAGAAGCCATGGTTGGCCGAGAGACAGTCTGCGCAAGTTGCGCAGGAGCCTTGGGTGGCATAGAGACAGTCTGCACAAGTTGTGCATGAGCCTTGGATGGCAGAGAAGACTTGGGGGTCCACACAGTGCGTGCTTTGCTCTTAGCAGCAACGACGGTGCGCTTGGTATCCCCAGTACTAAACATAGCCTCGTAAGCGGTTTGGTCGACCTGAACGACCAAAGTCTTCTGCGTCTTGCCAATTGACGCTGTATCACATTGAGTTATCACTTTCTCGTCAGAGGAGAAAGTCGTCCCCAGCAGAGTTGCCATTTTATTTACAAAAACAAAAGTTTGATTACAAACTAAGAAAAGAGTACAAGAGTATAATTGATTTGTGGGGAAGTACAACTGTAGGAATCTGATCAGAAGATGATCACTTTATCCCTTGGACGATGTGATATCAAATACACAAGCCTCTGAAAGATGCAACAACACTTTGTCAGTAGATTATGATCATTAGTGATGCTTTTGAACTGAATAAAAACTCTATTTAGAGTTTTTGAAATAACTATTTTTCTGAGTTGCGCACACTTCAGGTTGCATGCCTTCTATCCAGTTGCGCGAACGGTTACTTGTACTGCTGGGGATGCGTGGCATCATTTGAGTGAGATGTGCGTGGTCGTAGATAGTGTAGTGGACATGTTCTTCGAGATTAGTGGCATGGGCGCCACATCATCCAGCTTCTGAATAAAAGTTGATCAGGTGGCGCCAACTAGCCAGGTTGTACGTGGGCACAACTCAACAACTGGCGCCTTTGACTAAGTCTTTTGTACTGTTTTGATTAATTCATGCGTCACTTGACAACTTGCGTGGGCCAGCTGTCAGCATTAATTACATGCTGACAAATTTTTTCGAGCGTCGCGTTGCGCAGGATTCGACTGGATTTTCTTTTACTGACGAGCTGTCAGTAATGAAGGCAGCCGTTACAGCTTCTCGAGGATGCTTGCCACATGGAGCTCGCGTACCCTGGCTTAGGCGCAACCTGATACTGGCGCAACCAATTACTGGCACAACCTAATGATCTAGCACAACCTAATGATTTGGCGCCACTTGATGATGGCGCACTTTAATGAGTGGCGCCCCTTGATTTTTAACTTCTACAACTGCGGTAAACTCCCTCTCCTTTCCCTCTGTCTTCTCCCTCAACCACTCTTCTCCGTCTCTCTCTATACACCCTATTCTTCTCCTTCTGGAGACCACGTTCTTTAAATGAACCCTCTCCCTTTTTCTTTGACTCTTCCTCTTATGTTTACTTGTTTTATTTTTGTTGTTTTGTGCTACCGTGTTTTCCCACGAAACGAGGGAACAAGAGGGGAAGTAGGAATACATTTTATTTTGTTATTATTATATTTATTATTGTACGCAGAATCGAAGTCACTAGGAGTATATTTATAGTAAATAATTTTATTATAAATTACAGTAATGAATATTTGTATATGTGGTTATACTGTTATATTATTGTTCTTATTATCATTATTATTATTCTTGTTCTTATTATCATTAAAAACCATTAGCACTACTTATACTTTTTATTTAAATAGATATATTAAATAATCTCCTAAAATTATGTTTTGACAAATTATGGGTTTTTAGCCCTAGAATAATTTTATAGATTTTCAACATATGGATCCACACGTATTTTGACTAGTGAAAATATATATTCTAGTATTATATATAGTTGGGGCTTTCTCACCGGGCTGATCTTTAAGACTGTTTAGTAGTATTGGGCTTTAATATTAAAGATTTTGATACTAAATATTTTAGGATGGGTTTTACTATAACTAATTTAAACTGAGGCTCACTATTTGTGAATAAATTTATTTTTGACCCTTAGAATTGTTTTCTCTAAACTAGATTTTGGCTTAATAAATTACCATTTTTTTAGCTTTGTTTCTCTAAAATAGATTGGGCCTAATTTTAATATGGATATTATGGTTTTGAATTTTAAGCTAATAATAAAATAAAATATTTTAATTGGGGATTTATAAATAAATATTCTTTCGGGCTTATTTATATATAAACTCTTTTGGGAATTTTTTTGCAATTTAACTTGTTATAAACAAATCAGTTGGCCTTAATATATTTAGTAGATTTTTGGACTTCTTGGACCTTAGGAAAAAAAAGATTTATGAGTATTTTATAACGGGCTTTATAAAATAGTTTTGAACTGTTTACTATTAAATTTTGGACTATTTGATTAGGTTTCTGAATAATATGTTAATATTGAATTAATCATTTGGGCTTTTAGACATACAAAGGATTTTGGGCTTTAAGTAATTCCTTATCAGATTTATGTATAAGGGTTGTAATACGTTAAATATTTTTCTAAAAAGATATATTTTCCTAACTTACCTTTCCCCTAAATCAAATTATTTTAGATTAGATTGCCAGGACTAATCGTATTCCTTTCTTCCTTGTCGAATCCGAACTTCTTCGCATCTACCCTAGTAATGGGACTATTCTGGATGCAATGGTATTTTCAATTTCATCAGCTAAGGACCCAGGCGAGTACATTTTCTAATAGTTTTCATATTTGATAACTTCTATGATTCATGTATGTAGTATTGTCTTATATTGATTTTCTATTGATTCTCGACATGATGGTTACACGAGGTAGTAATGGATTCTTTACATGCTATTCGTGACCAATGTATTATCGTGTTCATGACCTATTTGAATCCATGAGTACAAGTCGGACGAAAAATACATTAGTAGACATGTAAATATACCCAAAAACTTTCCATTTGCATGATCATGTCTGATAGCAGTCGCACACTTCACGTGCGGCATGCCGGATTTATCCCTTAGCCCTTTCCATGTCGAAAGTGGTATTTCAACTCACTAGTTAGATACAGTCTTGCTATATTACTGTTTTTGTTTCAGTCGTGTATTACTGTTACTTTCTTGTCTTTGTTATCATGCTCTCCTGCTTTTACTCATATGTTTCATACCATGCTTCTCTATTTATCCATCCATTATGTATTTCAGTATTATTTACTATTTTATAGATTTTGTCAATTATTGGAACTACTGTTAGAATGTACTCGTTACATTCCTGACTGGAAATCAATTTTTCAGGTTAGCCGCGACTACACTTAGCATTGGGGAGATATGTGTGTAACTGAAGGCCAACCTAGAAGACTAGTTAGATAGATTAGTTGTTTTATTTTATTTTGTGAGACTTATAAATTTTTCAAATATAAATCTTGTAAATGTTGTAATAATGTAGCAATGTGAATGAGCAATAAAGTTATATTTTATGTGATTTTGAGCATTGTGGCTAGACAACGTACTATCGTCGATACCACGACTTGTGCATGCACTTGCATCCGAAAAGCGGGTATGGGTCGTGACAATGTTGTTCTCAGATAGAGTCAGAGTGAAGTTTTTCCTCATGAACTGTGTGAAAAGAAGTGATTGGTGGAAAGAAAAAATGAAGAACACTTCAAAAAATGTTGACTTTTAAAGATCGATCTTTTTTTTGACTTCTAACACAACCAAAGAGCAACGCTCGAGGCAAAATGATGCTTAATCCTCTTACGAGTTTGCATGAGTCTGCTGGAACACAAACTTGCAAATGCATGATAAAAAGTGGTGATGACAAGTTCGTCAAGACATTCCCTATTTACAGGAATGAAAACCTACTATGCGACAATATGTTATGCGTCATGATTCTCGGTGAAGAGATCAAATCATCATTAACTGTCGAGATCGCGGATAGAAGTTGACTTAACCTCGATCCAAGCATTTATGAGAAACGACCGCCACAAATTTTGAGGACGGTTCAGATTTTAAAGGATAAAGTCAAAGCAGTGACAGCATAGCAGTGATCCAATGTGTTAAAAAGACAATTTTCTCTCTCATGCTTCTTTCAAAGTATTTCAAAACTTGTTCAAGTTTTAAAAACTTTGAAGGAGGTCTTACAAAAGCATGGAAATACAAGAGAGACGTGCATAGATTTTATGCGTCTTAACTGAAGTCTCAAGTCTGAAGTAGTTTTCCTGAAGCCTACGTGTCTTGAATGGTCAAAAAGACGCACAGTCAAAGAGGGTTCAGAAAGTCGTATAGTCTATTTTGACGCATGACTTTCTTGTCTCTTAGGAAAAGTGATGAACCTCGAGCAGTGTGTAGTCCACAGATTTTGAGGAAGGTGTCAGTGCTTACATCACCGTTATTATTACATTTCTACAGCTATACATGAGCAGTCTTATACGACTATTTCCAAGATATTGTTAAAAGTTATTTGTAGTATGCAGTCAGACGCTATGCGGCTAAAGCTATTTTGACGCATAGTGAATAGATCATGTGCTGACCTGGCAGTGTTTCGTGCAACACATCTCAAGCCACGTGGCGAGCTATACGTGATTCTAGAACACGTTCACTTCCCATTAACCCTAGACGCTTATGCACCTACTCATCTTCATGCACCTCTGAGGCAAGAAACAATATATATTTTTGTCCATTCTTACATAACCATTCCAGTGAAGAAAAGCTATAAATAAAGGACAATGTCTTCCTCGTTCGAATATACACATAGAGACACACGGATGGAGAGGCTACATATGCTTGCTAAGAACTTCCAGAGAGAGCTTTTAGTGATAAAGTTTCCTTTACTGTCAAATGTTCGTCAGTGAACAAGCTCCATCAATCTTCGCATCAGATCGTCAACGGAGTAAAGAAGTCGAAGTAGACTTAACTTTAATCGCCCCAATTCCTAGATTTATTATAAATCAGAAAACCTGTTAAAGATTCTTATTATACTCTCTTCTTTACCTTTAATACAAAAGCATTAGTCCTTTGGACCTTTTGTGTTGAAACACTATCGAGAATCCACTTGCTACTAGCATGCGATGGAGGGTTCACCTACAACACAAGTTGAAGATGAAGACTTTGGTACCCAAAAATGTTTGGGTCCTTGAATGTTAGTTTTAGGAACACATTTTAGCATTTTCATATCAACATGTCTTCTTATTTGACAATAATGAGAAGTGTGCCCAAACAATCCACAATAATGACACATAAAGGATATTGTAGTTCTAGTAGGATATTAGTAAGTGGTTGAAGCATGAGATCTCCTAGCATAATTTCTATTATGACTATAGTAGAAGGCACAGTGAGATGTGTCCGTGTTGATTTGTGTTCTCTTTTCAGCGTATATATGTTGGCCGTAGGGCCTAAATGGTGCATTGGTGTGCATGTGATTCTTGCTTTTGGTGTCTAGATGTGTACTATTTTTTTTTATTGCCTTGTTTTCTATACAGGACAAGAAGATCATTGTACTTAGCAGTAAATGCTTATTCTCTTTGAGTAGCAACAAGAGTTTCTCCTGGCAATGCCATATCCCTCCTTGAGAGTTTGACATTCAGTAATATTTTCTTTGATATCCTCTAGAGCTTCTTGTAGCTTTAGTCTAAGTGACTCAATCTCATTCGTGTCAGAGGCTGAAGTTTTTCTTTTTATATCACTAATGATGCCAGTAAGTCTTTCTATTTCTTGTTTATTAGGAAAATCTCTTTTTGAGATTTTCTATGTTTATTTTTCAAGACTTTGTGTTCATCGTGTAGTTTAAGAATAACATTTTCTAATTTAATGTATAAAAGAGCATTCATGGAGAAGTCACCAAGTACCTCATTTGACTCTAGAGCCATAAGACAGACGTTTGTGGTGTGTTTGGATTCTTTATCATTATCTGAGTCGCTTGTATCACTCTCACACCAGATGCTAGTATTGGCATATTTTCGTTAGGATGAGCTTCCTTTATTGGACTTTTCATACTTTCCAGATTCCCTCCTTGCCATTGGACAACCCCTCTTGATATGTTCGATCTTCTTACAGTTGTAGCAAGCATGTTCTTCATCAGTGTCCCTGCTTGAGCGATTAGTTTTGTTGAACTTGAGAAACATTTTGAAGTGTCTGGATATTAGGGCGATTTCTTCGTCATTTGAATCGTCATCATCGGAGTCATCCTTTGAGGAGAGCTTGATGGCCTTAACAAGATATTTTTCTTTTTTCTTGATCTTTTCTTTCTCCTTCTCTTGCATAGAGGTTTTTTCTTTGTCCTTCATGTCCTTCAATGATGGCGGTGGCCTTGGGATTCCATGAGAGTCTCAAGGTTCATGGTTGTAAGATCACTTCCTTCAATGATGGCGGTGGCCTTAGGATTCCATCCTTTAGTGAGTCCTCTAAGAATCTTTCTAATCTTTTCATGAGTAGGATATTCCTTACTAAGAGAAGCAAGAGGGTTAATATATCAAAGAATCTAGTAAACATAAAAGTAATAGACTCATTTAGTTTCATTCTGAAAGCCTCATACTCTTGGGTGAGTCTACTAATCTTAGACTTTTTTACTTGTGATGTGCCTTCGTGTATAACTTCCAAAAGCTTCCATATTTCATTAAAAGTTTTGCAAATGAAGATTTTGTTGAATTCATTACTATCAAGTGCACAATAGAGAGCGTTCATAGCCTTAACATCACGGTTAAGAATCTTCTTATCATTTTTGGAAAACCTTTCGGTAAGTCTATCCGAAACACCTTCCTCAATCACAATGGAAGATTTAGTGATACCATTTATAATACAATCCTATAGATCAAAATTTAGGGATTTTTAATATATACTCATCCTAATCTTTCAATAATTGTAATTTATTTCATCAAATAGAGGAGGTCTATTTGTGGAGTGTCCCTCATTGTGATATGAGTTAAGACTATAGTTGGTGGCCATTGATTACTCTAAAGAAGTAAATTCAAACCAAGAGACCAAGCTCTGATACCAATTGTAGAACCCTAGAGGGGATGAATAGGGTAATAAAAATTAGCGACACAAATATTGTGAGTAAATAGCAATTTAAAAGAGAGAGAGACAATAAATCAAACACTCGATATATCCTGGTATCCTCCCTTAGGGCACTATAGTTTCGAAACTCTTTCCGTCTTTAATCCACTATTGAATGAATAGTATAACACGAGCTTTGATCCAAAGACTCGTCAACTTCTTATACATGAGTTTTTATCTGAAGGTTCGTCAACTTCAAACACACGAGTTTTAATCCGAAGGCTCGTCAACTTCTTACAATGAAGGGTTCTGATCTTCAAGAGAACTTGAAAGATCGATGTTACAACTCTTGAGCAACTCTAATACTTTGGTAGATGAGAAAATTTAAGGCTCAAGTGGATTATCATTTATGAAGAAGGAGGAAGTCTATTTGTATAAACCAAGAGCATAAAGCATTTTCTGCAGCCAGTCGGAAGATCCGTCGGTTGTCCACGGACGTTTGAAAGGTTATCCGGACATAACAGTAACGAATAGAAATATATCCGTTGGATGCATTTAATACGTTTGTCATGAGCAGTTGGATTTGAATTCGAATTGGCCAGCTGTGTCATTCGGATTATCCAATGGATAATCCGACAAATTATCCGAATGGACCACAAAATACTTGTTGTTTAAATTCGGATCTTTGTTAGAATTTTGCAAAAATCTGGAGGATGATCTGATGGACCACAAAAAACTTTTGGTTTCGGATCTTCCGGCAGTATTCTGCGTAAGTCCGGGAGATTATCCGAATGGACCACATAAACTTGTTGTTTCCATTCGGATCTTCTATCGGTTTTTCGTAGAAAGTCCGACAGATTTTTTGCTTCTTCAGAAATAATATATCTTAACTTATTAGAAGGTTTAGCTTTTTGTTTTACCATCCACTAAAGTGTTTACAAGATTTTCTATACACTTACAAAACTGAGAACTTGTAATGAGCATGATTCTGATCTTGAACCTTCAGTAAGCATGCTTCTGATCTTGAATCTTGAGTATTTCTTTTGAGATATAACAATAAGCATTCTATATTCTTTTGATCTTTAGCGACATCTGAGGCTTTATAGCTTCTTTCTTTTAACTTCATGCATCTGTGGAGCAAATATTACTAAAACAGAAGGAGGTTAATTATGGTTAATATATCAAAATTATTGGTATGCCAATAAAAGGGAGCCTAGTTGCCATTCTTCCTGCCAGTGAGACGGACTTAGTGCAATTATCCTTCGCTATCAATCATCAATGGAGTTAATGAGTCACTATAGTACTCGATCTCCATCGTCATACTTTCCCAGATCTTATTCTTGTACTTCGAATCCTCGTTGTTAGGATTCATATTGTACCCCTTCAGTTGTAATTCTTAAAAGGCAAAAGTTAGTAAAGTTCTTTCTACTTTCTTTTTTCCTTTCCTTTTTGAGATGACAACACTAACTTCCTACTTATCATAGCTAAGCATAAGTTAATTAAATTGCTATATGTATAATTCAATTAATCATCCAAAAAACAAATTATTCTAAAAAGTCCAAGCTAAAATTTAACATATTAACCCAGTAATAAATTTTTGCTTGTGGCATGACAACCCTTTATGTCTACTCTTCCATCGACTAATGAAAGTCAACTCTTACAAAGATAGTACCAATAGTACATGACGGGTGCAAGACTAATGACCTATTATGAATATCCTATATTTGATTCAGGCAAGGGGATTGTTCGGATTTGATACAAGTGCGTTGGATGAATCCACAAGCAACTATATGAGAACTTCAGGTTCTATGACATATATAGAAATTATATATGTTGGTGTTTTTGCCTTTGGACTAGGAAAGATAGTCCCACATCAGCTACACCAAATGGTGAGTATCTCAATATAATGCATTGCTTGTGTTGAGGTATGCACATGAGGTATGGTGGGGCACAAGTGTGTGCCATGTGGGAGTATTTTCCTAGAAGGAAAAAGGATTAATTCCAACAAGGATGCCAGTTGAATTTTGTTGTGCGGACTCGGACTCGGACGCGGACTCCAGGATGTCTCGTACATGCATGGGAGTGTTCGGGGGATAGGCGTGGACTGGCACACTTCTATGCTGATTGTGGGATGATCTAAAATATCAAACTCTATTTTTGAGTATTGGTATTTTAGTCCCACATTGGATAGGAGACGAGGTGAAGTCTCAACTCCACTCTATAAATAGAGCCCCTTGGCCTCCTTTGAAAGATGCACCAAGAAGAGAGTTAAGGGAGTCTGTAAAGTCCAGAAAGCCCGTTCAAGTCTCAAATATTGACTTACGAGCGTTCCAGAAGTTCTTCGTGAACTTGTTGGTTCCTGGAAGCAGATCGTGTTGGGGCGAATCTTGCTTTGAGCAACGGTGATCTTAATCACCCCAGCAAGAACCTTTCCTCTTCTTATTTCTTCTTTCTTCTTTCTTCTTTCTTCTCCTTCATCTGAGTTGTAACTCAGTTCTGTCTGTCAGCAACTGTGATTGCGAGGAAGAACGTGAGATTTATTTTCTGATTATTTGCTGCCTTTGTAATCAGGTTCATATTATAGTGTTCCTATTGGATCTCGAGAATAATCAGAAGGAGAACGTTTGTTTGAACCTCTGATCTCGACATTGAGTCTACCATCTTTGATCAAGCCCCGGGACTAACAATCTCAAAGCAAGATCTTTGTAGATGGAGAACTCTCGTGCTTCTCTCATCGATACTAGCTTTAATAAGTTGGAGAAATTCGATGGAGAACATTTCCAAATCTGGAAGAGAAATGTCACCCTTAATCTTCAACTCGTGGACGTAGACCATGTGTTGATTGAGGATGAACCGACGATTCCAGAAGGAGGAACTGCCGATGCTATTGCTGCTGCACTCGTCAAGCAGAGAAAATGGAAGAGAGAAAACAACATCTGTAAACTGCTGATTCTCAATTCTATGGAAGACTCTCTGGCAGAGTCATATTCCAAGAAGTTGAAGGCTTAAGAGATCTGGGATTCTTTGGGTAAGCTATATGAAGATGATGAGAACAGGTCCAAAATCTTCATCGTCGAGAAGTACCACAAGTGGCTCTTCGAAGCGAGATGGCGATGCTACCTCAAGTGAAGGAATTCCTGAAGTTGTGCCAGAAGTTGGATGACGAGAAGATGCCCTTCGTCGACAAGTTTGTCGTTGGAGGGATAGTCTCGAGACTTCCTACTGGTTGGAGCAACTTATATGCTAGAATGCATCGGAAGAAGCTGGACATTAGCTTGGAAGATCTTCTACAAGAGATCCACATTGAGGACGAAATACGATCTCAACAGAAAATGGACTTTCTGTCCAAACAACTGGTTAAGGCCAACTTGGTGCAGACAAGAGAGTTCAAGAGAAAGTAGGTGTCTTCTCATCACAAGAAGAAGGACTCCACTAATCTAAAAGTGAACGGTCCTTCGTTCAAGCAACAGAAGTCCAAGTCCCACGTGACTTGCTTCAACTGTGACAAGAATGGCCACTACATGAGTGAATGCAAATCCAAGTCCAAACCAAAATAGCAGGTATAGCTAAACTTGGTTATTTGGTTTACTTAACTTGGTTGCTATTGTTGCACATGTTGAGTTATCTAGCGTGGTGTCTGACTAGTGGTCTGACACTAGTGCATCTGACCACGTGTGCTCTCAAAGGAACTGTTCACCAAGGACGAGCCATGTTATGACTGTCACTACCACATTTCTAATTTGAGGGTATTTTTGTCATTTTTGAATAATTTGAATTTAATATATTTTATTAGGAATTTAAAATGATTTATTTGAATGGTGTGATTTAAATACTAGTTTATTTATTGCCATGTGGTTTTGGTTAGCCTAACCTAGATTGGACCTAACCTAGATTAGTCATAGCTAGTCTAGTTAGTCACTTTGAGTTTTAGTTAGTATTGATTACATAGGTTTAAGTCAAGTTTAGTTAAGGAGAGTGGGTTGCAACTTAACTAGGAAAGAGCCCTAGATTCTAGGCCACTCATTAGCCTTGATTCATTGCTAGCCCTTAGATGCAACCTAAAAATCCTAACCCTAGCTAAAGTGGCCAGCCAAGACCCCCCTTGCCTATATAATATCTCCTTAGAAATTTGTGCCTCTTTCCAATAGTTTATCATTTTTTTTCCTAAGAACTAGGTGAGCCTTTATTTATTTTCTTTATATTTTAATCAATAGAGCTCCATTTTTATTGGGATTTCTTCCATAGTGTTATAATCCCTGTTCTCCTACTGATTGTGGAGTCACATCTCAGATTTGAATCAATTTGGAGAAGTTGGGTGGCTTTTGGAGATCCCCTTTGAAGAAGCTTTTGTGTTGAAGAACACACATAGGTAAAATCCTATTCCCCCATTAAAATTAGGATTTCTTTGCATAAACACCTAGCCCTAGGTTTCCTGGTTCTGTAGGAATAGAGTTTGTCCAATTTCGTGTCCTGTACGTGTCCGTATTGGACACGTATCAGTGTGGTACGCAGGTGTTCGACGAAATGCCACAGTGGGCATTTCGATCGATATTTGGAAAAGTGTTTGAATAGGAAGTTGAGTTTTGAGGTGGCTTACACGTTTATGGTCGACTGGGGTGTTTTCTGTGTCGTGTCGTGTCGCTTTGGACACGTGCACACGCGGGGTGCACCACGTGCGCGCGGGTAGCCTTCCCCTGCTACCAGCGTGCTCGTGCTCAGTGCATAGAGCACGTGGACACGCATGGCTGGACGTGAAGCAAGGGACAGTGACTGTCGTGTCACCCCCGAGGTTTTGTGTCCTAAAGATACATGTCGGGTAGGTGCGGACACGTGCACTGGTCACGCGAGCTCGTGCCAGGCTCGTACGTGCGTGTGAGATGGTTTGGACACTTGTGTCTAGTATTTTTGGACACGATACTATGTGGATAACACGAGCACATGTTCGACACTAAATAACAACCTTTAACCCATTTGTTAATTGCTATTTAAATGTCGAAACAGGAATATCCTAATTTTCTGATACTGTTAAGTATCAGTGAGTTATTCACTGTTTTCCCCATTTTGATTTGCATTTAAATGTTGATATCATGAAAATAAATATGGTTTAGTTGCTATTACATTAGATATCATGTTTAGGTTTGTAAGGGTTCATTGTTTTGTGTTGAATTGATGAATGAGAGTTCAATTTCATTTGGTTTACAATGTTCATTGATACACATGGGTTTTGGCATTTGAACCCAGTTTTCCAAAATTGAGATCCATTCAGTATTCCTAATGTTCTATTATATCATAATCTCAGTTTCACATTCATTTCGAATGGGCATTTGATTGGGCTGCATCAACTAGTATTGAAGGCCACTGTTAAATTTGAATTCCTGAGACACAGGAATGGGAAATTATTGATCCATTGAATGATTTCCTATTCTATGTCAATAAATAACCTGAGACTTAAATCTCAGTTAAGGGTTCTTATTGAGCTGAGCATTATCATATGTTTACTGTTGTGTAAACCTGAGAACACAATCCTGTGGCACACATATTTGTTCCTACACACACACACACATATGTTTCAGTTCATTTTGATGGGTTTCCTGCACACAATTTATCATCATCACACACACATACATGTGCAGTTCACACAATTCCTGTTAACTGTTAACAGTGCCTGAGACACTTGCATAATCTCTTGACACACACCTTGTTTTCCAAATTTTCCTATGACTGAACACACACACACACACCATGGAATAGGGAATCTGGAGCACTGAACACAGGTTCCTTCACTAGATATTAGTTCCCTGTTTTACAATTCCTGTGCACACATGTTCAGTCCACACTGTCAGCCCCTGATTTTTAATTTTGATTTAATTAGTGTTAATTAATTTCTAATGACATATTTAGTCTTAAAATAATTTAATATGATTTTAGGAATTTTTCTACAATTTTTAAAATAATTTTTAAATGAGTTTTAATAACTAAAATACCATTTTGTAATTTATTAAAATGTTTTAATATAGTTTTGTAATTTATTAAAATGTTTTGATAGCAGTTTATAATATTTAGAATTGTTTTAATGTCAGTTTATAATTTATTAATTGTTTTAAGTGCGGGATACAAATTATTATTTGCATTTAGTCTTAGTTAGGGACCTATCTGTAATACCTAAACTCCTAGGGACCCTACTGCAAAACCTACATCACCCCCCCCCCCCCACGACCTAGCCAGCTGCCGACGACCACCGACCACCTTTCCCCTACCATTTCCAGCCGACCTAGGACCTAACACCGACCTCACACCCCTATAAATAAACCCCAGGTCGAAACCCTAACCTAGACTAACTTTCGACCTTCCCCGACTACCGTCTCCCCCATTTTCGTCACCCCTATATATATGTATATGTATGCATACATAACTGTTTAACCTCTATAATTTACGTAATATTGTACATATCTCATACTTTAATATATGTAAATACACTTGTCATATTTATATGACTACTATGTATAATTTTACCTTGTTAAAATATTAATATTTATTATGTACTTTTACCTCTTTGTATTTTTGTGTATTTTAATTACTGCAACCATTTGGTGTCCAAGCCTAGCATGGGTTTTTGGGTTCCAATGTGCTTTCACACATTCAAGACCTGTACAAGTCATATTGTACTTGATTCATGGCCTTGGGTCCTGTATTTGAACTCTGGTTCAAATTATGTACATGGACAAAATACGCAGATAATTATTTATTTAATTTTAGATTGTGTACCATGCTGTTTTTGAATTTCTAAAAATACTTTAATTACTGTTAAAATTCTGGAAAAATAATATTTAGATACTATGTTAATTTAGCTAATTTAGCATAATTTTTACAGTATTTAATTTACAGTTTTGCTACTGTTTTGGCATATGAAACCAGAACTCACTTTCTGTGTACTTATGAAAACTGATTTTTATAAAATACATGTACTGGTTAATAAATTCCAGAAAAATTATAATAAATTTCTATAATTAACAAGGATCATTTTGGTACTTTATTTTATGTAAAATTGAGCTTTTTGTCTATCTCAAAAATTGTTGGAACACAATGTACAGTTGATTTATTTATTGAATAATTATGACTTGCAACTTTTTGTGTAATTTTGAGTTATAGCCGTATTGAACCTCACCCCACACTAGTGTAAAGACCCTAGAAAGTTAGTTATAGTATTGTGTCACCCCACATTGGTCTCCTATGCTAAAGTCATCATTTTGGCTAGGTACCCAGTCACAAGTCGTGTTGCACCACCTAGTGTCGTAGTATTTAACTTAGTATAAAAACTAAGTTTTTGTATTTATTTATACAGTGACGAGTCACCAGGCATCTATAGCATTTTTATCGCTGCTTTGCTTTGCTAGGGGCAAGTACTTTCTACAAACTTTACATACTGTTACATCAATGAACTGCGAATCCAACCATGTTAAATGCTGATCCTTGGGATAGCAAGTTAAATCTTCACATGTTGTACTTTCAGTCACTACCATGCTTAGACCAGTCTTTATGTATCTCTCACATGATTAGAATATGGGTTATGGGGAAACTGATAGTAGAGTACGTGATCATGCCCCCTTTATCGTACCGAGCAAAGTTTTATTTTATATGTTACTGTGCCGTAGGCCATTATCCTGCATTTCTGTACGGAGGTACGCCTATGCTTGTGCACTTGTACGTATGTATATTTCATTTATATGTGCCCCTGCACATTGTACACCTATTGACGATCACGTACCTGCTATAGTTTTAAACATTACATATACATCTGTCTCTATGACATATGTGTCCTTGCCATGATAGATTATATGATGCCATGTTTCCAGTTATTCCTCTTATGTTCATTTCCATGTTTCATATGCTAGTTTGTTAGAATCAGTACTTGCTCCCGTCCTGACAGGATAACGTTGTAGGTATTCTTACTGAGGAGGAGTTGCTCTGTGACTCATATTATGGAGTTACTGCCGAGGACCAGGCTTTGCCTTACGAGGATGTACCTACGGGGAAACTCGTCTAGTTTGCGTAGTTGCTTGGGATATTTAGTGTAGTCATGTATTAGACTACGTATTTTGTAACTGGACATGTATCCAGTTTTACATTTCAGACTTGTACTTGGACTTATTACTATATGAGACGACTTTTGTGTTTGGAGCATTTATGACTCTTTATTACTTATAGAACTGTTTGCATATTTAGTCTTATCTTGTTGTCTTTAGAACAGCTTACTACGCTTTATCTCAGGCGTAGGCTGGACATGACTCGGCCCGGCCCAACAATTTGGGTAGCGGGTCGTGACATGTTTTTAGTGGTGGCCATGCAGGTCCTGACTAAATTGTTTGGTTACGTTATTGTACCAAGCATGCCTGCAATTAGGAACTTAAGGTAATTAGACAACCTTAGGAATGACGCTTAGAACACCTAAAGGAATACTAGGATTGCAACATAGGAAATACATCACATGCTTGCTATTATAATTAGATTTTCTTGTCTATGATTGCTTACTTCAACGAGTCCTTATAAGTCCTTTTTATTGTAATTAGATGGTGCTTACTCGTTCATCCCAGTATGTCACACCTGAGAATGGCACACTCCCTATCCAATCAGCTGACCAGTTGACCGATGCACCTCCACCTCCACCTACCATATTCTCCCACTCCACAAATCCATAAACCCAGATGCCTCCACCACCGTCCACATCACAGTCCCAGCAGGACCCGATACTTCCACCACCCCCTGTCACTATACCTACCCAGGCTTCCGTCACACTCGACGAAAACCAACTGCTCACTCTGATCCAGGGGTTCCTAACAACCCATCAGGAGCAGACTACCCTACTCCGCCAGAGCATGGAGCGTTCTGAGGAACGTACCGTGGTCCCACCACCTGTAGAGCCACGACAGAGAGCGGGGACGATCAAGGACTTCATGGGTCTGAACCCCAAGGAGTTCTCAGGGACTGAGGGCATAGTAGTAGCAGATGACTGGCTAGACTCGGTAGAGAGGAAGCTCATTGGAGTTAGGATGTCGGATGACCTCCAGATCGAGGCAGCAGGATTTCTGCTGATAGACTTGGCAGGAGTTTGGTTTCGGAATGAGCCGCTATTTACGAGAGGGAGGGCCACTTGGGATCAGTTCAAGACCCAGTTCAAGAAAAAATTCTTCTCGACCACCGCTAGGGTAACCATGGGGCTACGATTCCAGAACATCCAGCAGGGGAACCGTTCTGTCGACGAGTATGCGGCAGAGTTTAGTCGCCTGAGCCGTTTCGCTCCTAGTCTGGTTGCAGACCCAGAGGAGATGACGCGTAGGTTTTGCCATGGTCTAGTTCCAGATATTGGCATTCTTATAGTGGCGAACGGTACGAATGACTACTACCAGAGCCTAGAGTTGGCCCGGAGCATTGAGGAGCGTCTTCAGTCTTGCAAGTGGCCGGCTTCTGTACACCTCGAGGGACCGTCCAAGCGTCCGACTTTCTAGCAGAAAGCACCGACGCCTCACCAGCATACATACCGTCCCCCTACATCACATCACCCGACCCCGCCAGTTAGAGCCCCGGGACCTCAGCAGCAGCAAAAGGGGACTATGTGTTCTTTCTGTAGAAGGCCAGGGCATGACTTCGCCATCTGCAGGAAGAGGTTGGGGCAGTGCTTAGTTTGTGGGTCTGCTACCCATCAGATTCGAAACTGCCCAGCAGCCAAGGGACCTAGAGGACCATTCCCGACTCAGCAGCAGAGGTTTGGGCAATATCTGCAGCAGCAGAAGGGACCCCAGAGGAAGGCTTATAGTCTAGCCCTTGAGACAGAGCCGGAGCAGGTTTCGGAGCCAGATTATTTGGCTGACGTCATCACAGGTCATGTTTATTTGCATACTTTTCTAGCTCTATGCTTGTTTGATTCTGGTGTATCTCATAGCTTTCTGTCATTAGAGTTTTTGCATAAACACCACTTAGTAGCTACACCTATAGAGGAGATTAGTAGAGTAATGACGGGAGGAGGACCAGTGCCTATTAGAGCTATCTATAGATGCTCTATTACTATAGCCGGAAGAGAGTTCAGGGGACGATTCTTTGTGATACCACTCCCCGGTTATGATATCATATTAGGGATGGACTGGCTTAGCTATGCCCATGCAGCTATAGACTGTCATGTGGGTAGTATTCTGTTCAGTCCTCCAGGCGCAGCACCATTCAGTGTCAGGAGGACAGGGCCGGAGATCAGCCTAGAGCCGAACTGTTGTGCGACAGTTGGGGACGTAGCACCGCCAAACCCTATCATTAGGGAGTTTATGGATGTATTCCCAGAGGATCTTTCAGGACTTCCGCCTGACAGAGATGTAGAGTTCACTATAGATTTAGTACCGGGTTCATCACCAGTATCCCGGGCTTGCTATAGAGTGAACCCCAAGGAGGCCGTAGAGATGAAAGAGAAGATTGATGACCTGTTGAAAAAGGGTTTTATTCGATCTAGTGCTTCTCTATAGGGAGCGCCAGTGCTCTTTGTGCCTAAGAAGGATGGTACAGTTCGGTTGTGTATTGATTACCGGGCGTTGAATGCCATCACTATTAAGAACAAATATCCTCTGCCCAGGATAGATGATTTGTTTGACCAGTTGAGTGGGGCAAAAGTATTTTCCAGGATAGACTTGAGATCCGGGTACCACCAGGTGAAGGTCAGGGCAGCAGACATCCAGAAGACGATGTTCAACACGAAGTACGGATAATACGAGTTTCTGGTGATGCCATTTGGTCTCACAAATGCGCCATCTGTCTTTATGAATTTGATGAATAAGACATTTCACCAGTATCTGGATAAGTTTGTCGTCGTGTTTATCGACGACATCCTGATATACTCGAAGACGCCGGAGGAGCATGCAGAGCACTTGCGAATAGTTTTGGGGATTCTAAGGCAGGAGAGGTTGTTTGCCAAATTGTCGAAGTGCGAGTTCTTTTTAGACCGAGTGGAGTTTCTCGGCCATGTAGTTACTGGAGAGGGAATCTCGGTGGATCCCAGGAAGATTGCTGTAGTTGAGACATGGAAGGCTCCGACGTCAGTTTCAGAGATCAGGAGCTTTTTGGGTTTAGTAGGCTATTATAGAAAGTTCGTCCAGGACTTTGCTAGGATAGTTGAACCTATGACGAAGCTGACGCGGAAGGATGCAGAGTACATCTGGTCAGAGGACTGCCAGGCAGCATTTGAGGAGCTGAAGAGGAGGCTGACGACCGCTCCAGTTCTGAAATTACCTTCAGGATCTGGAGGTTTCACCATATACCGCGATGCTTCAGGAAAGGGGCTAGGATGTGTCCTGCAGCAGCATGGGAAAGTGATTGCTTATGCATCTAGGCAATTGCGGACTCATGAGCGGAACTATCCTACCCATGACCTAGAGTTGGCTGCGGTGATCTTTGCACTCAAGTTATGGAAACATTACTTATACGGAGAGCGTGTGGAGATCTTTACTGACCACAAGAGCTTGAAGTATATGTTCACGCAGAAAGAGCTGAACATGAGGCAAAGACGATGGTTGGAGTTGATGAAGTACTTCGATATCGATTTACAGTATCACCCCGGAAAGGCAAATGTGGTGGCAGATGCGCTGAGCAGGCATCGATTGCATGGTATCTGATGATAGATCGGCATTTGCGAAAAGATCTGGAGAAGCTCGGTATCGAGATAGTTCGGCCAGGATCAGTGATACAGAAGATGGCGCTTAACATTCAGTCAGGTTTGATAGAGCAGATCAGGGAGGCACAGTCTACAGATAAGAGCCTTCACAGACTTCGAGCCCAGGCTTTAGCTGGATTGCTGGATGATTTCACCGTAGCAGAGGATGGATCCTTGAGGCATGGCAGCCGATTATGCATGCCGAAGGGAGAGCTGGTAGAGGCAGTCTTGCAGGAGGCGCACCGATCGAGATATTCTATTCACCCTGGTGCCAATAAGATGTACAGTGACTTACGGGAACATCTTTGGTGGCACGGGATGAAGAGAGATGTGTCACGTTTCATTTCGAGATGCCTAGTTTGCCAGCAGGTCAAGGTGGAGCGCCAGAGGCCAGCTGGTCTGTTGTAGCCGTTACCCATTCCCGAGTGGAAATGGGAACACATTACGATGGACTTTGTCTCAGGGCTTCCTCGTTCCTAAGGAGGAAAGGATGCCATTTGGGTCATCGTGGACAGGCTGACGAAGTGTGCGCACTTCATACCCTTCAAGGTGGGGCTTTCCATCGAGAAGTTGGCGGAGCTTTACATGCAGCAGATTGTTCGCTTGCTCGGAGTACCAGTGAGCAACGTGTCGGACAGAGACAGCAGATTCAAGTCCCACTACTGTAGGAGCTTGCAGGAGGAGTTGGGCAGTTGGCTCAAGTTCAGTACGGCGTACCACCCGCAGACAGATGGGCAGTCCGAGAGGACGATACAGACACTGGAGGATATACTGAGAACCTGCGTACTGGACTTTGGCGGATCATGGGAGAGCCATCTGCACTTGGTAGAGTTTTCATACAACAACAGCTACCAAGCCAGTATCGGTATGTCTCCTTTCGAGGCACTTTATGGACGACGATGCCGTACACCGCTCTTTTGGGATGATATCGGGGACAGAGTTATGCTTGGGCCAGAGATGATCACGGATGCAGCAGAGAAGGTCGGGATGATCAGAGACAGGCTCAGAGTAGCTCAGGACAGGCAGAAACACTGGGCCGATGCTAGTCGCAGACCGATGGAGTTCGCAGACGGTGATATGGTGCTAGTGAAGATATCACCTACTAGAGGGACGATCCGGTTTGGACGAGGAGGGAAGCTGACCCCCAGATACATCGGGCAGTTCGAGATACTTGGCAGGATTAGAGAGGTAGCTTACAGGGTTGCACTTCCACCCAACCTAGCAGGAGTTCACGATGTCTTTCACGTATCCCAGCTGAGGAGATATGTTCCGGACCCCAGCCATGTGCTAGATCATTCAGAGTTGGAGATCGGACCGAGCCTTGCAGTTTCTGAGAAGTCATTAGAGATATTAGACAGGAGGGAGAAGAGGCTGAGGAACAAGGTTATACCCTTAGTACGAGTAGCTTGGAGCCGTCACTCTCCGGGTGAATCTACTTGGGAGAGGGAGTCGGACATGAAGGAGAGATACCCTTACTTGTTCGATCCAACAGCTGCGAGGGAACCACCCATTCCCGCTTGATACCATAGAGGTTAGTTTCGATCGTAGCCTTAGTCGTTTGTTGCATTACTAGTTATGTTAGAAAATTGTAGGGTCTTCAATCATTGTGAATTTCGAGGACGAAATTTTTCAAGAAGGGAAGACTTGTCAGCCCCTGATTTTCAATTTTGATTTAATTAGTGTTAATTAATTTCTAATAACATATTTAGTCTTAAAATAATTTAATATGATTTTAGAAATTTTTCTACAATTTTTAAAATGATTTTTAAATGAGTTTTAATAACTAAAATACCATTTTGTAATTTATTAAAATATTTTAATATAGTTTTGTAATTTATTAAAATGTTTTGATATCAGTTTGTAATATTTAGAATTGTTTTAATGTCAGTTTGTAATTTATTAATTGTTTTAAGTGTGGGATGTAAATTATTATTTGCATTTAGTCTTAGTTAGGGACCTATCTGTAATACCTAAACTCCTAGGGACCCTACTGCAA
The DNA here is from genome assembly GCA_029216955.1 of Iris pallida. Lineage (NCBI taxonomy): Eukaryota > Viridiplantae > Streptophyta > Magnoliopsida > Asparagales > Iridaceae > Iris > Iris pallida. The sequence goes on along the minus strand of JANAVB010024199.1, from coordinate 7,520,845 downwards.
AACCTACATCACCCCCCCCAACGACCTAGCCAACTGCCGACGACCACCGACCACCTTTCCCCCGCCATTTCTGGCCGACCTAGGACCTAACACCGACCTCACACCCCTATAAATAAACCCCAGGTCGAAACCCTAACCTAGACTAACTTTTGACCTTCCCCGACCACCGTCTCCCCCATTTTCGTTCGTCTAAACCCTAACTCTGGCCATCCACCCGGCGCCACCTCCCCGACGATGAACACCCCCATCCACCACCACCATACGACGCGCCATGCCGAGCTGGATGCAGCGCCACCCGAGCACCGCTTCCCCGACACCCCTAGCCGCCGTCAGCACCTTCAAACTCCCCCCCCCCCCCCCGAAGTCGGACACGTAAGTAACAGTTTCGAAACTGTGTCGTACGTGTCTCATGTACACATATGTGGTTTGCCGTGTCCTGACGAGCACGATGGTAAGACTGGACACGGAAGACTAGACCCGTACGTGTCGTACTTAGCACGGACACGCGACTCTTGTGTCCTTAACTATCAGGACACAGAGTTTGATTTATCGGATTTTAAATATATTAACTTAAAAACTAAATAAGTTTAACCCGAACCCTCCCCCTAACACGAAGCTCGGGCTGACCCCCTGGCCAGCCCAACCGTGCCCAAGAACTCGACCCCCTGGGCCGAGTTCGAACCCCCCCTGTTGTTTGTTTTCTTTTTCTTTTTTTCTTTTGTTTTGTTTTATGTTATTATATATATATATATATATATATATATATATATATATATATATATATATATATATATATATATACATATATATATATATATATATATATATATATATATATATATATATGTATTTCTGTATATATATATTTTTATTGTATATATATATATATATATATATATATATATATATATATATATTTTATATATATACTGTATATATGTATATATACAGTATTTATATGTGTATAAAAAAAAATATATATATATATATATATATATATATTTATATTTATATATATATATATATATATATATATATATATATATATATTTTATATATATACTGTTATATATGTATATATACAGTATTTATATGTGTATAAATATATATTTTCTATATTTAGCATTTTAATATATAAGTGTGTGTATATATATATATATATATATATATATATATATATATATATATATATATATACATAACTGTTTAACCTCTATAATTTACGTAATATTTTACATATGTTATACTTTAATATATGTAAATACACTTGTTATATTTATATGACTACTATGTATAATTTTACCTTGTTAAAATATTAATATTTATTATGTACTTTTACCTCTTTGTATTTTTGTGTATTTTAATTACTGCAACCATTTGGTGTCCAAGTCTAGCATGGGTTTTTGGACGCCAATGTGTTTTCACACATTCAAGACCTGTACAAGTCATATTGGACTTGATTCATGGCCTTGGGTCCTGTATTTGAACTCTGGTTCAAATTATGTACATGGACAAAATACGCAGATAATTATTTATTTAATTTCAGATTGTGTACCATGCTGTTTTTGAATTTCTAAAAATACTTTAATTACTATTAAAATTCTGGAAAAATAGTATTTAGATACTATGTTAATTTAGCTAATTTAGCATAATTTTTACAGTATTTAATTTACAGCTTTGCCACTGTTTTGGCATATGAAACCAGAGCTCACTTTCTGTGTACTTATGAAAACTGATTTTTATAAAATACATGTACTGGTTAATAAATTCCAAAAAAATTATAATAAATTTCTATAATTAACAAGGATCATTTTGGTACTTTATTTTATGTAAAGTTGAGCTTTTTGTCTATCTCAAAAATTGTTGGAACACAATGTACAGTTGATTTATTTATTGAATAATTATGACTTGCAACTTTTTGTGTTATTTTGAGTTATAGCTGTATTGAACCTCACCCCACACTATTGTAAAGACCCTAAAAAGTTAGTTATAGTATTGTGTCACCCCACATTGGTCTTCTATGCTAAAGTCATCATTTTGGCTAGGTGCCCAGTCACAAGTCGTATTGCACCACCTAGTGTCGTAGTGTTTAACTTAGTATAAAAACTAAGTTTATGTATTTATTTCTATAGTGACGAGTCACCAGGCATCTATAGCATTTTTATCACTGCTTTGCTTTGCTATAGGCAAGTACTTTCTACAAACTTTACATACTGTTACATCAATGAACTGCGAATCCAACCATGTTAAATGTTGATCCTTGGGATAGCAAGTTAAATCTTCATATGTTGTACTTTCAGTCACTACCATGCTTAGACCAGTCTTTATGTATCTCTCACATGATTAGAATATGGGTTATGGGGAAACTGATAGTAGAGTACGTGATCATGCCCCCCTTATCGTACCGAGCAAAGTTTTATTTTATATGTTACTACGCCGTAGGCCATTATCCCGTATTTCTGTACGGAGGTACACCTATGCTTGTACACTTATACGTATGTACATTTTATTTACATGTGCCCCTGCACATTGTACACCTATTGACGATCACGTACCTGCTACAGTTTTAAACATTACATATACATCTGTCTCTATGACATATGTGTCCTTGCCATGATAGATTATGTGATGCCATATTTCCAGTTATTCCTCTTATGTTCATTTTCATGTTTCATATGCTAGTTTGTTAGAATCAGCACTTGCTTCCGTCCTGACAGGATAACGTTGTAGGTATTCTTACTGAGGAGGAGCTGCTCTGTGACTCATATTATGGAGTTACTGCCGAGGACCAGGCTTTGCCTAACGAGGATGTACCTGCGAGGAAACTCGTCTAGTTTGCGTAGTTGCTTGGAATATTTAGTGTAGTCATGTATTAGACTACGTATTTTGTAACTGGACATGTATCCAGTTTTACATTTCAGACTTGTACTTGGACTTATTACTATATGAGACGACTTTTGTGTTTGGAGCATTTATGACTCTTTATTACTTATAGAATTGTTTGCACATTTAGTCTTATCTTGTTGTCTTTAGAACAGCTTACTACGATTTATCTCAGGCGTAGGCTGGACATGACTCGGCCCGGCCCAACAATTTGGGCAGCGGGTCGTGATACACACCCAGTTAAGTTTCCCACTGTCCTTAAAAGGACTGAATTATGGGTTATTCTCCTATGTCTAAAATTGAATAATTTTGAACTGTCTTGAAATAACTCTGAGATTGTATACACATATGCTTCATACTCACCCACACATTTTCATGTACACCCACATACATATCCCTCTCTATACCTCTATCCATGTTCACATGATACCCATAAACTAAACCTGAGATTAAATCCTGTTTTTACAAATGTGCACACTGTTTCAGCTCACCTATACACACACACAGTACACATTGCTGCTGATTTCCTTCACTGTGTAGTCCCTGTCTTGGGTTTCCTGAACACAGACACACACACTTCATATGGTTAACCCCTCTCTCTATGTATATATAATACATATATATATATATATATATATTATATATATATATATATATATATATATATATATATATATATATATATATATATATATATATATATATATATATATATATATATATATATATATATATATATATATATATATTAAAAAATATATATATATTTTTTAATATATATATATATATATATATATATATATATATATATATATAGATATATATATATATATATATATATATATTTTAATATATATATAAAGACATACATACACACACACACACACACACATATATATATATATATATATATATATATATATATAATATATATATATATATATATATATATATATATATATATGTGTGTGTGTGTGTGTGTGTGTGTGTGTGTGTATGTATGTCTTTAAGTGTAAACCTAAAGGCCTAATCTAATGTAATGTGTGAATGGTAGAGTAGGATTATGGGAATTCCTATGGGTAATAGCTAGTGTGCTATGCATACCTTATTTGTATATATATATATATATATATATATATATATATATATATATATATATATATATATATAAATATATATATATATATATATATATATATATATATATATATATATATATTCACATATGTGAATAGTGATATATATCCATATATGGTATTGGCCTATGATGTGCTATTAGACTAGTGAGAGCTTAGTTAGGCTTGTTTAGTCTTGATTAGGCCTAGAATAGACTAGTTAAACTAGTTTAGACTTGTTAGACCAAGTTTGACCATAGTTGACCTAGTTTGACTTCTAGGGTTGACCAGAGTTGACCAAGAGTTAACTTTGGTCTAGATTGACCTAGAATCATGTAGAATGCATAGTAGAACTTCATGTTACCATTTTAGACTTGTTGTGACTTGTGCTGTTCTGAATAGGAGCCAGACACCACTCCTCGGACAGTACTTTCATCTTGGACATCCATATAGCAGGCGAGTACATTCTTTGATCATTTCATATCATATTTAGGATTATATTTTATGCTTTAGATTATCTTACTTGATGCTGACACGTTGGTAACACGGATTGGTACTATATGGATCCCTTCATGAAATGTTATCCCTCTCGGGAGCATCAGATACGCTTGTCTCGTGTGTTTCACTTACATCACGTATCTCATGCTTCTATTTATCATGAATCTTCGGGAATCAGCTAGTGACTCATGTACCCTCATGATCACCGAGCCTTCACGAATCAATTCATGAATCACCCTTTATGGGCAACGTAGTATAATCATGAATCTTAACGTAACTTGACTGGATCCTTGTGTATTGATTGGGGATGGGGGAGTATAAATGAACATGTAGATAATTCCAAGTAGTGTAATCATGACTCAATTCCGTAGTGTAATCATGAATCAGTCCTTAGCCATTCACATGTTTATCCAGTACTCTGAATTACTAGCACTGTCTCTCTTTTATATATATCATAGATATTTACTTACAGTCTCTCTCTTACATTATGCTATTCTTCAGTTTCCTGTACTTTATTCTCTAGCATGATTATATTTCTTTTTCCTGCTATGACTTGTTGAGATGTATTGTGCTCGCTCCTGTCCTGACTGGACCTGTTAAAATATTACAGAGGATGAGGACGAGGCTGGCTGCCCTACATATTATGGGGCTACCTTAGATGACAGCTGTGACTTGGACCAGCAGCCGGACCCTATAGCTGTGGACGACACTCCTCTAGACTAGGATGTTTTTATTTACATTACTCTATGGATGACTGTATATATTTGGTACTTGGGATTGTGATATATTAGACACTTAGACTCTCTGTTTGTACTTGTGGATTTCCTTTCATTTCAGCAGTATCTATCTATCTATCCTTCTATCTTATCTTTCTGCCTTAGTTGTGATTGAGTTTACATTCTGCTATATTACCCCCATTCGGGGAGTATAAACTGCTTAGTATTATATTGTTAGATGTTGTGACCTAGGACAGCATTCTACTGCCGACACTGCGGCGTAGGCTGGACGTACCCACGTCTCGTGCCCTTACTCTAGGGTGCAGTTCGTGACAATGACGAAGGTCTCGATGGCGAACATATATCTAGCAGAAGTTCTGAAGATCGAGATAGTGGTTATTAACCATCGACAAGGATACTGGAATGCGTGTTGCACGTACCAGAGATTTTTCAGCGATCTGATCTCAGAAAGTCTGATATCTGATACAGACTTGAAAGATGGACATTCGTACTAGCCAGATGGTAATTTCTTGGCAAGGAACATGCTTCGAAAAGATGTTCGGTGCTGAAAGAATGTTCGAACTTCTGTTGATGGCGATGAAGTCACTTCATTGAGTGGACTGAGAGTTGTTCTATGACAGAAACAGACTCAAGCTGTCCTACCGGGACCTTATCTTCGAAATATGGGGGTAAGGAGGTAGAGGAGTTTAAGGTCTGTGCAGATACAAGACTGTTGGGAAGCTGCTCAGATGATTGAACTAAAGTACTGATCATCTGGAGTTAGTACACTCAGATATCTGTGACTTTTATCAATTCTCCACAGAGGCCGGTTCGAAGTGTTTCTCGAAGTGCACGTTTACATGACTTCTCAAGTAGAAGGATGCAGCATTCGAGTAGTTCAAAGACTTCAGGGCTGAAGCTGAACGTTAAACCGATCTACAACTACTCAGAAGTGATCGAGATATAGAGTATAGGTCTCATGAATTCGCATCGTTCTGCAAAGAACATGGAATCATCAATAAGACTACTGCTCCGTATTCTCGTCAATCTAACGGGGTAGTGGAGAGGAAGAACAGAACGTTGACAGAAATAATGAACTCAATGCTGCTAACTACGGGTCTTCCTAAATGCTAATGGGGAGAAGCTGCATTGACGACAACTTTTATTTTAAATAGAGTGCCGTATGCAACTTCGGACGTAACTTTTCATGAACTCTGGTTCAAAGTCAGACCTAACTTGAATGTCATTCAAGTGTGGGAGTCTCTGGCTTATGTGAAGCTCCCAGATCTGAAGATTCAGAATCTGGGGACTAGGACTACGAAGACGATCTTCTTGGGGTCTGCCGAGAAGAGTGATGCTCAGAGATTTCTTGATATTGAGGAAAATCATATCATCGAATCTCGTAAAGACAATTTGCAAGGCACAAGAATATTGTTCTTACGGATAAACCGGAGAACAATAAGGGTGCACAAGAAACTGAAGTTTTTAATAAAGAAGTAGTCCAAGAAGATGTTGTTGTTGAAACAACGGTTGAACCAGAACTCGCTGAGCAGTCGTCGAAGCGAGCGAGGAGGCCGAAGAATTTCAGAGATGACTTCATCACCTATCATGTGGAAGCAGATCCGCTTACCTATGATGAGGCGATGAAGACCAGAGATGATGTTTTCTAGAAGGAGACGATTGATAATGAAATTGATTCCATCACCTCAAATAATACTTGGGTGTTGGTTGATCTTCCTGAAGGAGCGAAACCCATCGGATGCAAATGGATCTTCAAGAAAAAGATAAAAGCAGATGGAACTATTAACAAGTTCAAGGCCAGGTTAGTGGCCAAGGAGTTTTCTCACAAGTAGGGGATCGACTACTTTGACACGTATGCTCCAGTAGTCTGGATGACCACCATCAGAATGTTGATTGCTCTCGCAGCGATACATAATATGATGATACATCAGATGGATGTGAAAATGGCATTCCTGAATGGCGAGTTGACCGAAGAGATCTACATGCAACAGCCAGAAGGGTTTGTCGTCAAAGGTCTTGAAGACAAAGTCTGCAAGTTGGTAAAATCTCTGTACAGTTTAAGGCAAGCTCTCAAAATGTAGCATGAGAAGTTTGACAAAGTCATAAGGTCAAATGGCTACAGGGTCAGTAAAACAGACAAGTGTGTCTATACGAAGTTTACTGACGGAAAAGGAGTCATCGTTTGTCTATACGTAGATGACATGCTAATCATGGGTACGGATATAAGCTGTGTCACGGAGACAAAGAAGTTCCTATCGACGAAGTTAAGTATGAAGGACTTGGGGGATGCTGATGTTATCTTGGGACTCAAGATCATCCGGACAGATACTGGACTAGCGCTGTCACAGTCTCATTATATTGAGAAGATGATCACTCATTACGGGTATCAGGATCTTCCAGTGATCGATACGTCGTACAAGTGTGATCTTAAACTGAAGCCTAATTCAAGGAAAAGCGTCAGGCAGCTGGAGTATGCAAGCATAATCGGGAGTTTGATGTATGCTACTACTGCCACAAGGCCTGACATAGCTTTCGCTGTGAGAATGCTGACTCATTTCATGAACAACCCAGGCATTGAGTACTGGAAAGCTGTAAAACGGGTTATGAGATATCTCAAGAAGACTCAGACATATGCATTGTACCACAGCGAAGATCCGCCGGTAGTGGAAGGCTTCAGTGATGCCGGCTGGTGCTCAGAAGTGGAGAGCAAGAGGTCCACAGGTGGATATATTTTTATAATGGATGGAGCTGCTATGTCGTGGAAATCGAAGAAGCAGACTATGCTCTCGCGGTCATCCATGATATCTGAGTTTTTTGTACTTGATACCGCAGCAGAGGAAGTATAATGGCTTCGGGAGCTCATGTATGATCTTCCAGTGGTTGGGACACAAATATCGAGGATACCGATATACTGTGACAACCAGACGACTGCGGCGGTGGCATCAAATGACCTCTTCAACGGAAAGAAGAGGACTGTGCGGTTGAAGCACAGGACAATACACAATCTCATCAAAAGGGGTGTTATTATAGTGATTGATGTTCGGAGTCAGGAGAACCTGGCGGATCCATTCACCAAGGGCCTCAAGCGCCAGCTGGTCGATGACACAGCTTGTAAAATGGGCTTGAAGGCATTCTGATATTGTGTTATTACAATCCTACCATAAAGTTTTATGCTATTAGTTCAAAGAGAAATCTACTAGGCATCTAGCTTTTGGTTCAAGGGAGGACTATTAACAAAAAAAATATCAGGAATGGTGGGTACTTGTCCTCTGTGACATGGAGAGGTTACGGACCTACAACCACTGTTGTCTACTGTTGTTTTCTACGGAAAACGGATCCTGTGGAAAGGTTGGCTTAAATGCCTTAATGAGTTCTCAAGCAGAGTGAATGCCTGGAGTGCTTTACAGGAAGTACGGTAGCGCAGCACTACAAGGAGTGTAACTCCATGCTATAGTGGGGTGACTCCACTATGAGGTTCCCAGGTAGGGGTAATGTCTCGGCTTTGCAAGCCAAGTCGCAGCGGAGTAGCACCGCAAATAGGCAGGTAGCCTAATGTTGTATGATAATCGTAATAAAGAGAGATATACATCACTACAAAGAGGACGATATCCTCATGTTATAGTGGCATGACACCACGAAGAGGTACCAGGTAGGATAAAGCCTCGGCTTCGCGAGCTATGTCATAGCGGCGTAACACCGCACGAAAGCGCGAGGCTTCTTGCTGGGTAGTTTGGCACTACAAAGAGGCTTGTGACCTCATGCTACAGTAGTATGACACTACGATGAGGTACCCAGGTAGGGTAAAGCCTTGGCTTTAAGCCATGTCATAGCGGTGTAGCACCGCAAAGAAGCGTAATGCTTCATGCCATGACTCTTTATAAAGAACTCACCTATAGTGTATGGACAGAGATATCAGGCCATCTCTTGAGGGTAAACTTGTAGACGCCCAAAATTATACACTGAAACCAGGCTGGCACAAGGCCTTTAATGTGCAGCCAGAAGCACAGTTGATGTCATTATGTGAGTAGAAAAAATTGCAGCTATGGTGCAGAATTCAAGACTTAGTCCATTCTTGTATCATGCTGTTATTTAACCTATGCGGGAAGATTCAAGTCATAGCGACATCTCTCCTAATGCATGATGGACAGTCACTGTGGGGAACGCTCAACCTATATATTGAGATATGTGGGGATTGTTGGTGTTTTTGCCTTTGGACTAGGAAAGATAGTCCCACATCGGCTACACCAAATGGTGAGTATCTCAATATAATGCATTGCTTGTGTTGAGGTGTGCACATGAGGTGTGGTGGGGCACAAGTGTGTGGCATGTGGGAGTATTTTCCTAGAAGAAAAAAGGATTAATTCTAACAAGGATGCCAGTTGATTTTTTTATGCGGACTCGGACTCGGACGCGGACTCCAGGATATCTCGTGCATGCACGGGAGTGTTCGGGGGGTAGGCGTAGACTGGCATACTTTTATGCTGATTGTGGGATGATCTAAAATATCAAACTCTATTTTTGAGTATTGGTATTTTAGTCCCACATCGGATAGGAGAAGAGGTGAAGTCTCAACTCCACTCTATAAATAGAGCCCCTTGGCCTCCTTTGAAAGATGTAGCAAGAATAGAGTTAAGGGAGTCTGTAAAGTCCAGGAAGCCCGTTCAAGTCTCAAATATTGACTTACGAGCGTTCCAGAAGTTCTTCGTGAACTTGCTGGTTCCTGGAAGCAGATCGTGTTGGGGCGAATCTTGCTTTGAGCAACGGTGATCTTAATCACCCCAGCAAGAACCTTTCCTTTTCTTCTTTCTTCTTTCTTTTTTCTTCTTTTTTCTCCTTCATCTGAGTTGTAACTCAGTTCTGTCCGTCAGCAACTGCGATTGCGAGGAAGAACGTGAGATTTATTTTCTGATTATTTGTTGCTTTTGTAATCAGATTCTTATTATAGTGTTCCTATTGGATCTCGAGAATAATCAGAAGGGGAACGTTTGTTTGAACCTCTGATCTCGACATTGAGTCTACCATCTTTGATCAAGCCCCGGGACTAACAATATATTAAGCATGTGGAACTTCTGATTCTCAACCTAAAATATTTTAATTTTAGGAAACTACATGTTTCAGGCATATGAACTCCAAGTTCTATGAACTTCAAGTTCTATTTATGAACTCGAGGTTCTATGACGAGGCTATGCCTATACTAAATAGCTTTGCTTGAAGCGGAGCAATGAGGTTATGCCCCTATCAATTTCTAGTCTTGCTTCTACCAAAGCTAGCAACATGATAAGGATATCCCTCTTTTAACATTGAGCTTGACTTTTAGAAAAGCTAATATTTTATGAGTTTAATGTTGCTAGCATTATAAAGAGTCTTAATGGTATCGGCATTATGACAAGCTTTAGTGCTGCTGCATTACGATAAGTCTTAATGTTGTTGGGATTACGATGAGTCTTAATGCTGTTGGCATTACGATGAGGTTGTAACCTTTGTCCAGTATGACTTTTTCTTCAGGAATAGTTGTGCCTTCCGCCAATTTGTAGCTTTTTGCTATGACAAAACTAATGAAACAACATGGCTAATATTGTTGGCATTCTGGAGGATCTAATGTTGCTGACATTTTTGGTGAGGTTAATGGCTTAGCCAAATAATTTAGCTTTGCTTCAAGCAATGCTAGGATGTGGTAGAGCTATACCATAAGGCAATGCTCATTCCCTAGCCAAATTATAGCATTGCTTCAGGCGACACTAGGTTTGGGAAAATATCAAATTTTGCTTTTGGCTAACTTATTGTTGCGGTAATGCTATCGCAATGGCGGGGTTAATGCCTTAGCCATTCAAGATGAACTTCATGTGAACTTTGGGTTTGCGGGGGGTGGGGGGTGGCAAAGCCCTTGACAAGGGGTGCAAAGGCCCAGACGGGGATTCGGCTACCCAGTCAACGGACGGGATCGGGGGGCAACAAAGGTAAAGACCCCTGACCCCTATAGGGTTTAGTGATGGTTTGTTGCTGACAAACATTTTTGCTATGAAGTTCTTCGACAAACTCTAAAAATGTAAAGTTTCGCGAAGTTGCGCTTTGTTGGACCAACTTACAGGACTAGTTCCTGCGGGGGCTAGTTTCTACAAGAACAGGTTTCTGCGGGACTAATTCCTGCGAGATTGACTCAATTTCGACGGAGTTAAGTTCTTGCAGGAATGGGTTTTCGCAGGTGTAAAACCCACAAATTCGAAATTATATTTGGATTGATGGATTTTAGTTGTTAGCGTAGTCATAGGTTTATTAGTATTATTATTACTATTATTATTATTATTATTATTATTATTATTATTATTATTATTATTATTATTATTATTATTTTGTTGGTCGATTAATTAAATTATTTTAGTTAATTTAGAATTAATGATTGATTGGATCGTTTCTTCGTTCAGGCCCTGAGACCCAACCCAACTCCTCACAAACCCAAACCCAAAACCATTCTTTAAAATAATATATATAACAAAACCTATTTGCTACCCATGACCAGGACCACCCCACCCGCTGGACCCATTCTCACTCCCCCACATCCCCATGTTCTCCTCACTTCTCTCTTCTTAAACTCACCACCACTCCCACATAACCACCACTCTTCTTACACTCCCACTCCTTTTCCTCTCACTCTCCTTCTCTTTCCTTTTTTCCTAAAATTTCACTCCACCCGAGCCCGACCGCTCGGCTCCGCTCGGCCCCCGGCGCCTCCGTCCGTCGGCCAGCGTCTCCCGTGCCCTAGCCGCGAGCCCCACCTCCGAGCTCCAAACCCCCGCGCGTCCGCCTCCGGCCGTCGACCGCCCTCGCTGGTCGTCCTCCGCCGTCGGCCAGCAGCCCGCGGCTGTACCAGCATTCCCGTACGGCCCCGCTCGGCACTTCCCTCGCCGGTCGACCACCATCCGTCTGCCCCGCTCGGCCGGACCCTCCACTTGCAGCCTCGCCGGCAACACAGCCCGGCCAGCGCACCGCGCTGCCCCCCTTCTCGAGGTCAGATCCCCAACGCCTCCCTGGCGCCAGCTCCGTCGACCACCGCTCCCCTCTAGGCCCCGATCTTCGCCCGGCGCCACCCCCTCTCGGCTCGCCTCCAGCGCCCCGGCCACCCCTCGGCCGGCCTCCCTTGGCCAGAGCCCCGAGCCGCCGCCTTCAGTGCTCCAGCCGGCCCGACCCCTCGGCCTCCAGCTTCTCCGTGCCCCGACCCAGCTCCGGTCAGCCCCCAGGCCGACCGCCCAGCCCGCGCACGCCCAACACCGCGATCCCGTTCCCACGCGATCGCCCCGGTCTCCGCGCGCCTCCCGCGTCGCTCCCCGCTATTCCAACAGCGCTGTCCAGCGCTGTTCCATGGTTCCCGACCTGCTATTCCGTGGTTAGTGCTTCCCGCGCCCCCGTCACTCCCTGACCTGCGAGGTTGCTGCTGTTCGGACGTTGTTCCGAGAGCTTTCGCTGACCATGGATTTTATTCCTTCTCTTCATTATCATCTGAGAGCTCTAGCCGAGCAATCCGAGGTATAATTCCGTATCCCCGTGTCCCTCCCCGTTAGAATAGTCTATGATGACGCGGTCCCGATCCCGTTTCGGGATTCGGTATTCTTTTACATAGCTTTGGTGATACGCGGTATTCGCTACGTAGCGGCGACTTCCTATTTTGATATTTATATATTTTTGTGCTATATTTTCTGGACTATAAATATTGGATTGTAGTGGTTATTCCTGGTTTGGAATATTGTGCTGTGGGTTATCCCTGGTTTGGGAATATTTTTATTGTGTTGGTGTTGGCATCCTCCCTGGATTGGGTTGTCCCAGTTACAGAGGAGGTGCTGCCGAAATTTTTAGAAAAGTTTTCAAAATAAAAGTATTTAATTAAATTTAGTATATTGGTAAATAAAAATCTATTTTTAAAATCGGTCCTTGCAAAATGATTTATAAATTAGATTTGTTGGTTTTTATGAATTTCGTATCACCAGTTAGGCGACGACCATATCGGTCGAATGAGCCTCGGCGAAACGCAAACGCTACAGGATTTCCTGTACGTTGAGGTGTTAGCCAGCAACATGAGATTGCACGACCAAGTCTGAGACTCTTTAAATTTTAATTTAAATTATAATTTATTTTAGAACTGGTACTGCTTTTAGTATTTATGGTGCAGGACCTCGGCCTACTGTTTGGACCGTTCGCGGCACTCAGAGCTCGCCTTAGGAATTAATTAATTTATGTAAATAATTATAAAGGGCATAAGCCCAGTTTTCTTTTATTTCTCTGTGATCCTGTATTGTGTAGCGTAGCTTTTATTATTTTTCTGGAAATATTGTTTTTGCCATTTAGCGCGTAGAATATAAAAATGGATATTTATTTCATAAAAAAAAATAATAAGTTTTCTCATAATTAATAATCTACTAATTCACATGTTTTCTCATTTAAAAGAAAAAGCCTAATTATATATATATATATATATATATATATATATATATATATATATATATATATATATATATATATATATATATATATATATATATATATAAAATACAAAGTTTTGCCAAATTAACCGATAGTTGCAATTTTTTCCAAATTAATCAATAACCGACTTATTTATTTAAAATAATAACGAACGTAGATTGTGACGCTAGATTTTCGGTAGATTATTAATAAACTTAAAACTTGACTAGGGCTAATTCTAGAGATTATAACTAGCACACCTAGAATAGTTTCATTATGGTTCTAAGTCAAGGTTCTCAACTGTAGGATCTCGGAGACGAACTTGACATCCTCCTCGGTACCAACTTTTCCGATCCAGTCAATTAACAGAGGCAAGTTACGGTTATGTTTTCTTGTATTTTATTTTGTAATTGTCAAGCTGCATGTTTAAACCACATTGCTACACGGAACCCTCTCCTAGGGTTCAAATATCGATTGATATTGATTGTGGGGATTGGAAGAATAGTGTAACGTTTATGACCAATACCCCCCATATTGCATGATTGTGCGAGCTTACCCCTCTTACACACGGGGATAAGCCGTATCGCGTCGCTAGGACGCTGTTGTATAACCCAAACCGGTCATAGACGATTACACATTCAAATCACATTGTTTTCAATTGTTAAAATGCTGGAAAATATTGTTTCAACTGTTTAGCCTGCACTTTTCCATTATTACTTGAAATATGAGATACATATTCGTACTTGCTCCCTCCTGACTGGAGACCACATTTTAGGTGACATTAAGGATGCTGAGCTATTGTACAATAGCTACTATGACCCGGTTTTGTACCCTGTGGTGTTGCCAGAGTCCTCCTTGGAGGACGCAGGACCTGAGGCCGACGAGCCGACCGCTTAGCTAGTCATTTTTAGTTTTTCTAGTTTTATTGTTTTGGAGTTTTGTTAATTTTGAATTCAGCACTTTATTTCAATTCTTCCGTTTCCAGTTGTACTTTTCATTTGTTGAATAAAAAGTTTTGAAATTTTGGTATATTCAAGTTATGACAAATGTATAGATGTTGTTGTGAATATTGAATACCTGCATATAGAATAGCTTACTACCGCTGTCTCACAACGGTGCAGGCTGGACATTATTCGGTTCGACCCAATAATTTGGGATCGGGTCGTGACATATTTTAGTGGTGGCCCATGCAGGTCGAGCAACAACTTAGGGGAACATACCTAGAAACAACTAGAACACTAGAATATTGATTTGTCACAACATAGGACCAAATTATCTATATATAAGTAACTATTTTTGCTTGCTTATAGAACGATAGGTTACCTTGTTTATGTTTTGTATCCTAAAACTTATCCAGCATAGGCCGATTGTATGGTGGTCTATTTTACTATCTACTTTAGTTTCTAGATTTTATATATCTTTTAGTGTCCCTTGGCTTTCAGAGGTTATTTTCCTCCATAACCTTATCATACTCCAGCATTCCTTAGCATCCATACTCTTTTGTTATTTATGGATTAGGATTAGACTATTCCCAATCTCCTTCTTCGACAAACCTATTTCAAAAAAATTTTATTAGTTGATCAAATCATACTTCTCTATCGTTATTTAGAATCTAGATCTATTTCACTATTTAGAGTTTCAAATTCTCCTTTAGCAAACTTGGTAAACTTTTATCTATCCAGAGTATTTTTACGACTAGTGTATCCAACCATTTATCTTGACATTATCTTTAATTGACTTTCTTGGGACCAATCCCGAACCAAATTCTTCTGGAACCATAAAATCCCAAGGTTAATTATTAACAAAAGAATTGGTTCAACTTAGCTTGTTCACGAATCTTCCAAGGGAATTATTTTCCAAAAATAATTCCAATATTGATCGTTATCTCCTAGGTTATTCCAAATATTTTATTTTGTTGATCCCCTCCACTCAACTTGAAACCCTACTCTCTTTATGCAACTTCTTGATCAATTCAAGGCCTAGACAGCTTTTAAACTCAATGCTTGAGTATCATGAAGCACCGGTCAGAGAATTGATTCCATCATATTATTAAATTTTCTTTAGTCATTGAAAAACTTTTGAATTGTTGAACTATCCCCTATTTGGCTTTGCAAACCATTTTAACCTAACTTCCTTAAATCAATAAGACATACTTCCTTTTTGTGTCAACCCAACTTACCCAGCACATTCTCAAACTTTCCTTGGATAAGAAATTATTTCTTCAAAATAATTTTGGTAAATGTTAGTATCATTTAAGTGATTTATCGGGAATATTTTCATTGGCTCCTTCAACTCAACTCGAAGCTCTGGTGCTTCTATCTTATCTTGTGTCCAACTCAATTAGCCATAATCCAGTTAGACTAATTTTATGACTTCAAACCAATATCTTAAATCTCAAGAGATACTGGAACACATATTCATCCTGATAAATTTTCTTGATTCCAGAAGAACATACATCAACATCTTTTCCTATCATGACTAGAACTTTAGAACTCGTTTGAATTTTTCGGAAACTCCTTTTGAAATTCTTATGGACAAAGTTGAGAAAATATTCCGTGACCTAATATGACTTCGCACATTTGCGTAGTAGTCATTCGTCTGAATTATGAAAACTGCGAGTTTACTGCAGCCAGTTGCGTACTGACGAGGCATAGACTCTAAGTTGAAATGATTTCAGGTGTTCATAGGTTTTCAGATATCATTGAGACTATGTCCTAAATCCGTCACATTTTGTCTTCTATGTTTTCATTCAGGAAATGGATAAAGATGATAGACTACTCGGAAACTTATCATTATTCAAGTTATGAAGCAAAAAAATTTTACTGCAGTCAGGTGCACTCTGGCGAGGCATGAATTTGAGGCAAAGTAACTTCGAAAAAATTTGGTTTCCGAATATTATTAAGACTATATCCATACCAAGGTTGTCTTTTAGCACCATCAAATTACTCCGATTTTTGCTCGATTAGAAGATTTGCATTTCTAGCGGTTGTCTCCATTTTCAAAAAAAAAAATCTTTTATCACAGCCAGAAAGAATAAATTTTCTATAAGGTTGTACTTGATTCATCCTAAAACTCATAGAACCATATCAATCTCTCTTGGTTCAACCTCTTTCCTGTTTCAATCTTAGTACATTGTATATGTATATTTATTCCTTATTGTTGTAATTTTGGGAGCCATAGATAATTGTGGATAGCTTTATATATTAGTAGTTGATATACATTTTGTGGATGACCATATGTATATAGTTGATAGTTATATGCGGGTGAAACATAGATTGTTACTTATCTCATTTCTTGTAAGGGATCTTTGGGATTAGTATTAGATGGCTAAATGGTAGAAAAGGTAGAAGAATACCTTGAGTAAGCTAGCCTTGAGGGAGTGGTATATCTAGCTTGTGACTTATTTGGGATAGAATCGTTAGTAGTGCTCACTGGTGTCTAAACCTCATTCAAAAATGATGATAATTGACGATTTTGAATTTTATGCTTAAAGGAAAAAGTTATTTAAGATAAAGGAAGACGTAGGTAGAAGTTAGCGAGGAAGGTATAGGAATTGGTTTTGTTCTCCCATGGATGAAGTGAATTTGGATATCTATATAAACATGTGAATGTAATGATCAAGCAAAGGAACACTTGACTAGGATCAACTTTTATGATTAGATGACCACTATACCTAGAAGGGACGGATATAGCCATGGAAGGAATAACACGAGCATTGGAATGGTAGGAATAAGCATAGTGGAATTGACTAGGATCAACTTTTATGTGAATGTAATGATCAAGCAAAGGAACACTTGACTAGGATCAACTTTTATGATTAGATGACCACTATACCTAGAAGGGACGGATATAGCCATGGAAGGAATAACACGAGCATTGGAATGGTAGGAATAAGCATAGTGGAATTGAGATAAGACCTTTGACATACAACTTTGGAAAGGAGCAATTGAATATGCGATTTCTACCAAACATTGGAGACTCATATTAGTTACGGTAAGAATGATTGAGATTTTGTAGTATTTAGCTAATGTGTGAGAACGATTGTTAGGTGCATGGTTCAAGATTAAAATTGATTAGTGGTTACCGTTTGGTCAATTGATTTCAAGAAATTAGAAATTATCGAACATAGAGAATGGATCAACTTTAAGAAGTTCCCAAGGAATTACTATGGCAAGGGAAGATTGTAATTTTGATGTAGTCAGTTTTGGAAGAATGACGGATAATTGAAAATTGACGTCTGTAAGGTAACTTGATCAAGAGAAATACTTGAAATTTGAAATACATTTGGCATACGAGTTACATACAACGATGGATGGAAATTTGATTTAGATGATTATGATTCCAAATAGATTTAGTCTTAATACCTTGTCAGATATCTTAGTTTTATGTAGATACCAAACGTTCAGTTAGCTAGAGAATGGTTTTGCATAGTATTAATCAGATAGTGATCTTGTAAGCCTTTTTTCTGCACATCTTATCTTTTGATCGTTGAAATGGTGAAACGATATCCTTTCTTTTCCCTTTAATCATCACTCGGCTCTCAGTGGAAATATATTTCTCGAGTACATTCCTATCATAGTCATGTTATTCTAACCATACTTGCTATCCTACTATCATACAACTTTTATCTTTTCTGAGTCACAAACCCTTGTACCCCATTCCAATTTTGACATCTTAGTCCCTCATCTCAAAAGATTCCATTACTTTCTGCTTTCTCAATAAACTGTTGCTATTCGTTTCTTTTTGCATTTTCGGTTCATGAGACCCTATTTGGTTTTCTTCTATTTTATGATCATAATTGTACCTAGATTTTTCTCGTGCCTAAAATGATTTTGATCACAACAATATTCCAACTCCATCTCAGATCATATCTAGATAAATCTGATCGTGCTGATATTTTATCTTTGTACCTAACGATCATGCTTAGAATCCGATCGTGCCTGATGATTTAAATTCTATGTTTTATCAAGGTTAAGTGATTTTGATTGTACCCCGGCCCTTATCCTTGAAATTTCGAGGATGAAATTTTCTAAGGAGGGAAGGTTGTAAAATCCGCAAATTCGAAACTATATTTGGATTGATGGATTTTAGTTGTTAGCGTAGTCATAGGTTTATTAGTATTATTATTATTATTATTATTATTATTATTATTATTATTATTATTATTATTATTATTATTATTATTATTTTGGTCGATTAATTAAATTATTTTAGTTAATTTAGAATTAATGATTGATTGGATCGTTTCTTCGTTCAGGCCCTGAGACCCAACCCAACTCCTCACAAACCCAAACCCAAAACCATTCTTTAAAAAAAATATATAACAAAACATATTTGCTACCCATGACCAGGACCACCCCAACCCGCTGGACCCATTCTCACTCCCCCACATCCCCACGTTCTCCTCACTTCTCTCTTCTTAAACTCACTACCACTCCCACATAACCACCACTCTTCTAACACTCCCACTCCTTTTCCTCTCACCCTCCTTCTCTTTTCTTTTTCCCTAAAATTTCACTCCACCCGAGCCCGACCGCTCGGCTTCGCCGCCGCTCGGCCCCCGGTGCCTCCGCCCGCCGGCCAGCGTCTCCCGTGCCCTAGACGCGAGCCCCACCTCCGAGCTCCGAACCCCCGTGCGTCCGCCTCCGGCCGTCGACCGCCCTCGCCGGTCGTCCTCCGTCGTCGGCCAGCAGCCCGCGGCCGCACCAGAGTTCCCGTCGGCACTTCCCTCGCCGGCCGACCACCATCCGTCCGCCCCGCTCGACCGGACCCTCCCCTTGCAGCCTCGCCGGCAACACAGCATGGCCAGCGCCCCGCGCTGCCCGTCTTCTCGAGGTCAGAGCCCCAACGCCTCCCCGGCGCCAGCTCTGTCGACCACCGCTCCCCTCTCGACCCCGATCTTCGCCCGGCGCCACCCCCTCTCGGCTCGTCTCCAGCGCCCCAGCCACCCCTCGGCCGGCCTCCCTTGGCCAGAGTCCCGAGCCACCGCCTCCAGCGCTCCGGTCGGCCCGAACCCTCGGCCTCCAGCTCCCCCGTTCCCCGACCCTGCTCCGGTCAGCCCCCAGGCCGACCGCCCAGCCCGCACGCACCCAGTGCCGTGATCCCGTTCCCACACGACCGCCCCGGTCTCCGCGCGCCTCCCGCGTCGCGCCCCGCTGTTCCAACAGCGCTGTTCCGGGGTTTCCGATCTGCTATTCCGTGGTCCGTGCTTCCCGCGGCCCCGTCGTTCCCTGACCCGCGAGGTTGCTGCTGTTCGAACGCTGTTCCGAGAGCTTCCGCTGACCGTGGATTTTATTCCTTCTCTTCATTATCATCTGAGAGCTCTAGCCGAGCAATCCGAGGTATAATTTCGTATCCCCGTGTCCCTCCCCGTTTGAATAGTCTATGATGATGCGGTCCGGATCCCGTTTCGGGATTCGGTTTTCTTTTACGTAGCTTTGGTGATACGCGGTATTCGCTACGTAGCGGCGAATTCCTATTTTGATATTTACATATTTTTGTGCTATATTTTTTGGACTGGAAATATTGGATTGTGGTAGTTATTCCTGGTTTGGATTATTGTGCTGTGGGTTATCCCTGGTTTGGGAATATTTTTATTGTGTTGGTGTTGGCATCCTCCCAGGATTGGGTTGTCCCAGTTACAGAGGAGGTACTGCCAAAATTTTCGGAAAAGTTTTCAAAATAAAAGTATTTAATTAAATTTAGTATATTGGTAAATAAAAATCTATTTTTAAAACCGGTCCTTGCAAAATAATTTATAAATTGGATTTGTTAGTTTTTATGGATTTTGTATCACCAGTTAGGCGACGACCATATCGGTCGAATGATCCTCGGCGAAACGCAAACGCTGCAGGGTTTTCTATACATTGAGGTGTTAGCCAGCAACATGAGATTGCACGACCAAGTCTGAGACTCTTTAAATTTTAATTTAAATTATAATTTATTTTAGAACTGGTACTGCTTTTAGTATTTATGGTGCAGGGCCTCGGCCTACTGTTTGGACCGTTCGTGGCACTCAGAGCTCGCCTTAGGAATTAATTAATTTATGTAAATAATTGTAAAGGGCATAAGCCCAGTTTTCTTTTATTTTTCTGTGACCATGTATTGTGTAGCGCAGCTTTTATTATTTTTTGGAAATGTTGTGTTTGCCATTTAGCGCGTAGAATATAAAAATGGATATTTATTTCATAAAGAAAAATTAATAAGTTTTCTCATAATTAATAATCTAGTAATTCACATGTTTTCTCATTTAAAAGAAAAAGCCTAATTATATATATATATATATATATATATATATATATATATATATATATATATATATATATATATATATATATATATATATATATGTATATATTTATTTATTTATATATATATATATATATAAATAAATATATACATATATATATATATATATATATATATATATATATATATATATATATATATATATCTAATTGCCATTTTTCCCAAATTAATCAATAACCGACTTATTTAATTAAAATAATAACGAACGTAGATTGTGACGCTAGATTTTCGGTTGTAAAACCCCTAAAATTTCTACTATTTTATTTATTTAAATTTTGATACTGATTTAAATTTTTGTATTGTACGTCGCGTAGTCGTATTTTACGTCGCGCGCGAAATTTTATTTTTCGTAATTGCTCGACGAGTATGAATATGTGCGAGCGTACATATTTTTAGGAAAAACATTTTTCGTATTTTTTATAGTTTCAAAATATATCTAATAAGTATTTTAGTTATCGTTCCAAAATTCAAAATTTGTTATTTTATTTATAAAGCCCTTTATTTACATAGTTATAATAATAAATATGATTATTATAAAATGGTATATTAGAAAAGCAAGTTTTATATTTTAAAATTATTTAGCAGTATATATATGTAATTTTCGAAATTAATTAATAGCATATTTTAATAGATTGAAAAAGATTTTTTAATCTTGTTTAAATTAATAGTTTATTAATTTGGATAATTTAAATTGGGAAAGGTTTTGTTTTAAATACACTTTTAAATATAGGAGATATCCATATTTGATTTGGATTCGTTCCAATTATTTTTTAAACTATTTAAATTAATATTGAATTTATCTAATGGGGATTTAAACAATCCCAATCTTTATCCTAATGGGAATTTCCACATCCTTTATATAGGCAGGTACTCCTCCATAATTCTCTACCACACCCATTGTGCATCGTGTCCGTGCATCCCATCCACTATATTTTTTCCCGTACAAATACAATTATCTCCACCGTGTCCGACAACCCCGGACACCGACCCGTTCCGTGTCTCGCAGGACACGTATCCGCCAACACCTTATCCTAATCCCCGTCGGTCACCGCCATCGCCTCCACCACTCGCAGCCTATCCCCGGCCAACACCCACCACCCTCGCCTTCCAACGATCGACTCCTGCTATCCGCAACTCCGCCACCATCGCAGAACCACCACCTCCACCATACAAACC
Source organism: Iris pallida (assembly GCA_029216955.1). Classification (NCBI taxonomy): domain Eukaryota; kingdom Viridiplantae; phylum Streptophyta; class Magnoliopsida; order Asparagales; family Iridaceae; genus Iris; species Iris pallida. The sequence goes on along the minus strand of JANAVB010024199.1, from coordinate 7,498,677 downwards.
ACCACCACCCTACTCCCAAAAACCACCAGCACAGTCCCGGCCTATGTCCGGCCATCCCAATTTCCGACCACGTACAGACACCACCCACGCAATCAACCTGGCCGCCAATGACCCCTGGCCAGTGTCGCCGCGACCATAGCCACTGTCGCCACCATTGCAAAACAAAATAGGAGAGGAAGAGAACCGACAAACCAAACCCAAAACCTAACCTGAGTCGAGCCGACCTCCGCTCTTCATCGCCTCCGAGCCATGGTCGCAGCACGCGTCCGCGCGAACCGCCAAGCTGTGCGCCCATCCGCCGCGTTGTCGGCCACCTGCATCCTCGCCGATTCCGCGAGCCCTCCGCTTCACCCGTCCACAGGAGCATCGCTCCAGCCGCCCGGAGCGCGCCGTCGAACCACGACCTGACCGGGCCCATCGCCGTCGGGGAAGCCATCCGCCTCTGGTCGCCGGACTCGTCGCCTTGCCTCTGAGGTGGCGTCACTCTACGAGCTCCGCCCGGACAGATTTCGACAACCCCTCCTTCCGGTGAGATCAGCCATCCCGATCCGCCACCGCGCTTCTCCGCAGATCCCGACCGCCGCTCCTTTTTCCCCTCCGCCTCGGGAGCCCGCGCTCGCCGGAAAACCCTGGATAGCCGCCTCCCGCTTCACCTCAGCCCCGTCGCGTCGAGTCTTCCGCCGTCCGACTCCGCCGACCCTGTCGCGGTGAGTACCGTCGGCGCCCCCCGTAGCGGAGCCCCCGATGATCTTGCCACCGCATCCTCCTCTCCGCCGCGGATCTGCCCGTCGGCCACTGGCGCCCACCGCCGCAGCCATGCGCGCCACCGCGCACAGAGTCTCCCCTCCTCCTGCCGCCCGACCGCCGGCCTGGTGAGCGCACCCCTCTCCTTTCCCTCTTTCTCTACTCTCTCTCTCTACTCTCTCTCTCTTACGGTTTAAAGGGATCAGTACAAATTCTTTTAGTTATATTATTATTGTTATTATTATTATTTTATATTATTATTATTATTATTATTATTATTATTATTATTATTATTATTATTATTATTATTATTATTATTACTGTTATTATCATTATAATTATTATTATTAGTATTATCATTATTATTATCACTATTGTTATTATTATTATTATTATTTTTACTAGTAAAGTTATCATTTTCTTTATTAATAGGAATTGAAAATGGATAGGGATAAATATTTATAAATATGTATAAAAATATGGTTATTCATTTTAGTAATTAATTTCTTATACAAATGGGTTGACTAAAAATATATATAGTAGCTTTCAAATTATAAAATGTATTCAAGTATTTTTATCAAGTAAAGATATGATTATTCTATTGTTACAAACATAGAATTTGCCTAAAACGATTTTTTTTAGATTTTAAGTATCTACCAAAATTATTTTACTAACAAAAATCTAGTCTTAAGTATTAGAAATACTTTTCTAAAATAGTAGGAGTATGTCCTTCACAATTTCTCCTCGATTTTCACCATTGACCACGACTGATCACACGTCTCTCTTCTCATGAAATACCGGACCCTCACATATCGACCATGGCTATTGGACGAACAGGACTTGTTGGATCATTGCACCACACCTGGCGTAACACAAGGCAAGACACCTTGCCACTACTGTTTAAATTTCCTGCTCAATAACATGCATGTTGTGTTTATTTTCAAGTTGTTTTCTTTTTAAATTATATATAGATACAAATTACTATATTTTGTGCAATTGACTTAGAGTTAAGGGACCACCGTATGTTTAAGTGCATCTTATGAACTGTCACGATGTGCCACGGGTTGTGTGTGAGCTGCGAGTCGCATATAGCTTCGGACTTGCGTATCGACCGTACATCGGTGCGTAAAGGCCGTACGTTAGGATGTACTAATAGATTTTTGTAGAAGACTTGGCAGTTATTAAGGATTAAACAGTGTCGTGGAGGCGACGCATGTGTAGTATCATGGGGAGGGGGGACGACAGTTATTAGCGTAGGGGCTACATGTTCAGTACACACATAGATTTGGGCCGATAGTGTCTCAGATGAGCGCTACTTACTGCCCCGGGGTCGATAGTTCTCGTATGAGAGCTACTTTCTGCCCATGGTCGATAGTGTCTCTTATGAGCGCTACCTACTACCACTCTCTCTCCATCTATGCTGAACACCTAAGCTCCTGCGTAGAACGTTGTCTTCTCAAAGTATATATATCACATAGAATGGTTAGGAACCTTACACATGTATATTTTCTATTGAGCTTTATTTATTCAGTTTATCGGCATAATATTATGTGTCTTGTTACGTCCCTCTGAGGACCTGGTTTTTCCCCAGGTGTGTGTTTTCGTGATTTCTTGCAGGTGCTCTAGCTAAGGCCATGACTTGCGCTCTATTCCGTCGTGATGATTGCCCTTGGACTCGTCACTTGCTCTCGCTTGCTAAATTCTTTCATTGTATATTTTTCCATATTTAATTTGGTTGGTAGTGGACCTTGTCTCCGTCCAACTATTGTGTACATGACAAACTCAAAGTTGCTTTATATTATTATTTCTCTTTGTGGATGAGATTTAGTGTCTTGACTTTCTACATTTACAGCTTATGTATATATACGAGTCGTATATTTCTCGTATGTATACAGCTGGCATGATACGTATCTAGTCCCAAGTATTTTGGGACTGGGGCGTTACATCGGTAGATTATTAATAAACTTAAAACTTGGCAAGGGCTAATTTTAGAGATTGTAACTAGCACACCTAGAATGGTTTCATTATGGTTCTAAGTCAAGGTTCTCAACTGTAGGATCTCGGAGACGAACTTGACATCCTCCTCGGTACCAACTTTCCCGATCCAGTCAATTAACAGAGACAAGTTACGGTTATATTTTCTTGTATTTTATTTAGTAATTGTCAAGCTGCATGTTTAAACCACATTGCTACACAGAACCCTCTCCTAGGGTTCAAATATTGATTGATATTGATTGTGGGAATTGGGGGAATAGTGTAACGTTTATGACCAATACCCCCCCATATTGCATGATTGTGTGAGTTTACCCCTCTTACACACGGGGATAAGCCGTATCGCGTCGCTAGGACGCTATTGTATAACCCAAGCCGGTCATAGACGATTACACATTCAAATCACATTGTTTTCAATTGTTAAAATGCTGGAAAATATTGTTTCAACTGTTTAGCCTGCACTTTTCCATTATTACTTGAAATATGAGATACATATTCGTACTTGCTCCCTCCTGACTGGAGACCACATTTTTTAGGTGACATTGAGGATGCTGAGCTATTGTACAATAGCTACTATGACCCGGTTTTGTACCCTGTGGTGTTGCCAGAGTCCCCCTTGGAGGATGCAGGACCTGAGGTCGACGAGCCGACCGCTTAGCTAGTCATTTCCAGTTTTTCTAGTTTTATTGTTTTGGAGTTTTGTTAATTTTGAATTCAGCACTTTATTTCAGTTCTTCCGTTTCCAGTTGTACTTTTCATTTGTTGAATAAAAAGTTTTGAAATTTTCGTATATTCAAGTTGTGACAAATATATAGATGTTGTTGTGAATATTGAATACCTGCATATAGAACAGCTTACTGCCGCCGTCTCACAACGGTGCAGGCTGGACATGATCCGGTTCGACCCAATAATTTGGGATCGGGTCGTGACAACAGGACTAGTTCTGCGGGACTAGTTTCTATGAGAACGAGTCTCTGCGAGAAGAAGTTTATGTGAGGCTAGTTCTGTGGGACTAGTTTATGTGAGAATGAGTTTCTACGGGACTAGTTTTCTGCGAGAATTAGTCTTTGCAAGACTAGTTCAACGGGATTAGTTTATGTGAGAATGAGTTTATGTGGGACTAGTTTTTGCAAGAATGCACCATTCTGTGAAGTTGTCCTGCAAGATTGCTTCATGCGGCTTCTTCTTCTTTTGGCAGATTGCTTCCTACTACATCTACTTCTGGTAGGCTGCTTTCCATGATAGATTTGATCACGAAGGATTTGTTTGATAGCTTTTGTGATAAAACTGATCACGCAGGACCTGTTTGAATAGCCTTAGCGACACAGTTGATCCTGAAGGATGATAAAAAAAATTTCTATTTCGGTGGATTTTGATCCCGAAAGATCTGATCATTTTGCCATGACTGCTTGTCTCTTCATTTGTTAACAAAAAAACATGGAGAAAAAAATAGACCGTAAAGGAAACTTCATACTACTTTTTTAGAACGACCGCGGATCATGTAGCCTTCGTGGTAGAGCGTGTTGATAACATATTGCAGTATATACAACGAATGAGTTCTTCAGGAACTCTGATGGAGGAAACAAATAATCGATGAGAGAAAAAATCTCGTGTTTATTCAGAAGAGAAGAGAAAGCAACCGTTGAATGACGCTACTAGGTTTATATACAAAGTCAATGTTGTGACAAGATTGAACAACAATATCTATAGGACATAGGCATAACTATAGTTTGTTGACGCAATCACATCTACTAGTTATAACTAAATGTAACATATTAAAATAAGACAATCAATATAAAAATTTTGCTTACAAAATAAAACAAAATTGAAGTCCCCTCGGATTGGTTAATAAAGAGTAGCCCTCCATATAACCTACTAGAAGTTTTGTTCAGAAGGACGAAAAATAAATAATAAATTATACAAAAGAAAAATCAAGAATACTTAACACCATTAATAATTATACTCAATTTTGATTACATCCAGACATAATACTAAGGGAGCGTTTGGTATGCGGAATACTATATAGCCGAAAATTCTATATTTTCGGGAATCAAATTTCAAGTAATTAAATTTTCTAGAAAATTATATTTTCATATTTGGTGACTATATAAATATTTCCGGAAAAAAATAAAAATAATAAAAAAACTATTTATTCATCAATTATTTCAATCTTACTTATTTTATTTTATTTTGTGTGTGGGTCGAAGAAAGAAATATTTCTGAAGAATGTGTATGCAATTATAAAATTTCCAATGGCGTGGACACAAAATAGTTGAGGTTTTCCTTAAAGAAGAATCCAGACACTGCTCTAGTAAACCGTAGTTTTCATCCGCTTCCACAAAAATTCCGCTCTCTCTCTCTCTTAAAATTTTACAGGTTAGCCTTGGATTTCTTAATTGTGCTCATTCTTCATTATATTTTTCAGAAAACTTATTTTTTCTAGAGTTTCCGAATCATGTCTATTCTGCCAAAATATGTGTCTCACGGACACAAGTACGACGCTGCATGATCCGGATACGCACACGGACACGGCGAATAATTTTTGTATGTTATAGTGCATTTTGGACGCGGCAACGATTTTGTATTCCAATCAATATTTTTGGGATAAGTTAAAAAGAAGGGGAAAAAGCATTCTTTTGTTGATTAGGTCTGTTGGAACCTCAGGTCTTTAATTCAAAAAATAGATAAAATCTTGAATCTCTTCTGGAACCTAGTTAGAATGAGGAATTCTATTTACTATATGAAGGTGTGCACATTTTATTGTTTCTTCATGTTAATTCAACGCGTTAGCATGCTTATATATTGCCACGAGGCTCATTTAATTATAACAAGTATGTTTCCATTTGGTCGTTTGTTTTGTTTAATTTTGCTCGATTATCAGCTACATTTGCAAGGACATGAATGTGACAAGAAAATGGACGCATCTGACATGACAATTGTGTGTGTTGGGGTGGTGGGGGTGGTGGTGGATGTATCGTTCTGCCCTGCTTTCTTTTGAAACAAAAGGATATAACCAAATTCAATTCCATTAATAATACGATAAGAATACGAATACTACAACTATAATAAGAATGCGCAGTTCACTTTCTTGTTTTATGAAGCTCTCCTAAAGTGTAAGGAGTTGTCAAGTTGAACATGGAAGGAAGGATTGTCCTAATTGATGCCTTTCCCCTTTATAGTTTAAACAGCCTATTGTTCCTCGCCAACCTTTCCCCTTTATAGTTTAAACAGCCTATTGTTCCTCGCCAATAGTACTGTAATTTGTAGTGACCTTGTAGTCCTAAATAAGTGATTTTTTCCCCTTCTTCTTCTTGAGTTTCTCGTGTCTCTAGGTGGGTCAAAGATGTTATTCCAAGCCAAGCTACCCATCTGGATAGAGGGAGGCGATTTAAGTCTTCTTCATGACATTTTGGCAACAAATATCTTGAAAGGAACTTACATTATTATGATATTATTATCAACCCCTCCTTTACTTGGTTATCTCGATCTAAGTAGGCTATTTTAGTGGGCAAGCCTAACTATCCTTCTACGATAATCTTCTCTTTGGACTTGCATGGCCACTACCCATCTAGTCCCCGTGGAGGCTGGAGCTAATTGATTTGTAAATATCTTTCCAAGAATTTTCCTTGACCCAATATTTACACCGTCCTATCTAGTTTATCCTACAGGGAAACCAAACTAATCAAGTCTAGAAGATATTGGTTTTCTAAGATAATTCATCAGTGATAGTCCTCATGAACTTAAGAGACTTGTTTTATCTTCCTTCTCTTCCTCCCCCGGAACTAGTTATTGCCTGTCTGTCTTAGGCCAAGTGAAACAAATTATAATATAGATTACTTGCTTAGGGCCTGCTAAATCATCCCCTCGTATATAAAGAATTTAGCTAGAATAGTTGTGTGAAGTATTAGTATGTGTTAACTATTAGTATTGAGATTTAGTCTCACATTGGCTAGAATAATAGTGAGAGGAGTTAGCCTCTTCTATATATATGTAACTTCCCCTTAAATAAAAAACTATCCCATTATTCAACTCTATATGGCATCAGAGCCATAATCCATCACTCTCTCCCCACAAAAAAGGGAAAACAACACTAACCCTAACCAACCCCCCTGCACAGCCGCCGCCACCTCCACCCCCTAACCCCCTCCCGCTCCTGCCCACCCTCCTCCCCCCCCTCCGCCGCTCCTACCCCCCTCCTCCCGCGCCTCCCAGGCCCCCCCTCCCGCCTCCGCGCCCCCGCCTTCCCGCAGCAGCAGCAGCAGCCCCTTGCTATCCCAGGTGACCTCCCCACCCTCTCTATGGCTCCAAATCCTAACCCTAGTTCTTACCTCACAGCCGCCGCCTACCCCTCAAAACTCTAACCTAGTTTCTTCCCCAAAAAAAAGCTGTTGGGATTCTCAAAGGGTAAACATTTTGTTGTTTATTGGAACCTCTGAATCTCAAACAATTAACTTAGGATTCTCAGAGGGTAAACATTTTGTTGTTTGCTAGAACCTCTGACTCTCAATGTTAATTTCGAAAATTTAACAAAGGTCAGACAAGTTGCTTGTTTTGCATGAATATTTGTTTCTTTTATTGATCTTCACATCAGGATCTAGCAGAGGGTAACCTGGATTATCTCTATCTTGGCTTGTGTGATCCACATTCATCTCTGCTTCCTATGTGTGTGCCGGTTCTGGTCACGTTTCTAGCACATTAGCAGAGTTGTTGTGATTATCAAGTTGGAAAGATCAAACCGATAATCGAATCAGGATTCCTGAAGGATGACAGACACTACGACGAATAGCAGTACTACAGACACTAGTGTCGAAAACGTAATGGCGGGACCAACAGGTATTAGCATGACGATTTCATCGATTTGACTTGTCGATCGTCGATTGGACGGACCAGAGGGCTACTCAACATGGCGGAAGAAGGTCGAGAAGACGCTTAGGGAAATACGGTTGTCCAAACATCTGGCTGACAATCCTCCAGCAGAGAATGATTCCATATTTGTGCAATGGGAGACAAATGATAGTTGACTGTTTACACAGTTGATGATTTCAATGGAACCATCGGTGGAAGACATGGTTCAAAATACGAATTCCATAAAAGAGTTATGAGAGGTCCTGGCGGCGACATTTGATGGAAAACTTGATTTATTTCATATTTATGACTCAATCATTAGTGTATACTGAGCAAATCAGGGAGACAAATCTCATTAGGACCATTTTCGGACCTTTAAGGCTATGACTGATGAAATCGACTACGTATTACCTCTAACGGCGGATATTAATGAAGCAAGTGCTCAATGTGAACAGCTTCATATCATGGTATATCTTGCCTCTCTCCGTCCTGATGTGGACCCTGTTCGCTCTCAGATCATTGTTGGATCTGATGTTCCATCTCTGATGGAAGCTCACATCGTGTCCTTCGGACAGCGAAGTCGTTGAGACCACTCCGGGTGCTCCTCCTGTTGATCGATCGACTTTTGGTGCTGCTCGTGCTGGATTTCGTGGTGGTCGTGGTGGATGACGTGGTGGCTGAAATGCTGGTCGTGATAGAGGTTGAGGCAATGGCAGTTGTGATGGAGGAAGACCGTGCACATGCTTCAACTGTGATCAGCATGGCCATTTCATGTGGCAGTATCCTAAAGCTCTTGCCGCCAATGTTACATCAGATGCTTCTGATGATGGCATTCGATCTGTTCAAATGACTGCAAAATAATATACAGATTTTTTTGACTTTCAAGCTCAACGTCGTAGTGAAGTATCCACATCGGGATCCACAGCCGGGTATTCGGCAGCATGTATAGTCAGGTCGATGCAATGAGTGCTTGACTCTGGTGCGTCTGCTCACATGACTGGCGACGCCGGTATGATTCACAATTACGTCTCGGTAGATCGTATTTTCAATTTTACTGTTGCCAATGGTGGTTCACTAACAGTCCGTGGACATGGAAGTGTTCGTCTTTCTTTCGGACTGTCACTAATTCTGTCTTACATACACCTGAAAACATGTTCAGTTTACTTTCAATTAGTCAGATTATTGGAGATATGCATTGCTCGGTAATATTTTTTTCCTGATAGTTGTATTTTTAGGACCTAAAGACTGGAAAGACTATCGGTAAGGGGCATGTGGCTGGAGGCTTATACTTGTTTGACGTACCTTTTTTGTTGTCTGTGCCGGCGTGAAACTCGATTATTTCGAGTTATATTGTCAGTTACGCCATCCATCAATCTAAGCTATCCAGAAAATGACCCATCTTTAGATGTCCCTGCTTCCTTTCATTTTGAGTCATATCATTTGGCTAAGCATCACTAGGTTCCCTATCCGGTGAGTCACAATAAATTTGCATCCGCTCCTTTTGAGTTGGTGCATTCTGATGTATGGAAACCTTGTCCGGTTGAATCAATAAATGATTTTAAGTACTTTGTTACATTTGTTGATGATTACTCACGTGTCACTTTTGTTTATCTGATAAAAAATTGCTCCGAATTATTTGACATTTGGTACAATTTTTATACCGAAATCAAAACACAATTTGGTGTTCCAATTAAATGCCTTTGAAGTGACAATGATCGTGAGTATGTATCTCGTGAGTTCATTACTCATCTGTCCCAAATTGATATCATCCACCAAATTTCATGTCCTTACACACCACAATAAAATGGTGTGGCAGAGCGCAAGAATCGACAGATCTTGGAAGCAATACGTGCTCTTATATTTCAAGCACGTACCCTCAAAAGATTTTGGTCAGATGCGGTTCTTACAGCTTACTATCTTATTAATCGCATGCCATCCTCAGTTTTCAATGGTACTACTCCATTTTTTCGGTTATATTCCGACTGAGAGCAGTTTTCTCTACCTCTCAAGATTTTTGGTTGCTTGTGCTATGTTCGGAATACCTGAACGACTCTTTCTAAATTAGATCCTAAGGCAATCCAGTTTATTTTCCTTGGATACCTTAAAGATCAATAAGGGTATCGGTGTTTTTTCCTACCTTGAAGAGGTATTTTTTCTCTCGGAATGTTACCTTTGTAGAAATCACGTTTTCTCTACTTCCACAAACCTCGGATCCAGTTCCTTATGTTTACCTAGAAGAGGACTTCTTGTTGTTTTCTGTTCAAATACAGCAACTGTAGTGCTCCATCCCGCTCAGTTCAACCGGAGGAATCAAAACGCCAATGGCGTTCGGACTTAGCCATGCAATGGCTTGCTCGAAGTCCCGCTCGGCCGAGGCGACTCCTCGCTCAGGTGGGTGGCTTCGGTGAACTTGCCTCAGCTTGGCCTTCACACTAATGAAACAAAAATTTTCAAATGCACAAGTAGGCTTGATATTAAAAGAGGCAAATTCACATAGTTAAGGAAATAATCCAAAGTTAGATCATATGGAGTTAGAATATAGATAGGTCCCACGGTCGACTTAGAAGTGTTGCACGATGTGCTTGCAAAATGACACTCAATCCTTCGTCCCGTGGCTTGGGAGAAGGAGAGTTGGTTTACGTTGCCACAAAGCTATGAACTTAGTATAAGTCATAGGCGTCGCACGTATAAATGCTTGATAAAGCATGCACTGTCCAATGTTTGGCTTAGCAAAAAGGGTCCCACAAATCTGAATGCACGTTTCTACGGTGCAAGGGCTTGGCATAGCCTTGCTCGTCCCACGGGTTAAGTTGTATCGCATGATGATGTTAGGCAAAAGTTATGTTAAGGGCTATCGAAGTAGTAGCAAACACGGTCCCACGATTTCTATGGCTGGTTATAGCCACACAGTCCTACGGTCTCAAAGCTCGTCATATGGAGTATGACTTGGGCGGTAGTGTCACACATAACACAAGTTGGCTTAAGACACGATGTCACAGACTTAGTGTTTTAAGGCACGAGCCACGGTTGATTCAAATTGAGTTCGGAAAAAGGGATATCAAATAGTCGTTCCTGAGTTGAGTAAAATGATAGGACAACATGAAGAATACTCGCGACCATGGGTCGTCGAGACGGTCTCAAATACTAGAAGTCTTTAACATTGTCCTAAAAAGATGGTAACACTAGAAGAAGAATGACTGTGAGACGGTAGTTCGAGTCGAGTCTTGTATGGTCATTGGACAACTTGTCGACAAGGGATAGTTTTCTTCGGAACGATCAACCTGGGGCCACAGGACCGTTCTGGCATAGGGGAAAACACGGTATAGCCGAGCTGGGAGTATCGCTCAGGTTATTCGGAAACTTTTAGCTGGGCTCGCTACTTGCGCTGAAAGGGTCGTCGAATAGCAAAGCTATAAGTCCAGGATAGCTTGTGGTGCTAGTGACTATTTCATATAAACGAGTCGGTATAATAGCGGCGATCTGCGTGCATACCTTTGGATTGAGTCAAGATTTGTATGCATGGTACCAATGAGTCAAGTTGAATATGTGCACGATTTGCAACACAATGTTTGGGCCTAAGATTTGGCTGTAACGAAGACACCGTACTATGGCACGAAGTGTGGCGTCGGTTGGTGAGTCGTTGACACAAAAGTATAAGCAAGTTGGATTAAGTCATTTCGAGTTTAAGTCAGGAAGAGCCGTAAGGCAAAGTTGGTCAAGTAGTATTGAGTTACGAGGCACGGCCTCATTGTGGATGCACAAATAGAGTTGATGGCACGACCGTGTGATTTGAGTCTTAAAGTATGGGCTGAAAGGCAAGCACGAGTTAATACGTTGATATTGTTGGCACGAGAAGGGTCTAGGGGCACAACGATAAGTTATCGGTGCGCATGCCCGGTGATGGTTTAGAGTCACAAAATAGGCTAAGACGTCTATGTCCTAAATCTGATCCTAAGACAAGAATGGAAAGAGAATCATTAAGGGCTTATGTTGCACAAAGTAAATAAACGTGTTGGTTTTGTATGGGTGGGCCAGGAGCTCACTCCACCAGTACAGTTGAGTACTGACACCCACACAGTTTTTATGTGCAGGCACAGGTAGAAGCTCGTTGGCGCGGAGTTCGCTTGGATGCGTCGAGGCACGGAGTTCTTTGGCGTTTCGAGGCGTGCGTCCATATGGAGTCTGGACTTGTACGCGACGTAATGTATGGACATCGCCATCTGAAGCATCCGCTGGCTCGTCAAATTGTATTGAGAGATGAGAGAGAGCTGAGTGACTTGTAAATTGAGAGAAAAGTGAGCTTGAGCGACTTGTAATTTTGGCTTCACGCCTTTGTAAACTTATCTTCATTATCAATAAAAGAAAGAGATTTTGGTTTGAATACTTGTGTTGTCTTTGATCATTCAATGCTTCTGCTTGGGACTTCTGTGCGACGACCCGTCGCTTAGCCTGTAATCGGCTGTTATGGAAATTGCCTTGTACGAGCGCAATCTAGGCTCGTGCGGCATCACGCCTTAGCGAGGACGATCGGTCCTACGGGATCGGAACGTGACAGCAGTCCCCTGTAAGGTTCCCTCCCTACCGAGCCAGTATCCCAGTTGATGGTCCGCAAACACCGGTTCAGTCAGTGCCGACGTCATCTGATCGAACATCGCAGATAGTGCCTACAGTCACAAAATCATTAGTCTCTTCTAGTTCCACTGATTCGCCTCTGCCTGTTCCACCAGCTCGCCCTCGTCGTGTCTGTCGTGATCATTCTTATATGTTGACAACTACAAAGGACTTGCAAGCCGCACTCAGTCTTTGGTAGCTACTATTGGTGGGATTCAGATTTCCAATACTGTCGAGAAGGGTCTCAAATATCCCGGTTGGCGTGCTGCTATGGAAGAGAAGATGAAAACGCTCTGGAAGAACCATACTTGGGACTTGATAGATTTGTCTATTGAGGCAGTAGGTTGCAAATGGGTGTTCACGATCAAGGTAAAACCGGATGCCACTCTTGATCGACTAAAGGCTCGTCTGGTGGCTAAAGGATATTCTCAGACCTATGGTAAGGATTATATTGAGACATTCTCTCCAGTTGCTAGGATGACATATGTGCGCGTACCCTTGGCCCCGGCGGTACGCTATGACTGGCTATTGCTTCAGCTGGATATCAAGAATGTATTTCTCTATGGGGATCTTAAAGTAATATATGTGATGCAACCTCCCGAGTTTTTTGCAAGGGAGGGTAAAGTGTATCTACGGAAGGCCCTCTACTGTCTCAAACAATCATCTCGTGCGTGGTTTGCTCGATTTACACCCGTTGTTACTCAGTTTGTCATGTGTCAATCAAAGAAGAATCATTCGATATTCTACCGACAGACATCAGCTGGAAGGATACTATTTGGTGTCTATGTTGACGACATTGTGATCACGGGAGACGACGTCCAAGGTATTGCAGTTCTAAAGAAGTTTCTGGAAGAACAATTTCAAACAAAAAATATGGGATCGTTGAAGAACTTCTTTAGCATTGAAGTCATACGGGGTAAGCGGGATATTTTAATGTCCTAGAGGAAGTATGTGCTGGACATATTAAATGATGCAAGCTAAGGGAGCAAACTCTCCTATGGATCCAGGGGCAAAGTTACTTCCGGATGAAGGAATCCTGATGGACATCAAGATCAGTATCGTCGAGTGCTGGAAAAACTCTACTTTGCGGTCATGACTCGGCTAGACATCTCTTTTGTCGTAAGTGTCGCAAGTAGATTTATGCTTCTCTAAGAATTTCATACTAGTTCTCAGAATTTTGTGCTATCTAGTCAAGAATTCGAGAAAAGGAATTCGGATGGATAATCATGGAAATACTCGTATTGAGTGCTTTACCGATGCTGACTGGGGTGCAAGTCTGACAGATAGACGGTCTACATCTGGCTACTCGGTATTCATTGGTGGAAACTTAGTATCGTGGAGGAGCAAGAAGCATGATGTAATAGCACGGTCAAGCTCAGAAGCATAATATCGAGCCATTGTCCATGGTACAGCAGAGATGTTATATCTTAAGCGTCTTCTACAAGAATTGAGAGAAGAAGCAGGATCTAAAGCAGCAGATATGTGGTGTGACAACCAGTCTTCTATTCACATTGCTACTAATCCTGTATTTTATGAAAGGACGAAGCACATTGAAATCGACATCCACTTTGTCCGTAATGAGTATACAAAGGGGGTGATAAAGTTTCGCCATGTGAGGACCGGTGATCAGATAGCCGATATCTTTACGAAGTCTCTTTTGGGTCCTCGGGTTCAATTTTTCATGATTGACATCTATGCTTCAGCTTAAGGGAGGGTGTTAAGTATTAATATTTGGCTTTAGTCCCACATTGGCTAGAATAATAGTGAGAGGAGTTAGCCTCTCCCCTCTCTCTTTCTCTCTCTCTCTCTCTCTCTCTCTCTCTATATATATATATATATATATATATATATATATTTGGGTGTCCGTAGGTTAGCTCGAGCCCGTGGCCACTACCACCCAGCCGGCCGAGCGGAGGAGGGACTCGATCCCGGGTTTCCCCGAAGAGAGCCGCCCCCCCTCTCTTGCCACTTGCCTCGTGTGTATATATATATATATATATATATATATATATATATATATATATATATATATGTAAAATTTCTTCAATAAAAAAAAGAGATTTTTTGACTTTCATCCCACTTGCTAATATGAATTTGTACTTACATCCCTCTTTTTAATTTTTTTAGACTTACATCCCACTTTTCGTCACGAAAAACATTCATTTTGTAACAAAAAGTATTTGTTTTGTTACGAAAAATACTTTTAGTGACGAAAAGTGGGATGTAAGTCTAAAAAAAATAAAAAGTGGGATGTAAGTACAAAGTCATATTAATAAGTGGGATGAAAGTCAAAAAATCCCTAAAAAAACTATCCCATTATTCAACTCTACAAGTTGCAATCAATCATTTTCAACCCACCAACCCTAAGAAAGTAAGAAGCAACCTGAGGTACATGAAAGGAAACTGTCCTCTTCGACAATTGAATCCACTTGTTAGTTAGTTATGCAATTCAATCTACAAAGTGAATAATGCAATGCAAGGATCTCACTCTAATATTAGGCAAATCCTATGCTCGGCAATTGGACTGACATTATGTGAGGAACTCATTAAATAATTCAACGAGAATAATTTTACCACCTAAGTGTTTGAAATGTACAAAAATATTGAAACTAAGAGAGGAATATTATTAATTATCGAGGAAGAGAGTATATTATTCATTGCTCTGTTACTCGATGGAATGCTTATTCATCTTTGTTGTTTTGTAACTTATGGAACAATTTGGGATATTATTTGGTCAAACAAATCAATCCAGGGATTCTTGGCCAGGCTAAAAGTATATGATACGCTGATCTATGAACATATATTCCTAGAAAAATCATACATGTACAGGTTGGAGGAATGGAAAGACTAAGACTTGAAGGATATATTCTCGTTCACTCCAATTGATAACCTTTGACCGTAGGCCACACATATATTTCATAACTTAACCACCGGGGGATCGTTTTTTTAATGCCCTTGATTTCAACCAGTTCAAAAACTGTGATCCTCCTGGCAATATGTTTAAATAGATAGAAATGATCTTTCATGGTCTCTTATAGGGTCCCTGCACGTACACACAATATTGTGGCAAATGCTATCTTCTACCCTTGTGCCTTGTGGCTTTCTTCAGGAACCACATAGAGATTATTTGTTATGCTCACCTGATAGGTCTATCTGAATATTGAAATATGTTCAATTATCAAAAGTTGCAGCAATATAATTTATTCTCTTGATAGGTTTTTTTTTTTTTTTGAAATGACTTTCAACTTGGAATGCCTTCCCCTGTCTCCCTCTCCATATCTGCCAAAAAGTCAAAGCCTGTCTCATGATCACATTGGTCTGGTTGCATCTGAACTTTTGCTCAGTTCCATGGTCTGAGAGAACCAACTAGCTCCTTATGGCTTTTATCCTTGACTAAAACTTGTACATATCCACATAAGTAATATGGGCACAATAAAGAAAATGCATTCATTAATCTTAGACTCGGTTGCCAAATCATGATGCTGTCAGCTAAAGGAGTCCCTGTTCTTGAACCTGGTAGAAGTCCTAGGACTCCTTTTGGCCTGGGAAATCACCCCAAGACGAACTGAGGGACCAACCATAGATTTCAGCCTGGCCGAAAAAGTTGGGATAAGATTTTGTTGATGTTGCACGTTAGAGGAGAAACTAAATAGTAAATATGACTGAAGTTAAGGCCACCAGAGTCTCTGTCCTGTCAGCTAGAGAAATCCCTATAATTGAACCTGGTAACAGTCTTTTGAGTTGCGACTCTTTATCGTTCTGGGCAGTCACACCCCAATCTACTTATTGAGATTTGGAATCACTCAACTAAATGGATGGTCCCATTAGATGGAGTGACTACATATTTATAGGAGAAGTTATGACTTAAGAAGACCCCACTTTTGTGGCTATCCAATGTGGGACTAAACAAGAGACTAACAAGACCAAATACAAAAAAGAGGAGAATATACATAGAAGGAACTGGAGCTCTCTCTCTTTTCAATTTCCATTAAAGAGTTCCTATGTATTTCCTAGCTAGCCCTTTTCTCGAGAACTCGAAAATGAAATGGACAAATTCTGGGAGTTATAATTAATTCATGTTTTACTTACTTTTATCTTATCCGTGTGAGGAGGAAAAATATGTTTGTACTTGGCTACAAAGTTTATTTTGTACACTGCAGGGGGTTCATTATGGTTCCAGTAGGCTGCTGACATTGGATCTTGAAAGATTAGCCAATCAATTATATCCTGTGACATTGGAAATAATATTCTAACTTCTGCACTTTTGAACTCAGGGACCCACCACGTATTCAATCAGCCTGTTCAGTTTCACCGTGAGCATTTTAGCTTGTTCAGTTGCTTATCAGTAACAAGTTATGGGAAAGCCTACCCCTTCCAACCTTTTCTTAGCCTCCTCAATGGGTGGTTGTCATACTCCAAAATTTTAAGTGAGTACTAGACAATCTTTGAACCACAGAATAAAAATGTTCATTAATTTCTTTCTGCAAAGTCTTGCTCATATAATAAGCATTAAACAATGCATAGATTATTGACAAAGTGGACACTAGAATGCGGAACTGACCTTAACAAGATGAACACAATGTCTGATAAAGCCACTCATAAAATAACGGTAGAGTTGTGGGATCCATGCTATTGCAAACTGAGGAGAGGCATCCTACAGCCCTAAAGTACCTTTTATTTGTATATAGGTGAAAGGAGAAATAGAAATAGACATCATTATTAGTGGCTATTTAAGCCTATGTATAATAGAGACACAATGGTTTCAAAATCACAAAATAAGCTTTTAAAAAAGTTGCACTATGCTATTGGAAAGTAAGCTTGACTAAACCCTTTCCATAATATATTAAACCACTTATACTTATCATCCTGTACACCAGTTTGTCAAAAGGATGTGTCAGCTGAATTTTTTGCTCACAAGAACTTGAATTTGAGTTCTAAGAAAAGTACTTTGTACTGGACAACTAGATATTGTGGCATCCTTAGCAAAGAAATGATGTGTTATGAAAAATGTATCCTTGCGGTAGTTGTATTATGGTTTCTTTGTATCAGTTGCTGTTTCAGTCTGTATTCGGATTATGGACATTTGGTGAACAGCTGTGTCAGGGTTCTCGTACCAAATGATAGCTCGTTTTCTCGGAATGTTATACTAAAAAGTTGGTTAGTGTGATAAATAATATGTATTGGTATTACAAAAGTTAAGAAGTTAAAAGTAAATCAAGTGGGGAATGAAAGCAAGGACTAAACAACTCAATTTCTTAATGGACAGCAGGAGCCATTATAACTCATGAGATTTTTTTTAATGGGTTTCCTTCTCTTATTGTCTATTGTGTTTCATTCATAAACAATATTGTTGGTTTCTTAGTGAGTTATTGGGTTTCAACAATGTTATAGAAAACGCTAGGCGGCCGTTATGCTGCAAGGAGATGCCTAGCGTCCAGGTGGCTATGCAGCTGCCTACGCGGATTTATACGGAAAAAAAAGTGTTAACATTAAGAAACGCTACCATAAACACTTAAGGATTTTCTAGTTCATTGAAAGTACTAAAAAATTCTATTTATATGTATATATAAAACAAAGATTACATTATAAGAAATTAAGAACTTTAGCAAACACTAAAATGGAGCAAAGACTACCGTAGCAAGTTTTGAACAAATATAATTATAATTTATATCACCAAAAATAATATAATATGAAAATAAAAAGTGAATATAAATATTTTTGAGTTAAGCCAAAAATTGACCATGAAAATAAAAAGGGATCATGCCAGAAAACAATTTTTTTTTAAATTGACAAAAAAAAAAAAAAAAGACCAAAATCTAGGCGGCACTTTTCTTCTTTGGCCACATAATGCTGTTTTTTCCCACATAATGTTGCTTTTTCCCGCTAATGCCTCATGCCGCCTAGATCGTACAATATATTGAAAATTTTGGCGGTGGGTAGCCGCGTAGCGCCTAGGCGTCACTTTTTAATGCATTTTATAACACTGGATTTCAGAATGGGTCATGAAACACAAACTGATGGGTTACTAGCTTGAATTTGGGAATTAGAACTACTTATTGCTTGTTATGTCAAGTAGTGCATAGTATCTTCTTTTACAGGACTCCTTGTCCCCGCAAATGATTTATTTTGTTGTCACTTGTTCCAGAATAGTTGGAGATGGGATTAATCCGGAGCACTTTCTCTTTTCTAGTGGGAACCGGCTGTGGCGTTTACATTGCTCAGAATTACAATGTCCCTAACATAAAGAAGCTTGTTGACACATGGATCTTTGTTGCAAAGGCCATAGAAGAGAACTATAGGAAGCCAAAGAAGAAAGATGAAGATTGATCCATACACATTCTTCATCATTTTTGCAGATGCATAACTTATTAGAGGTATAAGAGATTTTACATTTGTTACATCTTTGTCGAGTAATTTTGTGGAAACTATTTTAATCGGGGGTATCATTTTTTGGCATTTGGCTCTTTTGTATTCTTATATATGTCTGCCTCAGCTTGTTCATTCATATGATAAGCTTGTTTCAGTGTCAAAGACAACTATGAGGCTCCCATTCTGCCATTTGTCCATATCCCTTTCAAAAATTCCATGGCAGCAAGTTACTTTTAAATGGCCGACACTCTTTGACTAAACTAACTCAATTACATTGTGGATGTAAGCTAATTTACACTTGTGGAAGATGTAGTTGTCAATACAAAGATACCGCTCTTTGTGGCAGATGTATAGTACCTTTTTGCAATAGTTATTAGGCATATTTCTGTTATCTAAATCTTTATCCACCATAATGGAGATATAGATTTCAGAATTGGCAATAAGACTACTATGATTGGTTGGATGAAATGTAAGTGATTATTGTTGTTTAAGGTAAGAAGTGCACATTATACAAGTAATAAGCTAATTAGTTGGACTTTGTTATGCGTAGCTGGTTGATGGAGAATGAAGAGAGTCGGAGAGATTGCATGTTATGAAGTTGATTTTTCAGAATGAGGGTGTTAATTCAGATGTATTGAACTACTGAAAACACCGCTTTTTAATTGATTGTTGGTCGCAATTATTTTTTTCCATCACAGGGTAAGGTTACAGAAAGTAGAGAGATAAAATGATACGGTCAAGGCATGTTCTGCATAGACTAAGGAGAGACGAACATAACATATGTAAGGTTTCATGAGAGGTTGGCCACAGGTTAGTGGAAGTGGTATGTGGCATTGAAGAGTTCAAATTCTGATAGAAATTAGATGTGGAGATCTCCAAATAGAAAATATATATAGTTTTCTTTAGTCAAGATGGCAAACATTTTATTTAGTTTTAGTTATAATTAGCTTCTTGTTTACACTGGTGGTAGTCAGGATTTTTCACCTTTGGTCTTACGTGCTTTGCTTTGGTACGTGTAGACCACAAAAGTGAATTTTCAGTATATTGCATGTTCTATGGACTCTATATGTGGTCTGTGTTTGTGTGCCCATTTGTTGGTGTGTTATAGGATTCCAACAATTTTTGGGTTCTATGGGGAAAGTTTTAGTATCATGTGGCTGTTGAATGATTATATAACATACTATTGAATGATTATATAACATAATAACAAATTTTTGGTGTACACTGGTTGGAAGTTATTCTGACACTTTTTTCGTACTATCAATCCTTGCTTGCAGGGTTGACGACATATTGGCAGACGATGTTACAATTTCATCCGAGTCTCTAATGAGGTTTAGGTCTTACACAGAAAATGTCTTAATGAAGTTATACCTAGCATGTTGTTGTCATTTTCTTTCTGCATTAGTAGCATATCATGCTAATTTGCTAGCCTTGATAATGCTCTAAGAATCCAGTGTCCAATTTGAAGACGCGAGGAACTCCAATAGCTTTGTGATCAAGATTTGCTCAACTTGGAATAGATTTAAGATCTTTGTGTCCTGTTTGAACCTATGATTAAACTAAATTTGGAATCCAACTCACTTTTCAGACCCCTACTATTTGATTGAATTTCCTAGTTGAGACCTATATCGTTCTTCTAATCATGTATTTTTAACCCTTGTCATACTTAAAGAGAGATCCCTAAGCTCATGGATTTCAACTTTTGTTTCCAGTCCAATACTAAACTAGTGACACTTTTGGTCATGGGATTAGTGGGTGTTTAGTTTCGTTTTCCTTACCTGTAGTCAACATGAGCATCCGAGTTTGTTCTTTCCCCCCACGCATGTGTTACTCCTTCCTGGCAAACTAAAATAACCCACCAACATGGTTTTTAGGTTCCCTGGCTTTTGTTGAGTTATGCACTGAACTTAATACCTCATATTGATTCTTCCTTCCACTTGGAAACCTCCTCAGTTGTAGGTGGGCACTAAGAGCAAGTAGCAACTATGTTGGACTAGCTATTGAAAAAGGATTCCTCCTCTTCTCATCATTATGTAGCTTATTACATGGGGTTAGTATAGTGCATGAGGCTAGTTGAAGCCTCATATACCATACGCGGGTGTTGTGTATGGGCCTGACGGTTGCCTAGCGGAGGCTTAATGATGATGACCTACGCCACAATATTCATGGGGCCACTGCAGGTCACCGAAGAAATCGCTTATAACCATAATTTGGACACATGATAGCGGTTTTAAAGTATGTTATCTTAAAGGGCAGTCTTGGTTAGTGGAGAGGGTACCCTCCATAGCAAAAGCCAACAGGGAATTCGCCTAGTACTCACTCCCTTCTATTCTAGGGAGGCCTCCATGGGGTCCCTTCAAGACCACATAGCCTTTGTGTAAAGCTCAAGATTCCACAGTATTGTGTGATATTGCTGTCTTCTTCCATTCATCACTCAAGACTTATAATAGGCACTCTTATTGTAGGGTGCTTCTTGTTCTGAGAGAAGGAACAGTTAGTTAACAGCAACTTTCCGAGACTGATGTTCCAGAAGCCAAGTCTGAAGGGAAGGCGGAAGGGGGTTGGGCTGCATGTGAAGGGAGGTCCTGTCTTTTGTATCATGACATTAACATATAGATATTTGGGACTGGTAGTGGACAATGAAGAGCTTTCTTTAACCCAAGGTGGGAAAAGCTTGGAAATGGCTCTTTAGTTGGGTGAGATTCTTGTTTGATTTTGTTCCGACTCACATTAGCTGGTCCATTTTTCTTTCCAGCTTTCATTTTTTTTTTTGCGGAGCAATTTACGTTAACTATCCCTATATTCCATACTTATTACAGGAACAATTACATGAACCACCAATATGTTTTATATTTTTCACCATTTTATAGAGAGGGATATATTTTTTCTAAATGGCGTGTAGGGGGATGAATTTGAAGGAATTGTGTTGGGGGGGTCCGGACGCCAACTCAACTGGAGTCCAATATTGGGCTCCAGTTCAACTGGAGCCCCATTCCTCCGGGCGCCAGTTGAACTGGAGCCCAATGTTGGGCTCCAGTTGAGTTGGAGCCCCACTCCTTCTCCCGCTCATTCACGTGGAGACCCCCTCCACCCCTTCTGTTGAAGGATTTTTTTCTTTTCTTTATTTTTTCTTTTTCTTTTCTTTTTCTTTTTCTTTTCCATATTTGTTTTTTTTTTGAAAAAAAAAAATGTGACATCTGCAACGGTCATATTTGCAACGGTCATATTTGTAACGGCAACATTTGCAATGGTCATATTATTTTGACTATTTATACATGTAGCATAAGAAACAAGCGAGAACACAATATTATCGTAAAATAAATTTAACTACGCCCATGTGTTATCCACCGAAAAATACTCCTACGTCTTCCCGTCCTCAAATTGTTAGCTGCTGCTCCTTGGAGCAAGCTACTACAAAAGCTCAAGTTAGCTTTAGTCCCACATCGGCCAGTGAGTTCTCACTCACTGTGCATATATTACTTTCTCTCCTTTTGCTTCATTAAAAATTGTGTGTGGGAGCTCCATGGGCCACACGCGCGCGCCGCCGCCGCCGCCCGGCTCGGCTCGGCTCGGTTCGGTTCGGCGCGCGTAACGGGTGCGGGTACGTGCCCACACCTGCGGGCGTCGAATGCCGATTCAATTTCCATTTTGGGTTCGGGCTGAGACCCTAAAGAATTTTTTACTTCTTTCTTTTTCTGACCGTTACCACTCATTTATTTTTTGTAACGGTTGGATTTTAAATTCCGTCCAGGTTCAATGAACCATGTGCTGTAAACGTTTTACAACGTTTAACATAATTATTTTCTTTAACACCCGAATTAAATTCTCTTTTAATTTCTGTCCGTTGGTGTCATTACCCAACAGCCTATATATATAGACCCCATCTCCTTCTTCAAAACACAGAAAATATTCCTCTCAAACCTCTCCAGAATTTTCGTCTCCTTCGTACTGTTGTTGCTATTCGTCGTTGCTCTGGGCAGAGCTAAGTCGGGGTCATTCTCTCAGCGTCGTGTGCGACAACGAGATCACGGTAGAGCGGAGATTTTACCACTAGGAGCGTTCGGAAACCGTCTGCACATAGACCCGGACTATCTCTTAGGGCAGTGCTACGTGCGCGACTTCCCCGGAGGCCGGTAACATTTAATCATTTTATTTTTTTGCAGTTTTCAAAATGAAGAATTGTGAAGAAATTCTAACAATCTAAGAGATATTCCGATTTACAAATTATTTATACGTCTTCTTCTTTGTTATAGTTCTTTTCGTACGAGCTTCCTGTTAAACATTATTTCATCTATTCGGTCAAACAAAAGTTTCTGCTAATTTTTCCTCTGCTGAAACCAAAATTTGTAGACAAGTTTTCTTATACAAAGCTTCTGTTAACTTTTGGTCTATTTAAAACAAGTTTCATTATACAAAAGTCTCATATACAATTGTTCTGTTAGTAACTTAGCAAATTCTGACAAATTTTAGTTGCTGTAAACAAGTTATTTGTTTACCAACAACTTAGGAAAGAATTGCTTTGCTATTCTTAACATTTGTTGGGAAAGAATAGTTAGAGCTTGTCATTATTAGGAAAGAATTGCTTTAAGAATTGTTATAGAATTGTTATCACTACCAACAAGTTACTTGTTTACTGTCAAATTTTTCTCAACCTAGTATCAAATTGTTATTATTAGTTAAATTGGCATCTTAGACAAATACTTTTGTTTTAGTATTATTATTTTTTGTCAATACTAGCTTTCATTTTACTCAATATTTTTTCATTTAAGCTAAATCAAACAATTAATTAATTTAGTAAAAATAATCCTTCATTTTTAAAGTTCTAAAGTCAAGATTTGTTTGGGAACAAGCCGAAAGGGCCATTCTGTCAACAAGGCGAAATATCGTCTAAGCGACCGGTACTTAAGAGTTCCTAGTGAACCTCCGCTTGCTGAGATCCGGCCCCTACAGCTAACCCAACCTTATCAAAACTTGAAAACTAAAAATTTAAGGATTTACTACTAAAATTAGTTTAATTGTTAATTTTAGTTTAAAGCCATTTTATTGAGTAAATATAATTTTTCAGACTTTAGAAATCATGACTTCCAAGGAAGAGACTTTTTCTGCAAAGCCTGCAAAATTCAATGACACCTACTTCAAGAGGTGGCAAAGCCAAATGAAATTTTGGCTTACCACATTAGGCCTGATTTCTGCCATTGATGGGTCCACACCCATTTCAAATGATTCTGATGAGACTGAGTCTGACGTAGGGGTTTCCAAGTCCTCCTCTTCTTCCAAACCCAAAACCCCTAAGGAAATTGACTACCACTGCTTCCACAAAATCTTAAGCGCTATGTCAGAGTCACTCTATGACATATTTTTTGAGTATAAAAGTGCTAAAGAACTATGGGATGCTTTGGAAGATGAGTATGGTTGTGATGATGCTAGAATTGATAGATTCAATTCCACCACATTCAACCAATATGTCATGGTAGATAACAAACCTATCAATGACCAAATCCATGAGTTCCAAGAATACCTTAGACAGCTTCAAGCCAAGGGAACCGTCTTTTCTACTGAGCACAAAATAGGGTGCTTGATAGATAAACTCCCTCCTTCCTGGTCTAAAGTGGCAAAAGACCTTCTACATCTACAAGGATCTATTACATATTCTCAAGCTCTACAGAGAATTAGAACAGAAGAGAAATATAGATCCAAGACCAAAGCTAGGTCAAATGCCACAGCTAAGGTAAACCTTGTAGAAAGCCATGAAAAACCTAAGTCAAACAATCATCTCAAATCCAAGAAAACCTCCTTCAAAAAGAAGCAGAGTTTTCAACCTCCTCCCAAAAATCTTTATCACCAAAACCATCACCACCAAAACCCTCAACCCCAAAAACCTAGAAACCTTGGTCAGACTCAGGATCAAAGAAGATTTTGTTTTGTGTGTGGTAGGACCAACCATACAGCCATCAACTGCTTCCAAAGGAAGAAAGAACCTATTCAGAACTCTTTCAAGGGTAAAGGCAAGCCAGAGGCTAACATGATTCTGAATGGATCTTCCAGCTCCTTCAGGTCTGTAAGCTATCAACCTGTAGTAAACATTTCTTTCCATTCTGATGATTGGTGGTTGGATTCTGGAGCTAATGTTCACGTTTCATTTGATCGCTCCTGTTTTTCAACCTATCAGGAATCAGGTGGAGGAGACGTGACCCTAGGAGATGGCTCAACGGTACAAGTTGTGGGAAGAGGAAGAATAGATCTGAAGATGACATCAGGAAAAATTCTACCTCTCCATGATGTGCTTCATGTGCCGTCTGTCAGAAGGAATCTTGTTAGTGGATCCCTCCTTGTAGCCTCAGGATACAAAATTGTAATGGGGGCAAATAAAGTAGTTTTCTCTAAGAATGATCTGTTTATTGGAAAAGGATTTGTGAAAGATGGACTTTTTATTTTAAGTATTATGAATAAAAGTTCTAATCCTTCTTTTGTTGCAAATGTTGAATCATCAAATGTTTGGCATGGTAGACTAGGTCATGTGAACTTAGGATCTATCAAAAGGATGATGAACTTAGACCTTATCCCTAAGACTCCTGTAGACGATGAACACAAATGTGAGATATGTGTTCAAGCCAAACATACTAGATTACCTTTCAAATCTGTCCATAGGGATTCTGAACTCCTAGAACTTATCCATAGTGATGTTTGTGATTCCAATAGGGTTTTGACCCAAGGTGGTAGGAAATACTTTGTTACTTTTATAGATGATCATTCAAAGTATTGTTATACCTACCTCCTTAAGACCAAAGATGAAGTTCTAGACAGATTCAAGGTCTATAAATCTGAAGCTGAGAACCAGTTGGATAGGAAGATTAAAATCCTTAGATCAGATCGTGGTGGAGAGTATACCTCAAATGAAATGACTAACTTCTGTGAAGAGCACGAAATTATTCATGAGGTAACTGCTCCTTATTCACCACAATCCAATGGAGTTGCTGAAAGGAAGAATCGCACTCTTTTAGACATGGTCAATGCCATGCTTCTCAGCTCAGGTGTCCCTGATAATCTTTGGGGAGAAGCCTTATTGTCAGCCTGTTATATTCTTAATAGGATACCCAGTAAGACTAATGATAAAACCCCATATGAGTTATGGAAAGGTCGGACTCCTAGGATCAACTATCTTAAAGTTTGGGGATGTCTAGCTAAAGTAGGAATTCCTGAACCCAAAAAGAGGAAGATAGGACCTAAGACTGTAGATGCTGTATTCATAGGATATGCCCTAGATAGTAATGCCAATAGATTTCTTGTAACCCATTCTGAAGTAAATGAAATCTCTAATAACATAATCATTGAAGCTAGAGATGCAGTTTACTTTGAGAACGTCTTTTCCTTCAAGGATAGAAACCCTTCATCTTCCTCTAACCCTTCTCTTACTCCGTCTACTAGTTCTTATGACCAAATGCCTAATTCTCAATCTGAACAAGTCATAGAACCTAGAAGGAGTAAAAGAGAAAGGATTGAAAAGAACTTAGGAGAAGGATTCTTCACATTTCTAATAGAGGGTGATCCCTCAACTTATGAAGAAGCCATATCCTCTCCTGATGTCCCTTTCTGGGAAGAAGCTATTAACAATGAGTACAACTCCATCATGGAGAACAATACTTGGTTTTTAGCAGACCTTCCTTTAGGCAGCAAACCAATAGGTTGTAAGTGGATCTTTAAGAAAAAACTTAGAGCCGATGGTACCATAGAAAAATATAAGGCTAGATTAGTGGCCAAAGGTTTTACCCAGAAGAAAGGATTAGATTATTTTGATACCTACTCTCCTGTAGCTAGAATATCTTCTATTAGAACCCTTCTAGCTTTAGCATCCATTCATGATATGTTGATCCATCAAATGGATGTAAAGACAGCATTTCTAAATGGAGATTTAGAAGAAGAGATTTATATGGAGCAACCTGAAGGTTTTATTGCTAAAGGTCAAGAAAAGAAGGTTTGTAGATTAGTAAAATCTCTTTATGGCCTAAAGCAAGCTCCCAAGCAATGGCACAACAAATTTGACAAAGTCATTATAGAATTTGGTTTTGTACCAAATGAATATGACAAATGTTTGTATTCCAAAAATACAAATAAAAGTTGTGTTATCTTATGCTTGTATGTTGATGATATCCTTATTTTAGGATCTTCACTGGAACTGATAAATAACACTAAGAATTATTTATCTAACCAGTTTGATATGAAAGACCTAGGTGAGGCAAATCTGATCTTGGGTATGCAAGTGTCCAAATGAAATGAGGGATATACTCTATCCTTAGCACATTCAATTGAGAAAATGCTAAAGAAGTTTGAGTATTTTGACAAGAAACCTGCCCTTACCCCTTATGACAGCAATGTTGTTCTCAAGAAGAATGAAGGATTACCTATAGAACAACATAGATATTCACAAATGATTGGGTCCCTTATGTACATAACAAATAGGACCAGACCTGATATTGCATTTGCTATTGGGAGACTAAGTAGATATACTAGTAACCCAAATCAGTCGCATTGGACTGCATTGGACAGAGTATTTAGATATCTTAAGGGTACTCTAGATTATAAACTTCATTATACTAGACACCCTGATATCATAGAAGGTTACTCCGATGCAAATTGGGTAACTGATTCACATGATGTGAAATCCACTACTGGATATGTTTTTACCCTAACAGGAGCTGCAATCTCCTGGGGATCATGTAAACAAACTATCATAGCCAGAAGTACAATGGACTCTGAAATGATAGCTTTGGATACTACATGTACAGAAGCCGAATGGCTGCGAAATCTTATTATACATATACCTATTTCTGTTCATCCTGTTCCTGCAATTTCTATAAACTGTGATAATAAATCTGTTATAGAACTACTAAAACATGATTCTGTGAATGCTAAGATGAACAGGCACCTGCAGCTGCGCTTCAAGTCAATAAAGAGCCTATTGGGCAAATATGTGGTTCTTGACTATATAAAATCAGAAAAGAACCTTGCAGACCACTTGACGAAGGGTCTGTCTAGGACTTTGATCCTAGAATCATCGAGGGGGATGGGGTTAAGCCCATAGTTTAGTCACCAGCAGTGGCAACCCAACCGAGTCTGACTGGAGATCCCAAAAAGTCGGTTCAATGGGTAGAAACAAACTGGACTAGGTGACTATTATGGAACACTGACCTGAGATTAAATTCTCTTTAAAATAAAAGCCCAGGAGGCTGTACATGTGTACATTCATACCCCATCCCTATGGTGACAGTGTTCCTTTTGTGATATGGATAGGTTGAGTTTAAACTCTTAATAAGTCCAAGCATGACATGCAGGGTTGATTCCTATCACCAACCCTTAAGGACTTACCTATATGAGAGGTCGTGAGGGCCGCGACTATAGGACAGGACGATCCTAGACAACTCTCATGAATGTGTAAAAGTGCGCATGGCCAACCAAACGCGCCACCCGATAGACCCAAGTACCTCTAGCGTACTATGTGTGCTATAGTCTGAACCTGGTTCAAGAAGACTGATTCAAGGCGTAGTCCATCAAGCTCTTCTTCAGACAAAGACAATAGTCACTACGTGAGATTCAAGGCTATAGTCCATCTCATTTATGCATAGTATACAACTGCCCAGAAATCCTCTTATCTTATTCTTCTTCTTTATATTATCTTTGAACTTGACCTTTTGGGGGGGGGGGGGATTGTTAGCTGTGGCTCCTTGGAGCAAGCTACTACAAAAGCTCAAGTTAGCTTTAGTCCCACATCGGCCAGTGAGTTCTCACTCACTGTGCATATATTACTTTCTCTCCTTTTGCTTCATTAAAAGTTGTGTGTGGGAGCTCCATGGGCCACATGTGCGCGCCGCCGCCGCCGTCCGGCCCGGCTAGGCTCGGTTCGGTTCGGCGCGCGTAACGGGTGCGGGTACGTGCCCACACCTGCGGGCGCCGAATGCCGATTCAATTTCCACTTTGGGTTCGGGCTGAGACCCTAAAGAATTTTTTACTTCTTTCTTTTTCTGACCGTTACCACTCATTTATTTTTTGTAACGGTTGGATTTTAAATTCCGTCCAGGTTCAATGAACCATGTGTTGTAAACGTTTTACAACGTTTAACATAATTATTTTCTTTAACACCCGAATTAAATTCTCTTTTAATTTCTGTCCGTTGGTGTCATTACCCAACAGCCTATATATATAGACCCCATCTCCTTCTTCAAAACACAGAAAATATTCCTCTCAAACCTCTCCAGAATTTTCGTCTCCTTCGTACTGTTGTTGCTATTCGTCGTTGCTCTGGGCAGAGCTAAGTCGGGGTCATTCTCTCAGCGTCGTGTGCGACAACGAGATCACGGTAGAGCGGGGATTTTACCACTAGGAGCGTTCGGAAACCGTCTGCACATAGACCCGGACTATCTCTTAGGGCAGTGCTACGTGCGCGACTTCCCCGGAGGCCAGTAACATTTAATCATTTTATTTTCTTGCAGTTTTCAAAACGAAGAATTGTGAAGAAATTCTAACACAAATTATGTGGATTGCGTGGCTCAGCCTCTTCTGGCGTCTCTTCTGGCTGCTCTTGTGTGACTTGGGTAGGCAACGGTGCAGATGGGGTCGAGTACGTCCATTCTCCAGGATGGTAGGATGACGACCTTCCACCCTGGTAGGAAGTCCCCTCTCCCTCCTGGTAAGAAGATGACCTTCTACCCTGGTAGGAAGTCACCTCTCCCGGATGGTAGGAAGACGACCTTCCACCCTGGTAGGAAGTCCCCTCTCCCGGATGGTAGGAAGACGACCTTCCACCCTGGTAGGAAGTCACCTCTCCCGGATGGTAGGAAGACGACCTTCCACCCTGGTAGGAAGTCCCCTCTCCCTGCTGGTAAGAAGATGAGTCCTCCTCTTCCTCTTCGTCATCCTCCTCCTCCTCCTCTTCGTCCTCCTCCTCCTCCTCTTGTACATGTTGTACTTGTACATGAGGGTGGCGACTCCGTCTCTTACGTACAAGTCCTGAAGGATGACTTGGTGGAAGCAACACAGGAGGCATGTTAGGTTGTGGTCCACGCATTGCAGAATTATCCCACCAAGTCACCATCCGATGAATCATATCGACAGCATGTGGTTGCCATTGAGCACTACTCATACGTGTACTTGCCTCCAAAGTTTTTCCCATTTCAATTCGCTGCAATATTTTTGAAGTAATATATAGTAAGAGAAGATAAATAATTGATATGACATAAACTATTTTAGTACGTACGAATTGTCGAAATTCATTTATTATTGTGCGCATGCTATCGGCATCCAGATCTCTATTTGTAAAACGAGGCTCCTCGAATGTATAGTTCTGATTACACAATGTATAGTTCTGATTACACATGATTATACCTTTGATAGGTAGTCCTAGTATGTAGGCCACATCATATAGCGTAACTGTCATCTCTCCGACGGGAAGCTGAAAAGTATTACGGTGGGGCCACCATCGTTCTGCCAAACTAAATAACAAGTCTCTGTCGTGTTGAAGGAATTCTATATCGTCGACATAGTTGAATCCAAAAGACTGAACCAAAGCCTTTTGTTGTACTGTTAGCTCCCATTTTGCTTGGTTCGGATCATCTTTTACATGTCGCCATGCACCATGTTCTCGAGTACGTGCTTGAGCGGGGTAGTCATATAACTAGAAACAAAATAATTACAAAGTAAATAACGTATTCAGATTTATTAATAATTCAAAATTAACTCAAATATAGTTATAAATTACCTCTCCAGAAAAAACGAGTCGAGATATATGTGTCTCACGTTCTTGTCTTTCTCTCTCGGTCGTCGGTCCACCGGAAATGCGACCATCATTTCGTTCTGCCATTCTCTTCGTCTTCTTTTTCTTCTTCTTCTTCTTCTTCTTCTTCTTCTTCTCTCTCTCTCTCTCTCTCTCTCTCTTATGCCTTCTACGTTCTGTTCGTTCTACTCTCTATATATAGGAAAGAAAGGAATAAAATAAAAGAAAAGACAAGAAAAAGAAAAAAAAAAAGCAAAAGCAAAAGGAAAAGGAAAATAAAAGAAAAGAAAAAGAAAAAGAAAAGAAAAAGAAAAAATAAAGAAAAGAAAAAAAATCCTTCAACAGAAGGGGTGGAGGGGATCTCCACGTGAATGAGCGGGAGAAGGAGTGGGGCTCCAACTCAACTGGAGTTCAACATTGGGCTCCAGTTCAACTGGCGCCCGGAGGAATGGGGCTCCAGTTGAGTTGGCGCCCGGACCCCCCCAACACAATTCCCTCAAATGCATCCCCCTACACGCCATTTAGAGAAAATATATTCCTCTCTATAAAATTTTCTGTATTTTTCACCCTTATTTTAAAAATAAAACATAAAGTAAATGGTGGTCGGTCTAATTATTTTCAAAATATGGGTGGTCCCTTAATACCCATGAAATATAGGGATAGTTTATGACTTGTGGATCTGCTGCTTGGTTTGCTGCAACTGTGAGAAATTGATGGTCAGAACCAAACCAAGCTTGGAAATGTTTAGTGAGCGGTGTTTCCTGATGATTATTGATATGCTGTTTGATCATTCTGAATTTGATATCTTTATATTTTTGCCCACTTATCTTTTATTTTATGATATTTGATCTAGAGCAAGACTGATCTTTTATTTTATATTTTTTGTATTAAATATAAAATTGCAATTTATATTTAATTTTTTTTTCTTCCGGTATTGGTAATGTCAGAAATATACAGATAGTTTAGTCCTAAATTTTTGTAATTTAGAATCCAAGGGTGGATGGGAAAACTATTTTCTCCCATATATACATATACATATACATATACATATACATATATATATAGGGAGCGGATCGGGAGCCCCGTCCGCGGAGCCCCGCCGAAGCCCCGCCCTCCCTTAGCCGTTGGATCGCGCGGGCGGGGGCGGGCCCCACGCGGGCCCCGCGCGATCCGATGGTGCAGGGGGGGGGGGGGGGGGGGGGGGGGGGGGGGCGGGGCTTCGACGGGGCTCCCGCGGCGGGCCTTTGATCCGTTTCCATATATATATATATATATATATATATATATATATATATATATATATATATATATATATATATAAACAAAAACAAAAAAAAAAAAATATATATATATATATATATATATATATATATTTTTTTGAAGCAATGAATAATTGTGACGAACTCGCCTCCACTGGACTCGAACTCCCGACCACTTGGGCCGCATGCGGCTCTCTTAACCACTAGGCTAGAGGTCATATATATATATATATATATATATATATATATATATATATATATATATATATATATATATATATATATATATATATATATAATATTGCAGATGATCTCTAGCCTAGTGGTTAAGAGAGATGCATGCGGTCCGAGTGGTCAGGAGTTCGAATCCTAGTGGGAGCGATTCTAAAAACAAATTACCTGTATATATATATATATATATATATATATATATATATATATATATATATATTGAATTATTTTTTTTCCTGCTTATTTCATGTGGTATCCGAATACAAAAAAAAAATTGAATAACTTCCTTTTTAAGGCCCGCCCTGAATCCACAAACCAAACATGGCCAAGGTTTACGGATGGTCATCGGTGCACGCCTAGCAACAAACTTTGGCTTGTAAAATGATGTGACGCTATGGAATTTTAGGAAGGAGGTCGTTGTAACCTTTGGAGCACTACAGTTCTTATAGCTAGAATCAATATACTGGACAAAACTGAAGCGTCTCTCATGTTGAGTCCCTTCTCTGATGCAACTTGTGCATGAAAAAGAAGAAGAAGAGAGGACTGTTCCGTGTGTGTTCCATGTGAAATTTCATTCACTTTTAGCACAGTAGAAAAACACTACAGAGGTAGTCTTACTGAAATGTCTCAACGCACTTCCTTCCCATTCATCGCTCGATACATGGGGGTTCTTTTTTCCAGCACCAGTCGCTATTCCCATGGACAGAGAATAGACGGGCACCATGTAAGTGTCTAGAGACATACTTCACACTCTTTGCCAAATACTAGTGATGTTCCAGTGCGATGCACGTAGCAATTTTTTTTTTTCTTCTTACATTATTTTCAATATGTTTTAATTAAAATTTGTTATTGGTATGTTTTTAGAACTTTCGATATATGTTTAAGATAGCCTTATATAGTTAATTTAAATATGATTTGAATATTTAATATAGTTGAATTATATATATATATATATATATATATATATATATATATATATATATATATATATATATATATATTGCAAATGACCTCTAGCCTAGTGGTTAAGAGAGACGCATGCGGCCTGAGTGGTCAGGAGTTCGAATCCCAGTAGGAGCGATTCTAGAAACAATTTACCTGGTTCCAATATATATATATATATATATATATATATATATATATATATATATATATATATATATATATATATATATATATAAAGAAAATCCCTTCATATTATTAAAGACGGCTCCAAAATCGGAGCCGGGACACGTATACAAGGCGCAAAATGCCGAGGCCTATACAAGTATACCAAAAAGGAAAGGAGGGGGATGGGAAGGCGAGACTCTCGCCGGGAGCTAGGAGGGGGGAAGCACAGACCAGAAGGCATTCGGACAGTGGGAGCACAGAGTGCTCCGCTTACGGCATTGGCGGAATACTTCCCGGGTGAGTTGGTCAGCAGAGTATTGGTGGCCTTCGTATCTAACCTTGTTGCGATTCTTCCAAATCGTCCACGTAGCGGCCGCTGCGACGATCTGGTGCCCATGGGAAGCTGAACCCCAGGAAGCCGCCAGATCGTGGAAGCGTCCCCTACCCGGCTTGATGCTGAAGAGCTGGTTAAGGGTTCTCCAAGTTCTGTCTAGCAGAGTCCCCTGACAGAAGATGTGGTCGATAGTCTCCAACTGACGCTCTCAGAGCAGCAGGAGCATGCCGATGCTAGGCTAATCCCGATAGTGTTGAGGATGTCATCGGTAGGCAGCTTGTTACTAATGGCTCTCCACATAAGAAAGGACCACTTCTTAGGGATGCAGGTGTGCCAAAAGTGCGCAATGGGTAGGTGCGGCCGCCCGGTCCCTTGGACAGCGATTCTCGCTGATCTTACCGAAAAATTCTCCGACGCTTCGAGCGTCCATCTGCGCGCATCACCATCGCCACCGATGCGAAGACCGCTCGCCAGGATGCTATCCGCCGCTTCCTTGCCGGACCATTCTCGAATTCGGTCCCAGTTCCAGTCGTCGGTAATGAGGTTCCACAAGTCTATGATTCTGCTGTCTCTCGGGGTCTCCGTGATACTCGGGATCATGCTATCCCCGACCCATCGCTCCAGGAATGGGTCCGAATCGCCCGTTCCCAACTGGAGTCTAATCGCAGGCTCGGCAAGGTCACGGCCGATAAGGATGCGACGCCATGCCGCTGAGGACCTGCAGTTGGATGTGGCCATCGAAGGGTGAGTGTGTTTGAAGTACCTGGCTTTCAAGAACCTGCTCCATAAGTTGTTGCTTGTGCGAAGTTTCTACCATAATTTCATCGAGAAAGCTTTAACGATGTGATTGAGTTTGGAAAATCACAAGCCCCCTTCGTCGGTAGGGTGGGCCATAGAGTCCCAGCTAGCCCAGTGGTGCTTATCTAGGCCGTTGCTATGTCCCCAGAAAAAATTACAAAAGATCTGTTTAATGGAGGATAGGACCTTCTTGGGCGGCGAGCATGCAGCCAGGGTATAGATGGGGATGGAAGTGAGGACGTGATTGATGAGAATCATCTTGCCACCAGGGGATAGGGTGACATTATGCCACCCAGCTAGTTTTTTCCTGATTCTAGTGGTCAAGTCCTCGAATATGCCGGCGTTGGATCTCCCGTACACAAGAGGGCAGCCGAGATAGTTGAACGGAGGATGGGTAACGGAGAAGGATGTTAAATGGGAGAAATTGATGGCGTGCTCTCTACTGGTGGTGTGGTGGGCGTAGATAACGCTCTTTGAGCGGTTGATCTTTTGGCCGGAGCATCTCGAATACCTCTGCAGGGTATTGTGAACCACTGCCATCGCTCCCTCGTCCCCGGAAGAGAAGATGAGTAAGTCATCTGCGAAGGCCAGATGGGTGATGATGGGGCACCCGCTGGAAGTGTGAAAGTACTGGAAGTTAGGGATGTTGACCATGTTGTTGAGGTTCCTACTCAGGGCGTCGACAGCTATGATAAAGACAGTGGAGGATAGAGGGTCGCCCTGTCTGACCCCGCGATGGGATTTGAAGAACTCCTCTGCTTTGCCATTGATGACCGTAGAGAACCAGGAGTTGCTAATTGATCTCCAAACGATGTTGGTCTAGGTTTCCGAGAAACCGAAGGCTCTGAAAACCTAGATCATGAATTGCCAATCCAGTCTGTCATAAGCTTTCTCTATGTCGATTTTGACGGCGATGTTGTCCCCTCTGACTGGAAATTTCAAGCAGGTGATTAACTCTTGGGCCAGCATAATATTGTCCTGGATGTTCCTTCCGCGAACAAATTCGCTTTGCTCCTCCGAAATGATCTTGGGGAAGATACCTGTCATTCTGGTCGCGATGACCTTGGATATGATCTTGTTGATGAAGTTACAAAGACTGATGGGGCGAAAGTCTCGAAAGGATTTCGGGTTATCATTTTTCGGGATAAGGATCAGATTGGTGCTGGAAATGGCTCTGGGATATATGGCGCCTTCAAAGAAGGCGATAGCCGCTTCGGTGATGTTCTGCTTGATAATATTCCAGGAAGTGCGAAAGAATGCCCCCGAAAAACCGTCCGGGCCTGGCGTACTGTGCTCGTTCAGAGCCCAAACAGCATCTTTAACTTCCTGGGCAGTGGGATGACGTTCCAACTGGGAGTTGTCGTTATCGTTATCGTTAATGAGGAGGGGAATTTGGTCAAGGAACGATCTATCTTTGTGAACATTTTCTTTGGAGAAAAGTATGGAATAGAACTCTGTGGCGGCCGTTTGGTTGCTCTTCTGGTCGGTGATGTTGTTACCGCTGTCATCAGCCGTACGGTGAATCGAAAGCTTCTGTCTGCGACCGTTTACACAGGCATGAAAGTACTTTGAATTTTTGTCCCCCTCGCTGTTCCACTTCAGCCTAGCTTTCTGCTTCCAGAAATCAGTCTCCACTCTGATCCTGAATTTAAGCATGGCCTTGGTGAGGTGGTGTCACGCCCCAGAACCAGAATACTGGAGAACGGGGGCAGACATAGCCAGCTACGTATATTGAAGTGCAACCCACCTCGCTATACGGTCACGGCTGTCTAGATACATGAGGGTTTAACTACAAGCCAACAGTTTCTTATGGTCATGAACAAGCCTAGCGTCTCAATCACAAGCAAGCAAGTAAGTGTTACAAGATGTAAGATCACCAAATATACAATAGTAAGGCGTCCCAAATATTACATATTCAGCTGATCATGAAGCTAGTCGTTACAAAATGTGAGGACTAGCAAGAGTTTAGTCATACATGATCAACCCTAGGATCTGTCAATCATGTTACAGCCCGTAGGCAGACAGTAAGTAAATACAATCGAGCTAAACAGGTGCTCGTCGGCTAAATGCCTCAAAAGAATATTTTTACAATAAAGTGGGAGATCAAAAATAAACCCACTCGTTGCCCTGGTTACGCCTGGTGGTCACCATCGGGCTGGAAAGTCGGTAGATCCTCTGGAGCTGCTCCAAAATCTGGTCATACAAAACCAGCTGGATCAGACCCCAGAAAGAGCAAGTGCCACAATGGAAGCTTCACTTAGGAACTAAAACCAGCAATTAACACAGAATAATAATAAGTAGTAAGAACTGGAAATAAGGAAAAACATATCAGGATGATATACGACGAGATAACCATGAAACTATTCAGATAGCCAGGTTACAACCCGTAAACCAAACAAGGACCGGGGTTGTAACCCTTCATCTGAACGGAACTTGGCTTCCCATCATTTATCGGCAGTTAACATAAGAAATCGGGACATGTAACAATCTTGTACATGATCAAGACAAGACTAGACTGGTTGTTCCATCCAATCAATCACGGCCAAACAATGAGTACGGCTTGATACTTTAACTAACTAGGGTTATCACAGGCCTAGTTACTAACAAGATGTAGCGAGATTATTCCACAGCCACAAGCCCTGCAGACCATCCAGGTTACCCAGGTCGAAAATTAAGGGTTAAATTCAGGTGGGTACATCGTCCAGGAAATGCATGTACCCTTAAGTAGCTTGAAGGGTGCAACACATGACAGTGTGCTAGAAATGTGCCCTACTCGACGGCAGGCTACAGATCCCAGGCACGCCCAGGTAACGAAATTGCCTGTAGCTGGGAAAATCTCTTTATGACTACTGTGTTATTCTAATTATTAGCCTTAGTCCATTTCAGTAGGTACTCATGACCGTGGTACTCAGGAGTCTCATCCTAAACATGATGCAAGACAAGACTGGTTCATTTGTACAAGAACAATCGTCCACGGTGTCCAGGTTATTTATACTTGTCATGTCATGCCATGGAGCCGTCGCAACAACTTATCAGGATAAATCATGTCAGGTTACTTGTCAGGAGTGCGCCACAACGGACCATTATCATGTCATGTTACTTGTCAGGAGTACACCACTACGGGTCACTGTCGTGTTCATGGTATAGGTGCAGGATAACACAGTACAAACATTCATCAGGAGACCCAATGTTACACTGAGAGTTACAAGACATTGAGTTAACAAATATAATATAATAATAATATTTAAATAACAAGGCAAGGCAAGGCACGGGGAGGAGCCATGCGGCTCAGGGAAATAAACCCATGCGGCTGGATGGGTGCAGTTTCATGCGGCCCAGAATTCAAGTTCATGAGCTCAGGAAGGGGATAGGAGCTTATGCGGCTGGGAATGAGGGGCCTTATGCGGCTGGCGGAAGATAGGTTCATGCGGCTCAAAGGGAATGGAGCCTATGCGGCTGGGAACGGACTAAGTCCCATGCGGCCAGGGGAGAAGGCCTATGCGGCTGGCGGAAGATGTGGATCCATGCGGCTCGCGGGGAGCGGGTCCATATGCGGCTGGAAGTAAGTAGGGGCATATGCGGCTGGAGAAATGAATGCGCATGCGGCTAGAGGGATGGGTGCACATGCGGCTGGGAAGAGTCAGCCGCATGCGGCTAAGTTCAGATGAGTCATATGCGGCTGGATAGGCTTCATGCGGCCAGGAATGGAACTTGTCGCATAAGGCTATGCGACTAAGTTCAATTGCCTATACGGCTAGAGGAAAACTTGCCGCATGAGAAGTCATGCAGCTAAGTTCATACGGCTGAGTACTGTCCTTCTTCTCCATCATTCCGAGAAGAAGAACCATGTCAGCCATGGCTTCCAAGCTTCATGAAACCTTCATCCAGAGTCCAAATCCGAACTTCCATAGGTCAAAATGGGGCAGAATGAAATTCTCTACAACATGGAACCATCAAAACTTGAAAATAACAAGATTAAATAGATCAAAATCCAAGAAATTCAAAAATGACATAAACATAGATCTACAAGCAATGAGCCAGGGAAATTAGAAATGCCAAGTACTAAAGTGTGTTAGTATGCAGTGAAGAAGAGAATGGAACAATAAAATGTGGGTTCCTCCATGAAGCAAGATGCACTTGCCTAGACCACTCTCTCTCTCTCACAGGTTGGTGAGGAGTTAATGGTGGGGAAAAAAGAAGAGTAATGAGGAGAGAGAAAGGAGAGGGGCTAATAAATGGGGATGTTGGTGGTAGGTAGGGGTTCACCCCTTGGTCCATATTGAACCAAAAGCAACCCTAAACCGAACCAAGCCAACCCAAACCAAGATGAACCATGGCGAAGCAAATGGAAATACCCAATAAACTAAGTAAGGAGACATGCAATACATGATAAAATACGTACACGTATTCCAGAATACGTAATACGAACAACAGACATTACAGGTGGAGAGCTCTTATCGCCTCAATGGAGCGATCCGTGACGACCATAGCTTCGGCGCGGGTGACGTCGCCCTCAGCGACCCGAACGGCTTGAAAAATGTCCCCGAAGGCGAGTTTGCTCCAACCGGATAAGGTTTTCCTCGTCACCTTAAGTTTGTTGCTCACCCGGGTTAGGGGATTGGGAGATTCCTTCCGATTTCACGCTTCCGCAACGATGCCCAGAAATTGGGGGTGTTTGGTCCAGAAGTCGAGGAATTGGAAATTCTTTTTGGATGCATGGGTGTTGTTTTTAATTTCAACCAGCAGCGGAGCATGGTCGGATTCGGTGGAGTTGAGATGGGACAGGTTGGTAGTGATACCCATTCTGTGCCAGAAGGCGTTCGTGAGAGCCCTGTCCAGTCTGGAGTATTGATGGTGGTCTCCTTCCTGCATGTTGCACCAGGTGAAGGCATTACCAGTGAACTGGAGGGAATCTAATTGAGCATTGAGGATGAAATTGTTGAAATCTTACATGGCCGGGACGGGAGGGGGGCGGCCACCGGCTTTCTCGTCTCTGCAGGTGATAACATTGAAATCTCCAATGCAGAGCCAAGGGGAGTTGGTGTGGAGTTGATGGATGTCGAGGAGGTCATTCCAGAGGTGTCTCCTATCCGCAATATTACGGCTGCCGTGGACTGCAGATAGGATGGCGCGCTCTGGAAGTCTAGGGTGATCCAACCAACAGGAAAGGGCCTGCCTGGAGTCCTTGATGACTCCGAATTGGACGTCTTTCATGCCGAGGATCCAAATGTCATGAATGCTAGTAATGGCCGATGGAATATATATATATATATATATATATATATATATATATATATATATATATATATATATATATATAGGAAAACTTGGTGGTGAAAATATATATATATATATATATAGGAAAACTTGGTGGTGAAAATATATATATATATATATATTTTCACCACCAAGTTTTCCTATATATATATATATATATATATATATATATATATATATATAGGAAAACTTGGTGGTGAACATTTTGAATTCCTAAAATAACCTTGAGTATTTTATAAACATTATGTTATTATGTCAACTTGTATGTCATTTATGTTTAAGAGTCAAAGAAATAAATTTTGCATGCTATGAAGTCTCAT
Source organism: Iris pallida (assembly GCA_029216955.1). Lineage (NCBI taxonomy): Eukaryota > Viridiplantae > Streptophyta > Magnoliopsida > Asparagales > Iridaceae > Iris > Iris pallida. The sequence goes on along the minus strand of JANAVB010024199.1, from coordinate 7,459,023 downwards.
CTTTCCATACAACTCTTCATGTGTTCCAATGTTTCAATGGTTATAAATTTTTCTATCCTTACCATTTTCAAAGGTTATTATTCTTAATAGAAAATTTTTTAAAAAAAGAAACAAAATTCGTACTTTGAATCCCTTGGCTTTGTAAAATGAAAGCACACACACATGAATAGTCACATGGAAAAGACGAAAAGACGGTAGCTGACCTTATGATATTCTAATTAAAATACGTGAAAAGCACATACATGTAGACTATATATATATATATATATATATATATATATATATATATATATATATATATATATATATATATATATATATATATATTTTGTAGACTATATATATATATATATATATATATATATATATATATATATATATATATATATATATTCAGGTTGGATTTTTTTTACGTGATAGATATATACGATGGTAGTTAAACGATTTTTTTTTCTTCTCTTAATTAAGTACGGATGTACATATAAAACTTAAATGGCTCATTTTTGAGTCGTTTTCAAGTCTTTATAATAGTAAAGATATGTTGTCGATACCAAGACATAAAGATTGTATAATAGATTGGTTTATGTCAGTACAGCAAGTGATGCCAACTATCTATGGAAAGTTACGTAGCAATGGCTTGGCAAGAAAGCTTAAAGACCTGGTTAGTAGGTTGGAAAGACAGTGCTTTAGTAGGTCTAATATTCTACTGCCTAGCACGAATAGTCATTATAGTATCTAATCATTTAATTAGAAAATAATCCAAGTACTGCTACAACGCCTTCCCTTCCTTTTGGCTAAAGGTTCTTTTCAAGCCTTTTTAACACCCAAAGGGAAAGGAAATTGTCCAGGAACCCTAATCCCACCTTGCCTCTTATAGAACAATAAAGCGGGGGGACATATTAGTCCTTTGTGTTAGTATCTTAATCTTTGATTAGGTGAATCCTGGACCAAAGGAAAACTACGAAAGTGTCATTATTACTAAACTTATTGTTTAGTGACGAAAACTTTCACTCTCTCCTTTTACCAAGTGCGCTAGATTTCACTTTACGAGTGTTGGAAGTCGGCATTTCCAACTCTCTCTCTTTTTTTTTTTTTTTTTACTATGAACTTAGAAACGCACAAAGAAGCTTTCGAAGGGCAACATTGGCTTCGTACTACTTGACAAGGATTTTGCTCACGGGGACTTGCGATGATATGTACGAGCACTTACTTTTCCCAAAGGTTGAAGTGCACAAGCGAGATGGAGATTTAAAGCCAACTCTTCTGTACGTTCAAGATTTTTGTTCGATATTTATAACTAAGATGAGATGGTGGATCTGGTTCACCTTGTGTTTCATGTCCAATATAGACAAGTAATTTCTCGATTTGTGGACAGGCGTGGTATTTGCACACTTCAGATGGTTGATCTTGACCTGTTTCACCTAATAGGAGGCGAAAATACTTTCTAAGAATACAACATGGCTATCTTCTCCAAGTACACGGGATCTCCAAGAATACAATAATGTCAGTAATACAACCAAATGAGGTGTTTACAAATTAACCGTCACGTGATAATTGTCAATTGATCCTCCTCTTCCCACCTATTCCACATGGGGAGGAGGCAAATTGACAACCGTCCCATTACAACTCAATTTGGTTGTAGTTCTAGCATTGTACAAGACTAAGATTATGATGTTTTCATACTCCCTTAAGGGTTAATTACATAAATATACAAATAAATCTTTCTTACCAATAGACAACATGCATAAAAAGTCGACCACCTGTATGTTTTTTAAAATAGTAGTTGTTGGATTGTATTTTTTAATCGTTCAGTTTAGTTCAAAATTTTGTAAAAAAGAAATATTTTAATGATCTAATCTGAACGGTCAAAAATACAATCCAACTACTGCTATTTTATTTTATTAACGAATGATGAGTCAGTCGATCGTCAGAATAATCTATTTATATATATGCGAATAAGACTCTACATTTTGATTCTCATGAGCACTAGGAAATGTCCCAACCAATCGAGCGGGTCAGTACTATTTAAGAGAGAAGGTTCATGGAGAAGACGCTATCTAAGCTGGCCCAGATATCCTCGTCGTAGCAGCACTCAACTTCCTCCTCTGTAGTGGCGAGCACTGCCTGCATTTGCTTCAGCCAGCCTCCCGAGCTCTTGAAATCGTTGTAGTTCCGGCCGCCGTTGTCGCAAGTATCGCGGCTGTAGCACTCGAAACCGGTCTCCGACGACTCCTCCGCTTCGAGCTCGGTCTCCATCTCCCCGTTCCTAGCGAACCGTCCCCTGACTCGAGGGCGGCTGTCGGCCAATGTCTTCCTGCAGGCATACTGCCAGAAAAATCAACAGAAATGTGTCAATAATAATAATAATAATAATAGATATAGTAGGTTTAGAGGATTTGGAATAATGGAAGGCTCCTTTTTCCTACGACATCACCTAGAAATAGAATATTCTCTCTTCTTTTTTCAGTTAGAAAAAAAGAGAGGCTAAAACACTCCTAATCATGAAAGGTTCCTAGTGAGCAACAAGGCCGAACCTTCATTTTCAATTTAATTATATTAGTTAGGTGCTACTAGCCTAACACATGGGAAATTTTTTTATGTGTCAGACTTATCGTGCACTTTCTATATCTAACTGTTAGATTGTATAAAATATGTGCATGCACACATTTTCATACAATCTAACTATTGAGGACGAAAGATACACGACCGGTACATAAAAATCATTTCTCCTAACACAGTTCACATATCATTTCCTTCACTAAATTTGGGAATTTTGATATGCACCAGCAGCACAACATTTTTCATGAGAAAGAGGAGGGGGAAGTACGTACAGTGATCTTCTTGTGGAAGTTCCGCTGGTTGCGCTTGCTCCGGTACCTCTCGATCCTCTCCTTCCGCTCCTCCGTGCTGTATCGGGGGACGCGCCTGGCCAAGGCAGCCGTGGCGCTGTCGACCCGGGTGCAGTTCTCCACGGAGGCCTGCATAATATTGTTCATCCCCTGTCGGCGTTTAAGTTGAGAACTATTTTCATGTGTCCGACTCTAAGGAATGAAGGTATATATATATATATAGTACATACTTGGATGTCGCCGGTGCTGCAGGCCCTACGGACGGGCTCGGGCGGGTGGAAGTTGAGGTAGTCGCAGGCGGGGGAGGCGGTGGGGTCGGGGATGAAGCGGGCGTGATGCGCGACGAGGGAGTGGGTGCTGCTGCTCCGGTGCACGAAGTAGTCGTTCGGCGAGGGATGAGACGAGGAAGCGGGGAAAGCGGCTCCGTCGACGAAGAAAGAAGGATGGTTGAAGAGGGGAGAGGCGTTCGTAGACTGAGTGGCAGAGTCGCAGGCGGAAGAGAGGAGGTTGAGGCTGGGATCGCCATTGGCGCCGTAGGGGTAGTGGAACATGGTGGTGGTGGTGATGAGCTTGGGATTGGAATGAGGAGGATTGAGGGGCAGGGGTGTTGGTTTTATGGAGGGAAGAGTGAGTGCAATGGTGGGCGCGGGAGAAATTTTTATTTTTTTTAGTTGGAGTTGACCGTTATGTGCGAACCAGGGTGTGGGGGTGGTGGGACCAGAGGGATCTTGGTTAGATTGTATGTTTGGGGGTGGGTTGCACTTGCAGTTGCATGGGTCAGACCAACTTATATGATTCTTTGTAGTATGGGCCGATATCAATAAGATATGATTAATAACGATACAGTTTATATGTACAATTTAATGTCGATCGATACTGATACTAACCGATACCAACATTGAAGATCTTTTTTACAATCAATTCAAACAAAATTGAATAAAAAAAAACCAATAAAGAAGGATGTAAAAGCATAATAAGGGTGTACAAATGATTAAAAGAAATTTGTTTAATCTATTACAGGTAAACCAATCCACAGAAAAATACTTAGCATTTTATTCAATTTTAAAACTATTCAAAAATAACATAGAAAATACGTATGTCTAAATATATAAAAAAATCTAAAATTTTAATAATTTATTAATAATTATTTGCTTTCCAATAGAAAATATTCGATAATCCGATCCGAAACTATCAATACTTCTGATACTCATAGAAAGGGTCAATACCGATTTTGATACAGATTTTTCAAACTTTGCTTATAAGCCTCGACTCAAAGGACCCTTAGGTGGGGGTTTTTGTGTTGGGATCGGACACGTCCTACAAGTGCTTCGATATCGTATCTGAAATTGATCGTAGTGGAAACTTAAGCCAACCCACCTGAGATAACCAACCCTTGTCTAATGAATGCTAAGCACAGATAAAGACAACATATATGGTCGATGACTATGTTACTAGACAAATTCCAATATATATATATAACTCTAATAAAATTACAAGATTGAATTTTTTTAATGTTGAACTATTTGTCCTGATAAATTCAACCCCCTCACAACACTAATGCAGAAAAGACAAAGATTACAAGTTGAAATTGTTCACCCTACCCGTAGCAATATTCTTGAACGAATGCGACGACTCCTCGATTAGATCTCTTCTTTCTTCTGTCTTGGATGGTGAGCTCTAAGAACAAAGTACCGACTTTCTCTTAGATCTCCTGTGGACAAGTACCCTGAATCTCTACATTGTGTTCTTCTTTGTGCCTCCACCCTCAACCCATATATATAGAATGGGAAAACATATTTTAGGTCATAATAGGATTTTCTAAATAGAAAATCCTAAAATAAAAATTCTATTACACCTAAAATAGTCCACCAACAGTCTATTTTAGACCATAATATGATTTTCTAAATAGGAAACCCTAGAATAAAAATCCACTTACAGCTAAAATAGTCTAACACCAATTATGGATGTCCAAATCTAATCAAACCAAATATTTAACCAGATTTTACAAATATGTTGTTACCAAATCCAGAGTGGACTCCAACAATCTCCACCTCTAGTCTGATGAGAGTATTGACTCCATGGCTCCTCAATTGGACTCCATGCCTGTTGTTCCACGTGCAACAAAGTTCTTTCTCCCCCATGTTACTGATCTCCAATCCCCCGAGATGCTTTGCATCTTCCTTCGTCTCCAACTCCTTGATCGTCACGTCAATGCTCGATGACATATGTAGCATCTTCTGCACCACTGGGATCCTTTCGACATCAATAATACGGCCAAGATCGAAGACCTTGACGATCAGCCTCACCATAAGTCTTGATTGTCTGTCCCTGACTTTTGCCTACCAGAATGTGCTACCGTTCTGACGAGCTTCTTCACCCTTGGCTAGCCCAACCAAGTGGACAGTACAACTCTTCCAGGGTTCAGACTTTCGAACCTACCCACCTTCGTGTCCGACACTAAAGCTTCTCCATACACATGCATCCTCGAGCAGAATATCATGCACTGTGCACATCGTCGATGATCCACAACTTCCACTGATTGGAGATGCACATGTCTCAGATTGAGTTTGCTGCACATATTGATTTTGTCCCTGATTTTAAACTGTTGAAACTAACGTTGCTCCGTGAAACTTTGGCAAATTATCTGTCACCAAAATCAAATCCGTAGAACAATCTCCTTATTGAGACCGACCAAATGTCATGGGACCGAGAGACAAATCATCAATCTTTGACTCATCTCCATTCTTCGCTTTGTCTCGACAAACATAATCCTTCGTATACCTCAGAACATATCGAAGACCCTTCATGAAAAGTTTTCGATGATCTACAAACTCCTGTCGAATAACCCTCGAGCCTCCATCCGATGTTTGTGACCTGCGTGTACAACTCAGTGACTTGAGCTTGTACATGCTACAATATATATTTTCTCGAGCCAGCTGTTGGGAACCCACCATAAGCATTCAAAATTTGTCCTAAAACAAACCGTGACAACCATCATCCACCAGTCTCCCTACTGAAATCAAGTTGTATTATGAAATCGGTACATGAGCACCCCCTTGCGGACGAGCTTCTCGTGCCAAGCTCCATTGTCGTGTGCATATTACCGATGCCTACAACTGCATTAGTCCCCTTGTTGACCATCTTCGCACGTCTAAACCTACCGTCTCGGTACGGCGTGAAGATCCTCCTATGTGGAATGGCGTGATACGACACTTCCGTGTCTATAACACAATTACCATCATGACATGTGCCACGTCGGTTGTTGTGATAATGATATCTCCAAACGTCGCGAGGTCATGCTGATCATCCTTGCATTTGGTCTTCTCAACTCTAAGCTTCATGCAGTTCTTCTTGATATGACCCATTTCGTTATAGTGATAGCAGCCCTCCTTGCGGTCCATAGTTGCAAGATCCCGAGAACTCTCATGTGTCCTCATTTGTGACTTGAGTCTTACCTTTCCGTAGGAAGCTACCAGAGCGGACTCCTGCGACGATTCTACTTGCTTATGTCGGACCTCCTCGTTCAACAAGCTGTTTTTGACTTCCTCCATCATGATAACTCCATCAGGTACGAAGTTGGTAACTGATACGCTGTCTCCCAGCTCTCCGACAGAGAACTCAAAAGCAGAAGGGCCTGAAGCTCATCGTCAATCACCATCTTCATCGTAGACAGCTGATTGATGATATCCTGAACCTCGTTCAGATGTGTGCGATCGAGGCACCCTCCATATACTTCGAGTTGATGAGTTGGCGAATAAGAAACACCTTGTTGCCAATCGTCTTCCTTTTGTGCAACTAATGTAGCTTCTTCCACAATATTTTTGTCGAACTCTTAATAGACATGTGGTAAAACGCCAATCTTCTAGCCATTGGCGGATGAATCTAACAACTTTTTAATCCAATCGCCTCCAGTTATCAGCAGACTTGTCCGATGGCTTGGTGTTGTCGTCCTCCAACGGATCATGCAAGCCCTTGCACTAGAGTAGGTCCTCCATCCTTGGCTTCCAAATAGCCCAGTTCCTCCTATGAGGGTGATCTTACGTATGTTTATTTGCTCCGTAGACATGGTTATACCTCCCCTCTCAACCTATGAGCTCTAAGATCAGATGATGATATTAGATCAAAACGAACGAACCTCGCTCTTATACAAGATGTTGGGATCGGACACGCCCTATAAGCGCTCTGATACCGTATCTGAAACTGACCGTAGCAGAAACTTAGGCCAACCCATCTGAGATAATCAACCACCGTCTAACGAAAGCTAAGAATAAATAAAGACAACGTATATGGTCGGTGACTATGTCACCTAGACAAATCCCAATATATATAACTCAAGTGAAATTACAAGATTGACAAAAACTAATGTTAAACCACTTGTTCTAATAGATTAATTATCAACCCCCTCACAACTCTCATTAAGAAAAGATAGGGATTACAACTTGAAATATTTCACCGTGCTCGTAGCAATCTTCTTGAACGAATGCGACGACTTCTCGATCAGATCTCATCTTTCTTCTGTTTTGGATGGTGAGACCTACCCTGAATCTCCACATTGTATTTTTCTTTATGCCTCCACCCTCAACCCATATATATAGTATGAGAAAACATATTTTAGGTCGTAATAGGATTTCTAAATAGGAAATCATAAAATAAGAATCCTATTACACCTAAAATAGCCCACCAACAGCCTATTTTAGATCATAATAGAATTTCATGAATAAGAAATCCTAAAATAAGAATTCTATTACACCTAAAATAACCCACTATCAATTATGGACGTTTAAATCTAATCTAATCAAATATTTAACCAGATTTGGACTTCACAAATATGTTGTTATCAAATTCAGAGTGGACTCCAACACTTTGCTCTCTTTCTTAGTGTTGTGACGTTTCTCTCAATTACAAGATTATGCCACACATAGAGAGTCGAGGTAACGAGTATATATAGATCACCCAATTTATGTCCGAACCGGAGGCAATAGGTGGAAGAGTAGATAGGGTGTATTTTCAACTCGGCAACTACTTAACCAGGGCTCTCGTTCACTTCACTTTGGATTAATTTATGTGAACCAACAACAATAAGTTACATAGTTGAAGATGATCGATGGCGTACCAGAACTCAAGATTCCTGGGGATGCCACAAACAATATTAATTATACATACCTGTAAAAAATTCCCAAAGTAGTAAAGGAAGTCAGAGTTAACAAGTAGCAGCGCAGCTTCTAACATTAAGGGTGCAACTCGGACGGGTTGGGTCGGGTTTGAGTTCAACCCGAGCCCAATTCGATGAATGATAAGCCTAGTCCGAGCCCAAGTCCAACCCGACCTCGGGTTCAACATATGAAGCTCAAGACCGGCCCGGAGGAAGCTCGGGTTGGGTCGGGTTCATCGGGTTTACCAGACTCTAATATGGTATTTAAAATAGTTTTAAACAAAATTAATATTAAACACATAGTCAAATAGCAATTAAGCATCAATCATTACAAAATACAAACTAACATGAGATTTAGAAGGAGTCGAAGAGTTTGGGTTGAGAAATTTAGGATATAAATTTTTTATTTAAAAAGTATGAAATGTTTTATACATAAATATGTATAAAAAAATTATATATATGTCGGGTTTCGGGTTCTTTGGGTAACCCGACACATGAACCCGAGCCCAACCCGATTTTTGATCGGGTTCAAATATTTTAATCCAAACCCAACCCCAAGCCCAAGTATCTTCAATCCTAACCCAACCCATTGGCGGGTTTACCCGATCGGGCTCGGGTTGAGCCCGCCCAAGTTGCACCCCTATCTAACATTTTTTTTTGAAATCACACGCACACACACAATTGGGGGGCTCGAACCTTGCCGGCCCCTCCGGATGTCCGCTCTAATACCACTAGGCTAAAGAGCTCGGACACCCCTATCTAACATCAATACATCATCCATCAGCCTCTTTCTTTGAATTCTACAACACCCGCACGAATGTGCTTCATTCTTGCGCACGCTCGAATAAATGATGGCATACATAAAATTCCTTATATGGAAGTGTAACCATCGAACAAAAGAGATTCAGTCGCATTTGAGTTTATTTTAATTAGCTTATAAGTTATAATTGCCTAAATATATACTACTACTACAGTTCACTACTGTAGCAGCAGTAGCCGTTATTCCCTTGAGACAGAGACACAAGCGATGAAACGAACTAAAAAAAGGTTGTTTGGCAAGTCAAAACGATTCGATCTGGAGCGATCGAGCTCAAGATTGAAGTTGAAGCGATTGCTGTCTCAAGAAAATAATACTGAAGATAGGGTTGGAAAGCACATGATTCTGTCACTGGAGACTGATAACTGCTGCTTTCAGAATTTACCTTTTCTTTTTTTTGGGCAAGCACATTGATATTTCTCTAACGATTGATTGCGCACGACAATGGCGGATAATAGGTCAGATCCTCAGTTGGTGTGCCAGTTTTTATCGGATAACGACATGTGTTCTACTTATTATATTATTACGAAGATATCCATATGTTGCTTTTTACGGATAAAACCTTTCTCGAGGAAAGGGGAAAAAGAAAAATTCAGTCCCTTTTTTTTAATATAACTCTTGGGTTACATGGACAGTGCTAACCATTTAATTAACCTAATTTAAACAGGCCCACACAACGTTGGTTGATAAATGACATAGTTAAGAACGAGTAACTAATTATACAATGTTGGCATACCATCACTGATGAATGATGCCTCATAGATAGAAAAGCACCAACCAAAAGTGGGGCACGTCCAATCATTACACTGAGACGACCGCTGTCACCTCCGTCAATGATAGGTCAACTCCAACTGATCAATGTGTGTCAAATTCGACATGACAGATTACTAGCCAAGCACAATTAAGGTGTTGTGGTTCTCTATTTAAAAATTGATTAGAAGAGGAACTTGAACACTAATGCGCGATCGTGAATTAATCGTAATGAGCTACTAGCTAGCCATTGGCTAGTCAAAACAGAAATTGACATTTGATTAAATACTAAAATCTTAAACTGCAATCTAAACTAAGTCTTGAGTTGCGCACACAGTTACTTAAGAAGGAAGTGTCAGTGACAAGAATATTACAATGTTCATATTAGTTCCTATTTGAGTTTTAAGATAAGCACTATACAAACTAGACAAAACTTGAAACTACAGACCAAAGTTTGGACTTTTGAATATGCAAACTCTGGACTAAGTTTTCATGTAAATAAGAACTCTCATCTTGATCATATTATTCATCAATTGTAAAGTATAAAGAAGAGAGATCAAAACCTTCTATAAAGCCATACCGATGATCGATGTTCTAGGTATTCCTATAGGTTGACATGGTATCAGAAGATGAGATTTACCATATGACCTTCTGAAAGTTACAAATATACATAATACATAATTTGATCGATCGGGTGACCATCCTATTAAAACCTAGTAATCTTTCAGAAATATGTTCAAGGTTCTCACCCTTTCCGTATTATATGAAATTTCTGTCTATGACCAAAGTAATAAAAGAAGGGTAAAGTGCAAAAAATTTCTCGTTAGATTCTCGCTTTTTGCACTAAAAGATCCCATGTTTTTAAATTTTTTGAAAGTATGAAATCTGCTCATTTTGTCTCATTTTCGTTAACTAACGTTAAGTGGGATGTATAATGACCATTTTACCCCAACACTCTCTCCCCCGCCCCCCCTCCCCCCTCCCCCTCTCTCACTCCGGTGGTGCGGGAAGGAGGAGGAGGAGGAGGGGGGCGGGGTTGGCCGGGACGGGGAGGAGGGGTGTGGGGGGGAGGGGTGGGGGGGGGGGGGGGTGCTCGCCGGAGTAACGAGGGGGGCTGAGGGAGGCGGAGAGGAGGAGGAGGAGGGCTGGGCTGGCCGGGGCGGGGAGGAGGAGAGGGGGGAGGTGCTCGCCGGAGTAAGGAGGGGGGCTGAGGGGGGCGGGGAGGAGGAGGGGGGGGGGGGGGGGGGGGGGACTGGCTGGCCGGAGGGAGGAGGGGAGAGGTTAGGAAAGGGGGAGGGAGGGTAGTTTAGGTATTTTTTTTTAAAATGTCACTTAACGGTCAAAACTAACGATCAACAGACGGTAGGAGGCTAGCCGAGCAAGTCATAGATTGCGGAGGTCTTTATTTGCTAAATTTGACTAAAAGGTCTTTCTACTCAAAGGTGCACATTTAAGGCGAGATTTTTTGCAATTTATCCATAAAAGAAAAAAAAATCCTGCATCTGATCCCTTCGGAATGATAACTTAAATAAAATTCCTATATGATGTATTCATTTAGCTAATGGAACAGAAATTCCTAAAGCATATGTCTTCCATAAAACTCAATAACCAGCATTTATATTTTCTTTATCTACCAAACCAAACAATTTCGCCATACCCTATGTAAATTCAATTACAGACAAAAACATTAGGAGGTGGGTGTGGAAAAAGTTTAAGAATGAAAGTAACACTTTATCAAAACCCTATCATCCAGATGCTCTCATTCTTCCCCAATGTCCAAAAATGGTCATACTTAGACCTTTTCCAGTAGCACCCAAAAATCTTAAGGGGGATTTCCATGAAGTTTCTAAGCTCTAATAGCAACGCATTACCAAGAGGAGCCACCAGACAAGCACTATAAGAAAATTGGATTTTTGTGACATGTAAACTTGTCACAAACTGAAACGCATCACAACACATTTTGATGACGAGTGAAGTAACGACCTACTTTCGTTGTTTTACTTCCGCAGCTTAGCTGAAAAATAAGTGACGATGTTTTACTTCCGTAGCTTAGCTGAAAAATAAGTGACGACTAAACATACAACGTTACATAAATATCACGTTCACCGAGAAAATTTACACTTGTCACGGAAATTCAAATTTCTTGTACAATGCCACAATAAGAGTGGTCAAACCTGATTAAACTTTCTTTAATGTCATATCCTTAAGGAAATCTAAAAGATACTCCTTTTGATAGTTTAATGAATATATAAAATGCTTCATGCCCAAAGTGGTCGGTAGTTCGAGCCCCGATGGAGACGAGTTCGCCACAATTACCCATTGTTTTAAAAAAATAAAATAAAATTATATATATATATATATATATATAATATATATATATATATATATATATATATATATATATATATATATATATATATATATATATATATACCCTCCGGGAGTTGTTCTTCAAAAAAAAAAATACCCTCCGGGAGTCGAGCCCCTCTCCTGGGCTCGGGTGGCCTCGGTTCCCCCTCCTTGTCGCCGGCCGGCCGTCACTTCCCGACGTCGCCGACCTCTCCAACCTCCCTTGGGTCGCCGGTGGTCTCTCCCCATCCTCCCTTGGGTCGCGCCCCCTCGGGACACGCGGCGTCCCCCTCTCCGGCGGTGGTCGTGACGCCGGCGATGCCGCTGTCCCCGTCCCGCGGCGTCCGCTTTGGTCTCTAGCGGTCCCTCCGCCGTCTCCATCACCCCCTCCGTTTCCTCACCTTCTCCCGTTAGTCGCCTCGCCCCCGGCGGCCGATGGTGCTGCGCCCCGCCCTCCCTCTCCCGGACATCACTTCCCCTTCGGGCTGGCTCCCCCGCCCTCTTCCCTCCGGAGGTCGCGCCCTCCCCTGGCGGCAGCACCCTCCCCCTGAGTCGACGCCTCCCGCCCCCTGCTCGCCGTAGTCCTCCGTCGGCCGGCGACGCCTCGTTTCCCCTAGGCTCCACTCCGGGCTCGGCGGCTCCTCGCTGTTGGTCCCCCCGCCCCCTGAGCCCCCGCTCCTCTCTCAGCACGCCGGCGCCCTCGCTCCTCTCTCTGCACGCCGGCGCCCCCACTCCTCTCCCCATCGGAGCCGCCGCATCCTGGCACCACCCGTGCCCGAGTATCGCCGGTGCACCCGCCTCAGCCACCGCTCTCCGGCCTCCTCCGTCGGAGGCTGCGCGCCCACCTCCCCGGGCTGCGCGCACCCCTCGCGCAGCGCGCCATTCCGGGCCCAGCGTCCCTCGGGCCCAACGCCTCTCGAGCAGTGCGCCGCACACTTCGGGCCCAACGCCCCCGCCCAAGTGATCTCCTTTTGAATTTCGAAAATAGGTTTTTGAATTTCGGTTTTTCTTTCTGTCAAAAAAAAAAAAAAAAAACCCACAACCAACCACTTTTTAGTCAGGACCTCTGTCAGGGCTCCCCCCCGCATGTTGTAGGAATTTGGACTATCTTCCGGTTCCAACCTATCTTTTTATTTCAATGAAGGCTTTAGCCATTGTTTATATATATATATATATATATATATATATATATATATATATATATATATATATATATATATATATATATATATATATCAGAGTTCTTGGATGCCTAAATGTTTAGTATGGCCTTCGTCGTCTAGTAGAGGTGTTAAACATAGTTGTAGTTATAAGTTAACATTTAAATGATGATCTCTTTAAAGTGTTTGGTTTGGTGTTGTTTCCGTTTCTACTACAACGGTTAGATTTCTGTATATAGCAGACGGTTATTAAATCTCACATTGTTTTGTGAGAACTTTGCCTTTACATAGCATTACATCAGATCACTCATAGGAAAGTGTTAGGTAAGTAGTTGCACATACTGTTGTTTCGTTTCCTTTATCATTGTTTCTTTGCTTCCATGAAATAAAATTTAAGTTCATGCCTGGGAGAGGAAGATTCAAGAGGAGAACCATTTCGTAAAGGACTAAGGGGCGTCAGGGGGCGCGCAGAATTTTACTTGCATGTTCAATCTGAAAGTGCTCTCCATGGCATGAAATCAGTGATTGAACAAATAAATAATAACAATTAACATATGCATAGAAGAGGGTGCTCATACCCATCAATATCTGAACATAGTACTGATTATTCGGTCAGAGTATTGGTAACCCTATTTACTTTCTAGCAATATCCTAAGATAAGGATTCCTGCTACTCTCCAAAGCAACTCAACAGGAACCCATACTCAACTTGCATTTGACTAGATAATAAAGGAGAGCCAACGACTTACCTCTTGGGGAGAGAAGGAATCCCATGAAACAGAAGGTTATTTTTATGTAAAGGATCAAGTAGGTCGGTAGCTTTTGCTATTTTTCTCTGTAAATTTTTGATACTCCTAATATTTTGGGACATCCCTACAATTATATACCTGCTAATCCTCCCATTCCCAACTAGATAAAGCTTAAAAACATCTCTTTTCTGTTGAAAATAGAAAGAAAAAAAAATTGATTGCAGATTGCCAAATTCAGGAAAAATTATAACCATTAACCATTTACTTCACTTTGAATTAGTGAACATTTTTCTCAAATTTAGCTAGCTAGCGTTTACTGTGGCTACGTTAACTGGTATACCATAGATACGTCATTCCTTGTCATCCCGTAGTAGCTAGGCAAAGGGACTAGCATAGCTACGGGATGTTGCTTTTCCGGTTGAAGATCTAGTTGCTTTAAAGACTTTTCGATCCCTGTGTTTGGATCTAAGGGGGCGTTTGGTATGCGGTATTTTTTTTTTATTCCCGGAAAAATTTAAGATGGGAATCTATTACCACGCTTGTTTGGCTTATAAAAAATTTATTCCCGGAAATTATAAATACCCGGATAAATAGTTTACCCACAAAACATGGAAATTCTATCCCTGGAGAATAGGTGGGTATTTTTTTTTTGCCCGGAAAAATTGTCTAAATTTTTTTCTTCTTTTTTGATCAATTTTGATTAGTTTTGAACATTTTTTTTTTCGTTTTTATCGTTTTTTTGTCGTTTGTACCTTTTTTTTCGTTTTAAGCAATTTTTTGTCGTTTTTATCCATTTTTTATCTTTTTTTGTCACTTTTTGATTTACTTTTGTCGTTTTTATCGCTTTTTTGTCGTTTTTACCAATTTTTTGTCATTTTAAGCAATTTTTTGTCGTTTTTACCCATTTTTTATCTTTTTTTGTCACTTTTTGATTATTTGTTGTCGTTTTTACCCAATTTTTGTCCTTTTGGTCGCTTTTTTGTCAATTTTTGTCGTTTTAAGCGACTTTTTGTCGTTTTTGAAGCTTTTTTGTTGTTTTTACGATTTTTAGTCGTTTTTTGTCGTTTTTGTCGCTTTTTGGTCATTTTTACTGATTTTATGGCGTTTTTTCGTTTTTTTTTGTCGATTTTACCTATTTCTTGTTGTTTTTGTCGTTTTTTTGGTTTTTTTTGTCGTTTTTATCGATTATTTTTCATTTTTGTCGCTTTTTGGTCATTTTTTGTCGTTTTAACCGATTTTTTTTTATAGTTTTTAACTGATTTTTTTCGTTTTAACCGATTTTTTGTCATTTTTGGTCGTTTTAACCATTTTTTGTTTTTTTGTCGTTTTTACCCATTTTTTGTTATTTTTTGTCGTTTATACATTTTTTTCGTTTTTTTGTCATTTTTGTCGTTTAAACGATTTTTTTGTCGTTTTTCATCGTTTTTGTCGTTTTTCATCGTTTTTGTCGTTTTGTTATTTTGTCGTTTTTACCATTTTTTTCGTTTTTACCGATTTTTTGTCGTTTTTACCGATTTTTTTTATATTTGTTCATTTTTTTCGTTATTATTATTTTTTATTTTTTTTCCCGGGAATATTTATATTGTCACCAAATGGGAATGTAATTTTTCAGGGAATTTAATTCCTTGGAATTTGATTCCCGAAAATATAGAATTCCCGGCTATATAGTATTCCGCATACCAAACGCCCCCTAAGTGAACTTTTATCTTTCCTCAGCCTTCAAATTCGAAGCGGATGAGGGAGAAGAACCTTTCCTTCGTTAGCTTAATCTCTTCAATGCAAGGGAGTGTCACGCCCTGCTCCCGTAGGAGCGATCGTCCTCGCTAAGGCGTGATGCCGCATGGGCCTAGGTTGCGCCCGTGCAAGGCCAAGTCCAGAAACGACCAATTTGAGCTAGGCCACAGAGTCGCACAGAGTGTCCCCATTGCAGCGGAAAGTAAATGAACACAAGTAGAAGCGAATTTGACTCTTTATTGATATTCAAGAAGTTTACAAGCGGCGCTAGGCCGAGTTTACAAGTCTCTCAAGCTCTCTCTCTCTGAAACATAAAAGGCGTGTCAAGTGGCTTACAAGATGGAATGATTCATGGCGATGTTCCGATACATTATGTCCTGTATATGGTGCTCCAGCTCCTTGCAACGCTCCAAGGCTCCAGAGATAGCTCCGTACCCGCCGACGTTTCCTGCTTCATGCAAGCAGACTGTGGGGTTATCAGTACATTATTATGCACTGGTGGGGAGGCTAGCTCGCCCACAATGCTATCATTACCAAACACGTTCTATTTACTTTTGTGCATCTCTATCATTCATTGTCTTTCTAATCTTGCCTTAGGATCAATTTCATGGCATATTTTATAGCCTATCTCGTGTTGCCAATTTCAAGTGTCGCATGGAAATACATGTATGACTTACCCATACTTACCGTCCGGCCTTTCCTGTCCAAAGCAAACCAAGTTAGACAACAGTTCATATATTCTAACTTAAAATGATTCACGTAAGCATTCAGTGTCAAGGGCGTGTTCCTGCCTCAGATTCTAGCGCGTCGTAGGCGTGCGTTCTTTTAACTCGTTTGCATGAAGCACTCTTTATTATTTGGTGTGATACATTTCAAGCCGTTCAGTAGGCGCTTGTTCATTTAACTTAGACTACTTTGATTTCAATGCAAGGACTTCCACGTGGATAGCCACCAGCAAAGTCTACTTAATCTATATGCACCGGTCGCTGGCATGACAAGCCATTTTGGACATTTTCCCTTGGTATTTCTCAATTTAGCGTAGGGTGATGGCTGGTACACCCCATTAAGTCTCTTGAAATACCCTGTATTTACGTCTCCTGGTGCCCAAGCCTGCACCCAGGCAGCCCGTAAGCCCCGCTTTTGATTCCGGCTAGGCCGGCCACGGTATACTCCACACAACGCCCGTGCCGCAGAATTCTTCCACTACACGGCCACGGTATACTCCACACAACGCCCGTGCCGTTTGTCCACGACCATTTCGTATTATCTTGTCATTTTAACTTAATGGCTATCTCCGAGCCGTAGGCTAACCCTTAGCCATAATGCGTTATCGACCAGGTTGGCGTCCGTGCAGCGCGGGTAGCGAGCCCCGTTGCACGTGCCCGTCACACCTGTCGCTAACCATTCTTTTCTTTCTTATCTTTCATGTGTTCTTTCTTTTCCTTCTTTCTTTCACTTGTTCGTTCGTTCATTGATTCATTCACGTATTCATTCATTCATTCGTTGATTCATTCATTCATTCGTTACGCAACTCCCAGTGCGGGAGTCGCCTTGGCGACCCATCGGTCCCATAGTCTTTCAATGTTGCTCTACTCTACTCGGAACGACTATGTTGATAGTCTTCCTATTTCATTGTTGTAAACCATTCATTGTTTCATTTTTGAATGCATAAGGGACTTGAACGTAGCTTGTGCCTTAGCACGAGCGTGGAGCGCGGTGCGAGAGTTCACATTTTCTAAGTTCCTTTCCATATTCTATACAAGCATGCAAGATGGGATTATTCCCTTAGCTAGGTGCGTTGAGTCATTCATTTATTAGCATAAGCGGGGTTATCGTCTAGCGATTCTCGTGATAGTATCCGTATTGTTAAGTGTCTAGGCTAAGCAAAGACGGGTTCATCGTACTACAACAAATAGGGCATACAATAGCAGTTTATCTATAGCGTTCAAGTCTCCCTGCTATAGAATGTCATCATCAATAGCGTTCCTTCCACAATGCTATTAAAATAGAATATAATAACAGTTTATCTATAGCGTTCGAGCTTCCCTGCTATTATAATATAATCATCCATAGCGTTCATATTGAAGTGCTATTAAACGTTCATATAATAGCAGTTTATCTATAGCGTTGAAGCCTCCATGCTATTAGAATGTCATTATCAATAACGTTCATTATGCAGTGCTGTTAACAGAACTTTATATAGCGTGTTATGAACACTGTTAAAGGTATTTTTTTATGAACGTTCCTATGCCCGTATGTCTAGGGGTGGGCATTATTCGATTTTTGGACCGAAATCCGAACCGAATAAGAGATTCGGTTCGGTTTGAAAAAAATTCGGTTCGATTTCGGTTTCGAAAATACTAAAATTTCTTATTTGGTTTCGGTTTCGATTTTGGGATTCGGTTTTGGTTTAATCCCACTAACCTTTCAGAAATTTTATCTAAAATTTCTCTCCCTAGTAAACCGAATAAGAAAATTTAGTAATATATATACGAAATATATCTTTGTATATTTAGTTACTATATATATTGACAAAAAAAATTATAAATAAACTGAAAACAACACTTTTAAAGTGTTGTTCTAAATTTCATTTTCCTTGCTTCTTTTTTTCATTTTGCCGCCGTCCAAAAATTTGGCGCTGCATCCCACTGCATCTGCGATAAAGAGCCCTACTTCTCTCTCTCCCCTCCTATTTTTTTTCTCTAAACTCTCTTTTTTCCTCTCTTTCTCTTCTATTTTCAATGGATTCTCTCTCTCTCTCTCTCAGGTTGGGGCAGCAAAGGGGTTGTCATCGCCACCGTGCTGAGGGAGAGGCAACAGTCCAGGGGACTCGCGAATCCACCAGAGGTAGACGGTCGTTTTACATCAAAATTATGTTAAAAACTTTTGGTTGAAAATTTGGGCTCCCTCATTTTTTAGCAAAATGCGCACGGCTGATCCCTTTTCTCAAAACATTCGTTCATTTCTTCTCAACTCTTTCTTCTTCTTCTAAAAAAATTCCCTCTTTTCCCAATCCTCCATTCTCATCCATTCTCTTCCAAGAGTCGATTCTCTCTTATAACCCTAATGATTCTCGGTTTGTATACGTTGGGTTTGGGTTAGAGATCGGAGAGGAGTGGTAGTGGTGATGGTAGTTGTTGATGGTGATGGAGGATGAGGGTGATGATGATGGTGGCGACGGTGTTTATGGTAGCGGCGGCGGTGCCTATGGGTGGTGATGATGATGGTGGCTGCGGTGTCTGTGGTGGCGTGGTATCAATGATGGTGGCGACGGTGTCGGTGGTGGTGGTGGTGGTTGGTGGTGATGGTGATGCTGGCGGTGAGATCTGTGGTGGCAGTGGTGGGTTGAGGTAGCAGTAGCAAGGAGAAAGGAAAAGAGAGAGAGAGATTAGGATTGGGTTGGTGGTCGACTGTGCTGGGAAGGGTTGGGGTCGGGTGAACTCAGGGGCAAAACGCTCATGTCGGCTGGAATATTAGGATTTGTTTTTGTACCAAAACAATTCCCTAAGTTTTACCAAAACGTGCGTGTCGACTGGAATATTAGGATTTGTTTTTGTTTATGTTATAGGGTTTAATCTGTTTGTATTTTCTCAATCCTTTATTTTCTCTGAAATTATTCACCATTTTCTGTTTCTCTCTCTTTATTTCTAGGTCAACGGTGAAAGACGAGACTTCTAAAGCTAGGGTTTATTCATTCTCAGGTCATATTATACTCAACAATTTTTTTTTATTTCTCTGTATTTGTTTTTAGCTACAATGTTTTGTTGTTGTGTTGGTTTCTAGGTTTAGAGAAGGTACTACTGACTTAGTATACTTACTGTTGTCTTGTTATCCTTCGTCTATTAATAAAGTTCGATCAAACTATTATGTGCGAACACGTATACAAGAAAGTTACTTTTCGATCTAGCCAGGTTTTCTGATGCACATGTCATTGTTATTGGTTGGTTTTGCAAAATTTTCCATGTTCAATTACTGATGCTGCTTCTTGTATTTGCAGTTGGAAGTTGGTGTCATTATCTGTTATCAGGAAGCCTCTCCCTTAAAAAGTAATGAGGAATGCCACTATTATGATGTTCCTTCTTTTCTTGAATATGCGCATAACTGACAGGTATGCACGCCGCAACCTCGCCCTTGTTAGGATCTTCGGCATTGCCCTCTCCGTCCTCGTCTACAAAGGAATCATCACCTTGATGTTTCAGTATTTTGTATATCAATATTTTCATTTACTTCTTCTTGGACTTGATTTTAGAATAGTTATTCATAGTTCAGTTTCTGCTACTGAAATTAAAACAAAGTTCTCACAATAATTAACTAATTAAGAAGGGAATGACACAAGGATCAGAACAATATCATCAAAGATGTCTACTGTAAATTATTGATTGTTTGGTTGTCATTCTGGATATTAAATCGCTACGCGAAGTACATGCAAATTGTGAAATGGAGAAAAATTAGAGAAAAATACATATGAAAGATGCATGCCAATTAATATTATCGTATTTTGTAATAGAATAAAAAATACCA
This sequence comes from Iris pallida, assembly GCA_029216955.1. Lineage (NCBI taxonomy): Eukaryota > Viridiplantae > Streptophyta > Magnoliopsida > Asparagales > Iridaceae > Iris > Iris pallida. The sequence continues at coordinate 7,438,943 of JANAVB010024199.1, read as the reverse complement.
GCTAGCTAGGCACCATAGTCTGGACTTTGTATGCTTGTAAAGATAATCTTCTCTTTACGAGTAATATGACCAAGACTACATACATGTGTGTTCTTTTGCTATATTAGATTTGTTGTACCTTGACATTTATGAGATTGGGGAAGGAAATATTGTATATTTTCTTTTCCTATCAAATATTTATATTATGGTGAATGCAATTCTGGCAATGGATTGGGAATCCGTTGTCTTATGTTGTGTTGCATGAATGCGAATACAAGAAGATATGCTCACATGCCAAAAATATAGTTTCCTAGTTTTTTAAAATTATTCGTCGCTTGTTTGATACAATGTGACACTGATTTTTGGAGTGTCAATGCTTCCTAGAGATCATTAGAGATTTTATTGGGCATGTGATTGCAAATTATTTTCCATTATTTTCTAGCTAGCTCATTCGTTGGATAGGTCGAATCCATGTCGATGAAACAATAAGGGATATAGGTTGTTTACTTGGTCGTGATGCATCATATATTTAATTAGGACTAACATTAATATTTAATTATCATATCATAACATTATATCTAGGACCACAATCTCTTAAAAATATCCTAATAGAGAATGTTGCCTAATGCTATTTATGTCTATTTTACATGATATCAGTCCCTTCTTTATTCATCAGTGAGATAACAATGAAAATGGAGGATACTCCTCTAAGCCTAGTATAATATATCCATTGGTGTCTTCATGGGTAGACTGATATGCAAATTGCTACATATATCTTAAAATGGTGGGTGGCTTGTGACATATGCAATGATGATGGATAAGGTTAATCCTCTGAGCCTATAAGGGGTGGTGGTATATAATACAGGCATTGATGATGGATTATGTTAATGTTGTGTTATACACTTCTCTGACCATGATCTCAGTCCCTTTGTGATCATGGATCTAGTTCCTTTTAGAGTTGTGTTATACACTTCTCTGACCATGCTTATTTTTTAGAGGCAATGATGTAAAATATGCTACATTTGGGTGGACAGAGGTAATCAATGAGTTTTGGTGAATGACGAGTTTGGAAATTGTTATGCAAAATAAGTGGCATTAACAAAAATTGTGTCTTGATGAGAAAATGCATGGTAGTGTTCAGGTTGGGTTATATCTTCATCATGAGTTCAACTCTTATTGGTTGAGTACAGGTATTATCTACTCATGATTTATCTTCTGTTTTATTATCTTTTAGCCTAATACAATACATCTATGATCATGAAGTTGGCTATTATTCAAGCCCTTGATCTTTTAATACTTCTTCTACATGTTCAGTCCCTTAACATATTTGAATGCTAAATTTGCCTTGACAGGGCTCCGCGGTGGCGTACAAGGGGTTCCTCGAAATGTTTCTTTTTCTTGTCTTTTCTATGAAAACTAAATTATACTATGAAATTGTAGTTTCTTTTCTTAATATTTTCATAATTTCTCCTAAAGTTCCTTGACATTGGCTCATAAGCTTGATTCACATCTCCTTTTATACATATAGGTACTATAACACTACTCATTGTTGTTATTCTGTGTATGCATTCTTGATTGATTGGACGTATTTATTCAGGCTTTTTTGGAAGAAATTTGGGAGGCTCTTTTTTTTGGAAGCATGGGCATAGTGAGATCCTAATTATTCTCTTATACCATGTTAGAAGCCTTCTTTTCATGCTTTGTATTTATATTTCACTCCTGGAACAAGAAAGCTTTTATAGATCATGCAAACAGTCGATGCTATGGGCAGTCATAAGATAAGTCTATTTCATTATTATTGCTTAACAAATTGTCACCCATATTAAGATTTAAGAGAGTGCACACAAGAGCCTTCCACCAATGGTCACCTTCTATTTTTCTATATCTTAGTAATTCTATATATCATTTCTGAGGTAATAAAAAATATATAGTCAGGTATTCAAAACAAAATGTAATAGAACTGGTTTCACAGGAGTTAGTTTTAACCCATGGAAGTTCTTTCTCTACAGTAACTTTTGTACAGAATTTAATTCAAAACAAACAAAGTTTGAATAAGTCACCTGATGGAGGCCAAGTTTCCCACTGTTACTATAAAAGTTAACAATGCATATATCCGGTGACATCCACGGAAGTTCTTCAATATAACTACCTTTCTTTTGCCTCTTCAGAAAATCATGAGAATCACAAAGTCCTTTTTCTACCAGCTTCTTAAACTCGTCAGGAATTTTTGGTGGTATGGCCCCATCAAACAGCCTTCTGTCTTCATATAATCTCGACTCTGGATCCCAATTTTTTCCCAGGCACATCATCTGCAAATTTAGCTTAGCACCGTCTCTGTAGCCTGGTCTATAAAATCCTCCTTCACCAATACCAAGTTCTTGGCAAATTTGAACAATCTTCACCTGTAATGACAAAAGCAAAATTTCCAAACTAAAGAGACCATAATATTTCCAAACTAAAGAGACCATAACATGGTCATATTTTTGTAACCATTTGAAATATCAGACATAAAATTTGAAGGTCAGCAAAAGTAACTTGAGAATCCATTGATATGCTTATTTCATCAAATATGATTTCTTTATCCAGGAAATAGGATTGCAAATGTGATTCCGAAGTAGAGCTTATTTTGGTGGATTTGTAAGGCATGCAGAGATTTTTTATAAAGTTCGTACAATGCATGCAAATTGTTGTGTTGGTCTGAGCAGGAAGATTCATGACCTTAAAGTCATGCTTGATGATTGGAGAAAGTTTATGTCTTTGTCTCCAGAGCTAAATAGATCTAAGCTACAGTCACGGAGGGTGCCACAAAATTGCAGGTACCCCTAGTTCGCAAACCTTGAAAATCCAACATAATGTTTGTCTCTTACTCTCTTAAGTATCTATTGTCATACTTTGCCTATATGCTTTAACATGCATGCACTATGTTTTCAGCCTCGTGCCAGTGGACTAGAAGCAGTTTGAAAATCATTGCATGAAAATGTTCAGATTAACGATTTGCGGATTGTGAGGGGCGATTTCAAACTGCAGATTTTGGCCGGTTACAGCTTGTGAAGAGCTATTTCAAACAATCACAAGTGGTAGGCATACCAATTAACTTCTGGGTGGCCTTTTAATTTGTGTATGACTATATATATATGTTTTTTCTCGATATATATATATATTTCAATCGAGAAATTTGTTCAATCAATACACAACACAAATTTCAGGCACCTTCGGTGTTGGTATCCTTTGGCAAAACTAGTGCGATTAGGCAGTCAGTTGGATCTGGCAAAATGTCAAACAAGAAACAAGTATCAGGTGACAAATTTAACATATTGAGGGCCTGAGGCATTATCAAGCAATAAGTGACAAGTTCATCGTAACGTCAATAATTAAGAGCAAAATGTATTGTCAATATTACATGATGTTATTATTATTCATGACTATATCACCATTGCATCCTTAATAATCAATAAGGACTTGATTGTCAACCATGAGTGTGTTGACATTCAAATAAGCAATAAGGACTTGATTGCAACAGAATATATAAGCACATAAGACTCAATTAGTGCACTGGTAAGGCATCACTTTTCCTATCCCAATAATTTACTTTTCGTCAATTGTCTGGATCAGCTCGAGATGGTTTTTTCTTTACACTAATGATTTACCCCCTATTTTTGTGTAGGTTGGATGAAGGAAGAGGGTGCTTTCTGAGGAGTTTTGGTTGTGGATAGGCTCGAAGGGAGCTAAATGTTAGATAGTCAACATTTTGGGATATATGTAGCTGACTACACTGTTAATGTTTAATTTTTGGACATATGTTTGGTACTACTTCGTTGTTCTACATATATTAAACAGTAAAATTAATGAATTTACTTATGTTCGGAATTTCATCCTTTGATTGATTCGCATTTAAATTTTTGAATACCTGTATTTTGTGTAACTGTGGCATTATCTGCAATAGTATTCTGATGTGCTGCATTCTGCAAATTTTTGAATACAAAATTTTGACTCTGCAATAGCATTCTAACATGCTATTGTTGCACATATAATAGCAGGAAAGAAATGCTATAAAAAGCAGATATATATCGAAACGCTATTAACAAACAATAACATACAGGAACGCAATTAAAAATAAATAGCGTTCAGGAACGCCATAACACATTTATAGCGTTCGCAAAGGCTATGTAAACTATATAGCGTTTGTAAGTGCTATAACATGTCTATAGCGTTCATGAACGCTACAATATATTAATAGCGTTCATGAATGCTATTAAAGTTCTATAGCGTTCCTAATTGCTATAACTATCATATAGCGTTTCAAAACGCTATACATTGACTATAGCGTCAATGAACGCTATAATCCATGAATAGCGTTCGTGAACGCTATAACTTTATAGCGTTCTTGTACATGGGATTATTATAGCGGGGGAATATATAGCGGACGAAATATGCTATAATATGCATTCTCCAGCGTTCAGCGCACGCTATCATATCCCATATCTGTTGTAGTGTCAGAGCCACCCACCTTAGCGATGTTCGCATCGGCCGAGCGATACTCCGAGCGCGCCTTTGAAAGTCTAAGTCTGGATTCATCTTGACGGGCCAATGTAAGCCTTACATCGATTCTTCATCTGGTCGATGCCAACTCTTCGGGTCGACGGCTCGTTTGAGTCGTTGTACTTGCCGTTTGAATCGGCGTTCCGCTAGGGCGGAGCGGGTCATTACATAATACACCACTCAAAATAAGTCTTTTCCTCGAGACTTCCTGAGTGCAGGTCATCCTACCATTCCTTAATTCGTGTCGTCGTGTTTCTTAGACAATTCTATCGAACGGCGCTATCGTTCGATGGCATTGAACCATACTCGATACCTTTCTAAGTTCCGTATCGCATACGTTTTGGTCGATTTTATTGAATAACTTTTCATTCATTTTCGAGTTGATGGTACTTATTCAATTCAAGTGTTTCTTCGTCTTGGTTGCTATTTTTCCGTGTCATGGGACGAAAATGGTTTCATGAGGCACGTTGTAATTCGTCAAATACGAGGGTCGTAGGCTGAGGCAAACTTACTTTTGTTTATCTCGGTCATCGAGATGATCCGATTCGCTTCTCAAGCGTTCGTGTCCACGAAATCAGTATGATTTCTTCTTAGCGGGGTCGACCAAGTCTAAGTAATTTTCGTCTGATTCAAGACCAAGTAGTGCACTATCATCGAGTATATCTTCCTATCACTGGTCTAATTCGTTATACTAACTTTTACTTGCACGATATCGATTCCATAGCATTCACTGGTTTAGGGCTAATCTCGTCGTCGTTCACGTACACTCTGCCTACACGTTTCTTTGATTCCGAGCCACTCTCGTACTAGTATCATTCCTTTCTTTTAACATGATTCCAACTTCTCGACCTCTTCCATTCCTCAAGTCATGCTTAAACTCAACGTATCACTTGGCTGGATCGTGCACGTATTCCAGGCGTCCCCAAAATACATACATTCAGCCGAGCCGCATGATAGAGAATTTGTCATTCTCACTTGAGTCGCATCGTACACATACTCCGACGTCCCTGAAATATATGCATGTCAGCCGAATCTCGTGAGCAGGATTTTCTATATTCGTGATTCATGCTATCCATCCATGCCAATCCTCAAGATCAATCTTTCGATTGCTAACACTTGAAACAGGGGCGTCTCGCCTAACCGCTAGGCCATTTCTCAAGGCTAAGTCAATGTCAGGATTGGAATCATAGTTCCCCAACAATAATGCCAACACTGACCCCAATCCTAGGGTCAAACCAAAGTCGGTAGTACGGGAGTTTTCTATCCAAGCTCGCGTCACTCAGATTTCTAAACATCGAGCACGATCACCTATTCGCATCAATGTATTCGTTGCGCATATTCGAATCCATTCAAATCACCCAATCGACATACTTCACATATCCATTCTAACCAATTTATGTATTCGATCACGAGGTCATTCAGCTCGATAATACATTACATCCCAATCTTACGTGAGTCCGATTATCCACGGCGGTTCATGAATCACCATGCAACGCTTCCGCAGAATAATCATTCTCATCGAGGCGTAACTCTTGTTTGAGTTTTAGACTAACCTATTCTCGATACGCGGATTGGACCTACTCAATCCTCAAGTTTAATTCTTCAAGCACACAAATTCATTCTCGAGTCCACCTTCGCGTCAAACCACAAGTCGAAGCAATCAGATTGCCACGCCATCCAAGTTCAATCACTCCCGCTGTATGAATTACCATATCAACGCTCACATGGAGTGATCGCCATAATCCGACGCGGTGCATGTGCGAGGCTGGAGTTGCGCTCGCATAAGACAAGAACGTCAACGTTGTGGTTGTCAACGAAGCAAATCCAAGCATTCATATTTTTATCTAAGCCAAATCTATTCGATAGTCTGACCATCATACATTCAACTAGAAAATCCTCGAGCTAAATCTATCTTTTCCTCGACACATTTTTAACATCCCAAGTATAGCATCCATCGAAACAATGACATTTGCACGATAGTCATTCGCCGAGTCAGAGTACCCCCGAGTTATCACATATCGATCTTTGATACGCCTCAATATCATCGACGATATGCGTAACCTGACGATCTTCCTTTGCAACCAATTTTGAATCGTGCATTGATGCTGTTGTCCGAGTTGGATATTCCACAATTTTTTCGATATTCAAGATCAAGTTTGATAGCTATTCCTTAAGCTCATTTCAAGATCGTTGTTTGAAACTCAAGTCACATTTCATTTGAATCAATCTGATATCGTATGCGCGATCCTCTAAGTTTCCTCGATCAAGACCATTCATTTTCATTCGTCGTTCCGAACCATTTTCTAACTCGCGTTGCCCATTAACAAGTTGTCCAGCGACATCTCGTTCGGGACTTTTGAAGTCACGGCCAACTAAGCGTGACACGTTCTAAGGTTTTGCGCGATTGCATCGCTTGCCAACATACTCGTACGATCCATAAATCCTTTAGTCTCGCTCGAACAATTTCTATGACGTCCATACACCACTCAGGGTTCGAGCCACTCGATTAGTCGTCGACACTCATTCTTATTCTTCTCCGAACCTATCATATACACCACTCGGATTCAAGCCATACGATCTAGTCCTCAATCACGTTCGCGTCATGCGCTAAGACATCCTTCAGATTCGTTCGACGAATCTCTAGCGTAATCGCTCACGTCGCCTTGACGTACTAAGTCGTTCGCACTAATCCTTAAAATCCAAGCCAATCTTTCGAGTACGCCTAAGCGTTAACTCGATAGCGTTCCTATCGATACACACTCAAAGTGTATTTCCATTCTCGATCGAGCGATACTTGATATCGCTCGCAACCCGATTGCACCCAAAAGTCGAGGTACGCGACACGCGGACTAAGTTGTGCCGCATAACCATCCCGTGCAGACTATATTCAAGTTTGCACGCTCACTTGGTAATGTCGACGTAGAACTATTTGGGCACGCATGCGATATGTTAACTTAGCACGTGTTTTCATTCAAGACAAGTTGACACCGTTCGGCACAAAGGCCTTCGCCTATCGATCCAGTTCAACCCAGTACTTGTACGGGCTTTTGAAAATATTAGACTTATTGTATGGAACATCCCAAGGCACAATGAGAGAGAGCGTACACTTCTTTTTCCAACGATGAGCTTTCAAAACTTGAGAAATTGACGTGAAGTCCAAGGACGTAAAGCCGTGCTCTGATACCAATCTGTCACGCCCCGCTCCCGTAGGAGCGATCGTCCTCGCTAAGGCATGATGCCGCACGGGCCTAGGTTGCGCCCGTGCAAGGCCAAGTCCAGAAACGACCAATTTAAGCTAGGCCACAGAGTCGCACAGAGTGTCCCCATTGCAGCGGAAAGTAAATGAACACAAGTAGAAGCGAATTCGACTCTTTATTGATATTTAAGAAGTTTATAAGCGGTGCTAGGCCGAGTTTACAAGTCTCTCAAGCTCTCTCTCTCTGAAACATAAAAGACGTGCCAAGTGGCTTACAAGATGGAATGATTCATGGCAATATTCCAATACATTATGTCCTGTATATGGTGCTCCAGCTCCTTACAACGCTCCAAGGCTCCAGAGATAGCTCCACACCCGCCGACGTTTCCTGCTTCCTGCAAGCAGACTGTGGGGTTATCAGTACATTGTTATGCACTGGTGGGGAGGCTAGCTCGCCCACAATGCTATCATTACCAAACACGTTCTATTTACTTTTGTGCATCTCTATCATTCATTGTCTTTCTAATCTTGCCTTAGGATCAATTTCATGGCATATTTCATAGCCTATCTCGTGTTTCCAATTTCAAGTGTCGTATGGAAATACATGTACGACTTACCCATACTTACCGTCCGGCCTTTCCTGTCCAAAGCAAACCAAGTTAGACAACAGTTCATATATTCTAACTTAACATGATTCACGTAAGCATTCAGTGTCAAGGACGTGTTCCTGCCTCAGATTCTAGCGCGTCGTAGGCGTGCGATCTTTTAACTCGTTTGCATGAAGCACTCTTTATTATTTGGTGTGATACATTTCAAGCCGTTAAGTAGGCGCTTGTTCATTTAACTTAGACTACTTTGATTTCAATGCAAGGACTTGCACGTGGATAGCCACCAGCAAAGTCTACTTAATCTATATGCACCGGTCATTGGCATGACAAGCCATTTTGGACATTTTCCCTTGGTATTTCTCAACTTAGCGTAGGGTGATGGCTGGTACACCCCGTTAAGTCTCTTGAAATACCCTGCACTTACGTCTCCCGGTGCCTAAGCCTGCACCCAGGCAGCCCGTAAGCCCCGCTTTTGATTCCGCCTAGGCCGGCCACGGTATACTCCATACAACGCCCGTGCCGCAGAATCCTTCCACTACACGGCCACGGTATACTCCACACAACGTCCGTACCGTTTGTCCACGACCATTTCGTATTATCTTGTCATTTTAACTTAATGGCTATCTCTGAGCCGTAGGCTAACCCTTAGCCATAATGCGTTATCGACCAGGTTGGCGTCCGTGCAGTGCAGGTAGCGAGCCCCGTTGCACGTGCCCGTCACACCTGTCGCTAACCATTCTTTCCTTTCTTATCTTTCATGTGTTCTTTCTTTTCCTTCTTTCTTTCACTTGTTCGTTCGTTCATTGATTCATTCACATATTCATTCATTCATTCATTCGTTACGCAACTCCCAGTACGGGAGTCGCCTTGGCGACCCATCGGTCCCATAGTCTTTCAATGTTGCTCTACTCTACTCGGAACGACTATGTTGATAGTCTTCCCATTTCATTATTATAAACCATTCATTGTTTCATTGTTGAATGCATAAGGGACTTGAATGTAGCTTGTGCCTTAGCACGAGCGTGGAGCACGGTGCGAGAGTTCACATTTTCCAAGTTCCTTTCCATATTCTATACAAGCATGCAAGATAGGATTATTCCCTTAGCTAGGTGCGTTGAGTCATTCATTTATTAGCATACGCGGGGTTATCGTCTAGCGATTCTCGTGATAGTGTCTGTATTGTTAAGTGTCTAGGCTAAGCAAAGACGGGTTCATCAGAGCCACCCACCTTAACGATGTTCGCATCGGCCGAGCGATACTCCGAGCACGCCTTTGAAAGTCTAAGTCTGGATTCATCTTGACGGGCCAATGTAAGCCTTGCATCGATTCTTCATCTGGTCGATGCCAACTCTTCGGGTCGACGACTCGTTTGAGTCGTTGCACTTGCCGTTTGAATTGGCGTTCCGCTAGGGCGGTGCGGGTCATTACAGGGAGTAACCTGAAATAAAGAAATTTAATACTCAACAAAACTGTAAATTTAAAACAGTGTGTTCAGTGTTGGCCGCAAAACGTACGCGGAAGCGATGCCAACCAACCTTAAGATAATGAACCAAAGTATAACAAAGTGCTAAGACAGGTCAAACACAGTATTTTTGGTGACTAAGTCACCTGGACAAATTCTAATATTTATAACTTCCAAAAAATACAAGATTGAATAAAAAATGTTGAACCCTTTGTCCCCAAGTTCATTCCCCTCATCAAACTCAAGAAGAAAGAAAGAGATACAACTAAAATCACTCACCAACCCCGTAGCAATATCTCGGAACGAAGAAGACGACTCCCGAACAAATATCCTCTTACAATTGTCTTGAATGGCGAGCCTTAAGAGCAAAGTACGAAATTTTTCTTAAATTCCTATGGACTTGTACCCTGAATCTCCCGTATGAGCTTCTTGTGTCAACCCCCTTCAAACACCATATATATAGATTGAGAAACCTATTTAGGGTTTTAGAAAACCCTAAAATAATCCAGCATTAATCCTGGTCGTTCAGATTTAATCACACGAACTTTATTAATGCTGACATGGGCTCGCATCTGCACTGTCTGTCGACAATCGGCATACCGTCGGTATACCGATTGGCACATAGAATTGATTCTGGAATCCAGCATTTGTTGAACCGGTATACCATCGATATAGTCAGTATAACGCCAGTATACTGTTGATGCTTTTTTGCTCAGTTCGAGCCCACTTTAACCACCAATACTCTATCGTCTTCACCGCAACTCCTATCGATGATTCACAACCTCCAGACTGTCCTTCCAGACACCTCAAATCGAGGTTAGACCCCAACATAATTCTCCTCCAGTCTGATGAGAGGTGTTGATCCTATGGCTCCTTCATTGGACTCTATGTCTGTCGCCCCACAAGAGAGTTGTTGTTTCCCCTTGTCATCGATCTCTGATCCATGTTTGCCATTAAAACTCTTTAGGATTGGTATTTTTAATTACAAACAGAACAACGTACAATGTAGGACTTAGACGTAGTCCTAGGAGTACACTTTTGTTTTTATCTGGACACCGTGTCGATGGAGCGAGTGGTAATACGTTGACTCCGTTGACGATCTGACGACGTCTTGAACTCTCTGAAGGTCTGGGTTGCTCTGGATGCCGGAGCGTTGCGAGGAGAAGTGGACGTTAAGTGTCTCTTCTGGCCTCTTATGAGGATATAACAGTATGTCTGCATATATCTATTTCCCTGTCTGTGTGTGTGTTCGGTGAAGGAGTGCTCCTTCTATTTATAGGTAGCAGGCTGGCTGCTCACGTGCGCATATGTCGGATGCGCCTGAATGTGGGGACACCACGTGGCTGATGCTGGCGGGGGCACATGGACGATGCGCCCTGAGTTGTAGTAGAATCTGCTCGAACTGCTTCGTTGGGCTGCGGAGGAGCTGACACGTGGCAGTTGCTGAAATTTGATTGTTGCTGAGATCCTGGGTGGTTAGCACCCATTCTTTGAATAGAACTGAGTCAAAGGATGCGTGGCGTATGCCTATGGCTCAAAGATATCAGTTTTGGAGAAGAGTGGTCTATCGGGGTGCACCTAGGATCAGGCGCCTGGAGGCGACTTAGTCATATGAGTTTTAGACATCATAGACAAATCTGGGCACATGGCTTTTGAGGCGTATACAGAGCTTCGCATCAGGGTGTGCCTAGGATCAGGCGTAGGGGTGGCGAGTTAGTCTTATAACTTTTAGGAGTCATGAGCAAGTCCACTGTGGGGCACACATTCTTCTTGGTGCATATCCCCGAGGCGCATACAAATAGTTGATCGGCCATGCGGCGGTTGTTACCGACCCAAGATGTAATGATGGTGCTGACATCAGCGACTCTTTATTTTTTGCCAAGGGACTGCTGATTGGACGGCTCTTGGAATGCGTCCCCGCCTTTGTCATTCGGTATTAAATGCTTGATGATGACAAGTTTGAAAGGGGCGCATCGGTTAATTTTGATCTGGATGCATGGGTCTATGTCCCACTGGGCGCATCAGTACAGAGTGCATGGTGCTGACGAAGCATCAGCCAGGTGTCGTATCCTCTTTGGACCGTCTATTGAGTTCTTCGAGGCGTTAATGGCTATTTTGATTTGGTTGAATTCGAAGGGGGAGATTCATCACCGTAAATGCAAGTTCATTGCACTGACTTCGGAAAAGTTGCCACTTGGCACACGTGTTTGATTTGCCCTGGCCTATAAGTAGCAGCATGAAGAGAAGTTTTGTTTCTCGTTTCACTTTCTTACCTTCATGGAGATGAACTCGATCGGCCCCCTGCCTTGGCGAGTTGACGATGAATCTCCTTCTGAAGACGAAGATGTGCCAAATTTGGTTCTTTTCACCATCGGCCCTGTGAAAGTGCCTATTGCATCCAAATATCGGGATCGTCGTGTCCCAACACAGGCTGAAGGTGCCTGTTACATCCAAAGGTCGGGGTGGTCGTGCCCCGATTTTTGTTATATTGAAAGAGCTGCAGGTTGCCGAGTGTGCCTGTTGCTTCCGAAGACCGGGGCATCGTACCGCGATCTCTGTCGAGCTAGAAGAGCTCCTCCTCCTGCTACACAAGGGCTGATTGGTGCTGATGCGCCTGCACCATAATGACGAGACGGTGCACCTGGATGAGACATCAGAGTGATGCACCTGACGGATGATGCGCCTGGCATGGGACGCATGGCAGTTGCTGCGCCTGGCTGTAGCTTTAGGATCTTTCTTTTCTTTGTAAAAGAATTCTCCTTTGTAAAAGACAAGTAATAGACTTTCATATGAAATAAAAGCATTCTTTTGATGTCTATACTTTTGATGTCCTTTGCTGTGCCAAGTACTTTGTTTAAACTCCCTGGGGTATTTGAGTTGGTCGCAAGTTAGGTTGAGCGCATAGGAATTCTGGCTTATAGATGTGCCTGAAATTCCATGCTTCTACAAGATCCCCTTCAAAGTTTTCAAAACTTTTTTGCCAAGTTTTGGAATACTTTGAATAAGAAGCATGGGTAGTAACGACTTGGGGCGCATGCCCTTCGCCTAGGTGCATGGCTCTTCTTGACGTATAGTCATTCTGCACGTCGCTGTGGGGACGCTTGTTGCTTAGGCGCATACTGCTAGGGTGCATGCTTCTTCTGAAGAGATAACGTCTCGATCTCAGTAAAGATTAATGATCTTTCAAAGATAAGCAGCCGTCGATTTCACGAGACCCGAAGCGACTGATTGGTGATGTCATGCCTCATTGGTTTACACGCGAGGCCATGTCTATAAATAGGTGGCTATGAGGATAGAGAGTCTTCTACTTTCTGCCAAGGCTTTCTTCTTCCTTAGAGCTCTTCTTCTTTTTCTTCTCCGAGAGCCATTCACTCTTTCGAGAAATGGCTCCCAAAACTCCCCGCGGTGGTGTTGGTCGAGGAAGGGGCCGAGGCAAAGAGCCCATAGAGGTTGATGTGGAGGACGCCCCCGTCGTTTTGGCGACACACGCCGATGTTCGCCCGGAGGTGTTCGGTAGGTGTTCTTTTGCCTTGGTCTTTGTTGCAGTGATGTTGGGGTGACCCGACTGCAGTTGAGTTGCCTCATGTCTATGTGTTTTGGCTGACGTGCATGGATTTTTGTCCTGATGATGCGCTGAAGCCCTTTTAGCTGACGCGCATGGACTTAGGTCCTGATGATGCGCTGAAGCTTAATTTGCTGACGCGCATGGACTTAGGTTCTGATGATGTGCCGAAGCTTCACTTGCTGATGCGCATGGACTTAGGTCCTGATGATGCGCCGAAGCTTCACTTGCTGACGCGCATGGACTTAGGTCCTGATGATGCACCGAAGCTTCTCTTCAATTGCATCCAGACTTTTGTTCCTGTGTGTCTTTGTTGGGATTCCCTCTATGCGCATGGGATTTAGCACAATTGATGTACCAGAGATTCTGATGCGGCTCAGATGCTCATGTTGGGCTTCTAAGTCCTTTTGGTCTTTTGCCTGATGGCTTTGTTTCATTTTGTGTGACAGTATCGATGACCATCCCCTTGCTGAACGAAGTCCTTTTAGACCATGCACTCTGTCAACTGGGCGTGGATTTTGATGAGGAGGTTGTGAACCCGGCCAAGGCTACTATTATGTTGGTTTAGCCTCCGGAGAGGATGGCCCAGATTCACGAGTAGCACCACACTTTCCTTCAGGGCATGATAGAGAGAGGGAGACTCAAATCTGCTGAGTCTGAGAAATTGCCTTTGACGAAAATCTGCTGAGTCCTTCTTGAATCCCGAATTCATGTTCGGAGACCGCCTGACTTCTGTTGAAGCGAAGGTGCTGAAGATCAGGGAAGACTGGTTCTTCAAAGCCAGAGGCGTAAGCATGTATATCAAGCAAGCGGAGTGCCAATTGCCTTTGACGGCCTTCCGTAGTCTTGCTTCGAAGAGAATGATGGAGTGGAAACTCACTCCTTCTCAAGGAGGAGCCGTGGCTGGCACTATACGGCTCGACCCCTCCTCGAACCAGAGGGATACCTTGACGGCTATGCTAGCCGGGACCTCTTATCATTGGCGAACTTTGCGTCCCGGGGGTATCTATAGTGATGTTCCCACCGATACTTTTGCGTTCAATGCTTCAACCTTCGTCAATCGTCTGGCTTCGGCCAATCTATCGTACCCGAAGGGAGAGTTTTGGGTCAAAGGTTTGTGCCACTATGTGCATAAGTGGGACGAGTTGACACTTTGGGTTCTGACGAAGTTTAGGATCGATCTCAGAAAGATTGGTCTTACTGCTGCTGTTCGTGCTACTCAGGCGGGCATAGACCTGAATAAGCACATGTTTCTCGCTCTTCTGGAGATGTACAATACCCACACCTGCACCTTTTTCACTCCCGTGGGGGAGTTAGGACTGGCACTACACAAGATGTATGAGGTCTTGAAGTTACCTTGGGGGTCTGAATCCTATAAGGTGTCACGACCCGCACCCGCTTTTCCGGATACGAGACGTGTCCAAGCCAGCCTACGCCGCAGAGTTGGCGGTAGAACGCTGTCAAGCCCGCAATAATAATTGCTCAAAAATAAACATTATTGCTCATTCATATTTCTAAATTTATTACAACATTTACAATATTTCTAATTAAAGAAAATACAAGATTTTACAATTAATAAAATATTACAACTGCTATCTATTTCTAGGTCGACCTCAGCATACCCAAGCCTTCCCCAGTGCTAAGAGTGATCGCGGCTAGACCTGAAAAATGTTGGTTTCCAGTCAGGAATGGAATAAGTGCACAAACCGACGGCAATACAAAAACACAATAGAATTAACAAGACATGAAAATAACATATGAGAGATAAAACTAGAAGAAAACTGATGACATGGCACGGTGGAGAATAAAAAGAAAAATAAAAGACAACTACCTATGTGGTGTAAAATATCCTTTTCGACATGTGAACGGCTAGGGGGTAAATCCGGCTCACTGCACGTGTCGTGTGCAGCTGCTATCGTTCAAGAATAGACATTTTGGGAATATTTCTGGGTAGTCCACATGTTTACTAAGATATTTTCCCTCCCGACTACTCCGTATGACGAGCGTGTCAACAAGCAGCAAGATATATGTATAGACATGAAATAAAAAGACTACTATGAATCGAAAGCAATCAGAAAGTGCACTTGCCTGAGGTCCGTAGCTGGCGAAACTAATAATACTGTACCACTCAATGAGCCACAATCAGTCAACACATGCAGAAGTCTCCAGATGCTGAAATAAATATTACGAACATTCTCAGAATAGTCAAATTAGCTAGGATTGCCTGTCCTTAAGTCCAATTTTGGACACAGGAGAAAAACGATAATTTCGGGCAAAAACGGTGTCCGCCGTTGGACCCACTTTGTACCGAAAAGCGTGCCAGAGTCAATGGTCTCTAAAGTCGTCAAACTATATGTCTACGGATCTGGTTTTCCGATACGAACTCAACCGTATGTCCAGAGTTAGATTCCGGCGGGCCGTTCACAAAATCGCCCGTTAAGTTGGACCGTGGGGCCCGCAAAACGGCGGTTCGATTCAACTGTCTCAGAATTGGACCAAACTTGGCATACAGGACCAGAAAAACGATACGGTCCTGCTGGCACAAGTTTCGTCTCGATATGACGAGCGTGCACGAAGTAATTGGAAAACTTGCACAGAGGCCGATACGGGAAATTTCGACGGATACGCATCAAATTCGTCGCGCACACGCGACCAACTTGAATTCTGCCAAAGCCCACACGTCCACGAAGCCGTTATGCACCTTTCGATGCTTTTGGTTCGCGATCACGTCGCCCGGTTTGGCGGGACGCACGTGGTATCAGAGGGTTTTCGATATTTTGAAAATAGATTTTTATTAATTTTCGGAATAATTTTAAACAGAAAATAAACACCTAGAAATTAAACTAAAAGTAGAGTTTTGATCATGTATAGGTTGTTTATAATTCTGTTCAGGTAGATTTTTGAAATCTTCGATGACTGGCTCATAATTCGCCTTCAAAATCCGGGTCCTGGTACTCAAATCAATTGCTAATTACTTCTATAAATCATGATTTTTCATGATTTCGAAAGGGTTTTTCTTACGATCTAATGAAGTCTAATTAGAACTAATTGGATGACATTGAAGAGGGTCAGGTAGGGTTCGTACATGTAAAAACGGAACGGAGTTTGGTTGAGCGACGTGGTCGAAATCACATTACGAAAACCGCTACGTTGGTGGCTGCTACTGCTGCTGCTTTGGTTCAGTCGCGCGCGCGGCTGTTGTGCACGGTTCGCCGGCCGACGGCGGCTCGAGGTGGCGCGCGCACGCGGGGGTGCGCCCAGGGGAGAGGAAGGTTGGCGTTAGGGTTTTGGCGTCGCTGCTGCGTTTTCGTTAGGGTTTTGGCGTCGCTGCTGCGTTTTCTTTCTCTCGATTCTCTCCCGTACTCGATACACCTATATGCAAGTATTGGTTCAGTTTGGCTCAACAGAGCTGGGATTTAACATTGGCGTGGCCCATGTGGCTAGGCCTGGCTAGCTTGGGTGTGGGTCTGGTCGGTTTGAGGGGGTGGAGCTGGGCTTTGCATTTGTTTGTATAGCTATTATATATGTAACTATTTTACATATAAGTATTTATATATATCTATACATATATGTATATACATACAAATATATTCATATATATACACAAGCACACATATATCTTCATATACTTCTATGCATACACACATATACAATATATTTGTATATACACGTTATATGTATATTTTTTTTTTTACGTGTATACTTATATATCTCTATTTATATATATACAACAAAATACTTATATATATATATATATATATATATATATATATATATATATATATATATATATATATATATATATATATATATATCTCTATTTATATATATACAACAAAATACTTATATATATATATATATATATATATATATATATATATATATATATATATATATATATATATAATATATACCCATATATAAAAAAAATATATATATATACCCATATATAAATATATAAATATATATATATATATATATATATATATATATATATATATATATATATATATATATATTTTATATATATATATATATATATATATATATATATATATATATATATATATATATATATATATATATATATATATATATTTACGTGTATACTTATATCTCTATTTATATATATATATATATATATATATATATATATATATATATATATATATATATATATATATATATATATATATATATATATATATATATACCCATATATAAAATATATATATATATATATATATATATATATATATATATATATATATATATATATATATATATATATATATATATATATTATATATTTATATATAAATACACATATACATATATTTATTATTATTCATATATATATATGTATATACATTTATATATTTATATATTTATATATACATACACGTACACACAAAAATATGTATATACATTTATATATTTATATATACATACACGTACACACATTTATAATATATTTATATACATATATATACACATACTTTTATATATTCCTTTATTTACTCTCTCTCTCTGTATATATATGATGCATACATGCACGTGTATCGTACATAATTTAACACATCTAACATTCCATACTTTTAATATATTATCTATTATCAGTCTAAGACCTTATTAATGCAGATCTGAATATATTTTATACATTTATTTGATAACGAAATAATATAACCAAAATTAGTAAATAATTTTTATCTAAATATTAACCTCGATAAAATAAATAATAATATAAATTTTCAAAATTTTGGGAAGGGGAGCCACAAATCTACCCACCTTAAAAATAATTTCGTCCTCGAAATTCTAATCTATAACTATTCCTTAAGATTCAATGAGAAGTCTACCTGAACCTTAATCTCCTTAAATTTTAATCCCTCAAAAATAGTTTGTATTCTTCTCCTAGCCATATAGCCTCCAGGACTTCTACCCACCTTTGGTCACACTACTCCTCAAACTAAAAAAAAAACTTCTAATTGGTTGCTAACAACCTACCAACAATTATCTAGGCATATGGTATCTATAATCCTCTCATATCCATCAAGCAACCCAAAATTTAGCAAGCAAAAATTTACACAAGTGGCTAAGAAATATATTGATAAACTCTAAATAGTATGACCATTCGTCACTCTACAATAGGAAAGGCATGAAGATAAGAAAAATAATCAAGAGCGAATATGAAGCTCCCAAAGCGGTAAAGGGTATCCAATGATGTAGGCAGAAAGAAAGTTTACGAACCATTGTCTTATTTGCTAGATTGGCTACTCTAGTCCAGTCACTTGCTAAATCAAGAACACTTGTTTCTTAGAGGGGCTTGCAATCCGTACAATACAGAAATTATGTTCTCGGAGTTCTAAACAACATTCCGAAATAGGACTGAATTTGAGAAATCAAGATTGTGGTCCATAATGGGTTCCCGGATTGAACATCAATTGTTGGCTGGATGAATCTTGGATTTCAATCTTATATGGACTGGACAAGATTCCAATGATAAAAACTATTTATACTAGGTTTGGATAACATAGCCTAGGTTTTAACCCAAGTTGTTGAGCTAGTTGTCAGTCAAGTTGGTTAGCTGGGTCCCTCAAGCCCAAAATGCGCCTTCAGTGACTTTTGAGTTTAAGTAGCACATGAGGCCTCAATTAGGTAGCACACTAGTAGCATGTGCATAGTGGGCTTCGAGTAGATCACCACCACATATTGGGTCGAAGGAATTGAGTCAGGTTGAGGCTCTAGTAGAAATCGGGAAGTGTACCGGTATTGTGGTAAGGGTTATAGCTAGTCTTTTTAACCTGACAGTCGTAGCACAAAAATAGAGTACAAGAGGGCAGATTTGAGTAGGACATGATATACCTAGATGAGGGTGGACTCGTCTAGATCTTGCATATGAAATTTGTTGGAAGATAACAGCTGGTCTCGTGCTCCGAATATTAATGACACGGCCGGGGCACAAAATGATCTAAATGAAAACTCGGAGTCCATGGGGGCATTAACTATCATTCTAATAGGAAAATTATTCTAATCAATCGGTAATCCTCAGTTATTCGAAGAAGGCTTACAGTCTACCCACCTTAGAAGCTAGAACTTGGTTTTAGGAATAATGAGGCTAGAAGAATTCCAAAGTCCGGATATTGTTCCTCGACCCTTATTAATAAAGAAAAAGGCACGACGTATCGGATTACGGTAGATATAAGTCAAGTCAAGGGTCGTTCCTCAATAAATGGAAAACGAGTGTGTGTGCAATGACACCGGGTCAATAAAATAGAGAAACATACACATCCATAGTATACAAGAGTTATCGACGGGATAACCATTCTCTAAGGCACATCATATAAAAAGATTTCTAACAACTAAGTCGTGAATTTCTATTAGGGTCAAACCTGCCAGACTATTGTCACAAGGGTTCTAGGTGAAGCAAGCTTCAATAAATAATTTGAGGCTCACAATAATCGGTCTCTTGAGGATAGATAGTCTCCTAGGTTGGCATTTGATCAAGGGAAAGATCCTAATTATTCTCGGACTCCAATGACTAGAAGATCAAGATAGTAGTTTTAGGGTTGAAGGAGGACGAGTAACTCGAGATAAGGTTCCAGTCACAGGGCTGGCCGGTGGTAGCTACACTTGTGTATACTACTATCATAGCCATGGGGATACTCTATATCTATCTATCAATTAAGAGCTTTCGTCTTTCCAGTTAGTGAAAGACAAAAACGATAAGAGTTCAAGAGTGATGTCACTGAATACAATTACGTGATTCAAAGGCGAATGTATAATTCAAGATGAATTGTCAAAACAGTCGCGGATGAGATCCTAGAGACATCTACATTTTAATCTACGTAGGATAGTTAAATAAAAGGCGAACCAAATGCATCATGGTTGATCAGACCGTAATACAATGATTCTGAATAGACAATATGTTGGCGGGCGTCCCCAATAAACATATGTCTTGAATCAAGCTCGATAAAAGAGTAAGCTTGCAAAAACTAGGCTGTAATAGCAGCATTGGTCAAGAGAGTCAAAATATAAATAGGCGAGATTTTTGGAAAGGAGGCACAAGTAGTTCGAGTTTTGTGAGAATCAAAACCTAACTCGAGATTCGTACACGAATAACAGAATCAGAAATTATAAACTAACTCTTTACAGCAAAAGAGAATTTAAAATAGACAATTCTAACTTATGATATAAGATTTATATCTAATACAACAAAAGAAAATTAAACAGTTTATCAAAATTAACGCCTTAATTCTAGGCAAGTCTAACATACCAAGCGAATAGTATATCTACATTGTATCACATTGTCTTATCAAAAGTAATAGTGTACCCATAGGGATCTAGTAAGCTATCTAAATTGCATGGCCTATCTAATAACCTTAACTACCCAACGGTCAATTTGAACAAGGGACTCCTAGTCCTAGTTATTCTCCTAAATTATTTTAATCCTAATTGTGAATGAGCATTTCCTGGGCGCAGGCTCGCAATAGTACGACTATCGTACCATCACGAGTTCGTAATCTTTTACGAAGACTGACCTGCATGGGCCACCACAAAAACTTGTCACGATCCGCACCCGCTTTTTCGGATACGAGACGTGTCCAAGCCAGCCTACGCCGTAGAGTCGGCGGTAGAACGCTGTCAAGCCCGCAAGAATAATTGCTCAAAAATAAACATTATTGCTCATTCACATTTCTAAATTTATTACAACATTTATAATATTTCTAATTAAAGAAAAATACAAGATTTTATAATTAATGAAATATTACAACTGCTATCTATTTCTAGGTCGACCTCAGCATACCCAAGCCTTCCCCAGTGCTAAGAGTGATCGCGGCTAGACCTGAAAAATATTGGTTTTCAGTCAGGAATGGAACAAGTACACAAACCGACGGCAATGCAAAAATACAATAGAATTAATAAGACATGAAAATAACATATGAGAGATAAAACTAGAAGAAAACTGATGACATGGCACGATGGAGAATAAAAAGAAAAATAAAAGACAACTACCTATATGGTGTGAAATATCATTTTCGACATGTGAACGGCTAGAAGGTAAATCCGGCTCACTGCACGTGTCGTGTGCAGCTGCTATCGTTCAAGAATAGACATTTTGGGAATATTTCTGGGTAGTCCACATGTTTACTAAGATATTTCCCCTCCCGACTACTCCGTGTGACGAGCGTGTCAACAAGCAGCAGGATATATGTATAGAAATGAAATGAAAAGACTACTATGAATCGAAAGCAATCAGAAAGTGCACTTGCCTGAGGTCCGTAGCTGGCGAAACCAATAATACTGTACCACTCAATGAGCCACAATCAGTTAACACATTCAGAAGTCTCCAGATGCTGAAATAAATATTACTAACATTCTCAGAATAGTCAAATTAGCTAGGATTGCCTATCCTTAAGTCCAATTCTGGACACGGGGGCAAAATGATAATTTCGGGCAAAAACGGTATCCGTCGTTGGACCCGCTTTGCACCGAAAAGCGTACCAGAGTCAACGGTCTCTAAAGTCGTCAAACTACATGTCT